>JAJJWW010012867.1:0-504504 GCA_023531295.1 Papaver armeniacum | reverse complement strand
TGAGATAGTACTCTTGTCCATAGAGTCAGATTGCTACAAACACAGACTTGTAAGGTCTTTAAACGTGTTTTCCTGCTATGATACCAATTGAAAAAAGCGGGGGTCTAACAACCACACCCAATATTTCGCTTAACAATCTGTATGGACTAACTCCAATATACTTTTAAGAGAATCAACTAGTCAGTTAGACTTAATCTTAATAAAATTATATCAAAGAGTTATCTCACTTTCTCGATTCAATACTTACTCAAGCAAATAGAAATCTACGAGTCTAATTGAATACAAGAGAAATCACTTGAACGATACCAAAGATCAATGTTAAAGGATCAATCAATTTCAATCAACAACCAAAGGTTGGATTTCCCAATTGATCGATTCAACGCACAACTTTGTGATATTTCAATTATATAACAAAATATAATGCGAAAAGAAATAACACGATACACCGGAAAGTTTTGTTAACGAGAAACTGCAATACAGAAAAACCTCTGACCTAGTCCAGATTGAATACACATCAGATAATCCGCCATGAGACACTAGCCTACTACAAACTAACTTCGGTCCTGGATTGTAGTTGAACCCCAATCAATCTCCCACACTCGATCCAAGGGTATGCGGTTAAGCGCTCCTTACGTCTCTGATCCAAGTAGGATACTGATATACGCATTTATATGTCTAATTTGTCCTCAATGTTTCGTATTGTTAGTACTCGTTTTTGTCCTTATTATGGTGTTTTGTGTGTTTGTAGGTATTTTTTTGGAAATAAAGATTGTTGGAAAATTCGTCTCGAAAAGTTGCTCGGAACACCCCCGGAGGACATTTGCTATTCGGACTCCCACTTTGAATAAGGGGTAACCCAATTACTAAGGGGCACCTCAGTTGGGCACCTGCTATTTGCACCCTGCATCAGATAAGGGGACACCATCATCTTCATTCAAAAAATCAGTTTTGGCGGGAAGTTTTTGGGTCTTCTCTGACAGAATTTAAATTTGGATTTTTGGTGTTTCGAGAGATATTCAATTGCTGCAACTCTCTGTGACGACTTGATTGGGCCTAACAGGCTTGGTTTGGGTCTTTGGCTCGACTAAAATTGGCTAGTTAACTCGCGAGGAAGAAAACATGGAACGTATGGTTGGTTGAGAAGTTCACGGGATTTCATTGGATCTTATCGGGATGGCGTGTGCTTAGCTTCATCTATAACATGTTCCAGCCTGCAGAAGTTTATAGTATCATCAGAAGACACGGGATAATCACTTTGCTGTACGTTATGATGAAGATAAAGAAGGAAATATTTCCGTGGGAAAATATTTTTATTGATTACCGAGATTATTTAGAGTTATAGGGATTTATTCTCGGTCCAAATGGGTATATATACGCTTCTGGGATCACACAAGAGAGCACGAAGAGATTGGGAGAGTTTGGGAGACGTACAGAGTCGGAAAATCGAGTTACAAAATATCTTCTCGCAAAGCGCCATTGAAGAACACGGAGAACATTCAACGCACGCTGGACCGTCGTTTTGCTACAGTGAGAACGACACTTGCTCGAGGGTCGTAATACGGAAGGCAGACTTAAAAGCAACAGTAACAGTTTTATCTTTCTTTGTAACAGTGTTTGCAACACTTATAATCGTTGCAAACACCCGATTTTCATCATTTTCTCCATTTCATCATTTGTACACCTCTTTTGAGCAATAAAAATGAGTTTTGAGCGTGTTTACACCATGATGAGCTAGAACCCTTCACTGGGACGACGGAGGAAGCTGTTTTGCACCCATGTGGTAATTCTATTTAATTCCTTTATGACTATTTGCACTATTATAAGTGATTCATGATTTTTATTGATTATTTGTGAATTCGTTAGATGTCGCATGTTAGGTACTTTAGATGCGTCATGCTTGTGAATTACATATAATTCTTTATAAAATCTACCTTGGCAAAGAATTAGAGTCGATGTTTGTTACTTTATGAGCCTTAATTGTCCGGAATTAATAGATGAACCGCGTGAATGTGAGAATTGGTGGAATCCTTGAGTCCCGAACTCTCTTCGTCTTGTGACATAAATTGTATATTTTCTCTAATTCTATTATTTTTCTTTATTCAATCCTAAAATCAATTTCAACAAGTCCGAGTGAACGACAACTCTACTTACCACTATTCTAAATTCGATCAATTTTTGGCGCCGCCAACGCGGACTTGTGTATAGATTTGTTTTTAGGTTTTATTTTTCTTTTTATTCTTTTTGTTCTTTTTTACGCGTTTTGGTATTTGTTTGCTTTCGTATTTGGAGTGGAGCGAAAGAAAAGAGAAAGTGTCTTTGAAAAGAAAAGCAAAGCCAAAATAAGAAAGAAAAGAGAGATCCGAACGAGTGAAGAAGAAAATTTTGTATATAGTGTAATTATTATTTTTATTTTTTTAGAAACTGTAATTAGGTAATTATTTTTGTAATTTTTATTTTTGGACTTTTTAATTTTTGGACTTTATTTTTGGACTATCGGACATTATTAATTTTAAAACCCCAAGGAAGGGTAATTTAAATATAAACTGCATAGGGAAGGACGGTGATTGCGATATCACCTCGGCCCCTCGGGTTCGTACACGACATAGGAGTCGTGGCCCGAGTCGACTTCAACGGTTCATCCCGTCCTAACGGAGGTAAGGATTCTAAACACCCGCGAATCCCGCTACCAGCGGGTTTATGATGATTTCGTGTGAATATATGTCGAGGAACTGAATCCGGATGCTTTAATTTCCTAGTAAAGGGCAAGGACTGGCCATACAAGATAAGAGTTCGGATTTCATCACCGTTCTCTTCTTGCCCGCCTTAGGAAAATGAAACCAAACACGAACCTAAGCCTAAAATTTTGACTAGAACGAGACCGATAGGGTAACGAGCTTAATAGGAAAGTCATTCGAAAATATTGGTTACTCTTTAAGCATACTTCGAAGTTCATGATGGTTTCTGTAAGTTGAATGCGTGACTGCGCCGCCTTGTAATACGGTGAGGCCTTGGGTATCAAATCTCCACGTAGCTTCCCTCGCCTCTATTCAACTTACTTAAACTCGGATTGATTCCAGAGGGGTTTGCTTAAATTGTAACGAATTCCCTTTCGAAGGATTAGAAGTCGGGTCTAGAAACAATCTAAGTGGAGCCATCATGCTTGTTGTTTGCTAGAAATCGGTAGGTTTGTTGTGGTCGAGTCACCTTGTTTGTGCTTGTGCGAGAATTCCCTTGCAGTTAGGGATGTCAAACTGGTATTATAATAGCCATCACAATGAATATGAATATCCAATCAACAATATGGACATCACTCTTTTTATGACCGTAGTGTGAATAGTGGTTGGGAACGCCAACCTTTTGAAGATTATGGCTCATACCATGGTGAGCCCAATTACTATTCACATGAATACCGGT
This sequence comes from Papaver armeniacum, assembly GCA_023531295.1. NCBI lineage: Eukaryota > Viridiplantae > Streptophyta > Magnoliopsida > Ranunculales > Papaveraceae > Papaver > Papaver armeniacum. The sequence continues at coordinate 501,090 of JAJJWW010012867.1, read as the reverse complement.
CATACGAGCAAAATTCCTCTTCTCTAGATAAGGCGCGTAAGATACTTGAGTCAATGCGTAAGTGTTGATGGGTGAAAACTACTCCTGCAGCATTTGGTAATTTGGGGTGTGGATGAGGAATGAATCTAAACCTTCAACAAAATGCATCACATGCGGTGAGTGCTTGTAGATTCGAGAGATCAATCTGTGCAAGTCCGCCTAAACCAAGAAATGGCCGTTCCAGACTTGTTTCGGTCACAAAGTGAAGGAGATGGGGTTGATCTTAGGGAGGGAAGCGAAGAAGGTGTTGAGATTGTGAAGGTGTTGGCTTGCTTATGACTTGTAACGAAAGATGAGCAAGCTACGGTTGATGCAAAGCGTGCTCGAGTGTTTGAATACGGTTTGTATTAACACTTGGTTTCCGTCGTACGAACTTGTGTTGTTCTCCTCGTTATTCCTTGTGTTCCTTGAAATAGGGCGGAGAACCTATTTATACAAGTCATTGAGCCTCATTCACGTTTCTCGTGGGAAGTGGAGGTAGTGGAATGATGGAGTAGTGGAGTTGTGTGTCGGTGATACACGACCAGTCTTGCCCACTTCTCTTGTTCATCTCTAACCGCCCATGACTTCCTAACACGTTCTGTGATGGCGCGTTGCACGCCGCACGCCAGTAAACCGCTTTACCAATACCCCGATAAATATCCCCCGGTTGTGACATGATTGATGTACCGGAATGTGGATCGTGGATCCACGAAAGATAGCATGTAATGCTGAATTGAATAACTCACGTTATTCGAAAAGTCGATACTTGTGAAGTATCGTGTGTATTTTATGCAGGTAATGCATTACGTGTGGTAAAGTGATGGGTAATGACTCCTCACTAACCAAATAACTCGACCGGGTTGTATAACCAAGTCAGTGAAGTCGGACGGATGAGATGATGTTTGAGACACTCATCTGCGACCGTTGATGAAATTAGGTTTTTTAAAGAGGTGCGCAAGCATCACTCTTCAGCTTGGTCGAAACCAAGCATGGGAAGGATTTTGGAGAGGACCGACCATACATGCGTGTTGACGGCATGATGGTGTAGGTGCCTGTATTCCGTTTCCTCATGAAAGCGCGATCTGGGCCACTCAATTTGACCGGCAAAGAGGAGTGGTCGAGATCGATTTTGCGATAAGAGTTTGATACCGCAAGAAGCCGCGCGCCATACTCTTTTCCGGCGCGTTTTCCAAGACGACCTAGCTTGGTCGGTCTTGGCCGGTTGGTTTGGCGTGAAGATGGTAGGCTGATGTTCACGCCCATGTCTCACCGTCCATGAAAACGTGATCTAAGCCACCCAATTCGTCCGGTGAAGTTGAGTGGTCGAGATCGATTTGCAATTTGGGAAGTGTAACCACGCATGTTTGAGCGGGCGTTTTGGATTGGCCAGGCATGATATGCCTTGGCCGACCGCATGAAGAGGTAGATGGGCCCACGGTGGTCATGCTGGTATGACCGGACCTGCATAATCTAATCTGTGACCCTCCATTCGTGCCGGAGAAGATGGACGCGCGTGATGGCTTGAACCCTAATTTTGGCTTTCAAAGCCGCTACGACCATGCTATTTCGAGGTGGACGAATGTGTTGTAACCAACCATGGTTGGTTTTGACCGATTGGTCAAGTGTGTAGGCGGTCACATGGTGATTGTGTCGACATGCTCCGGGCCCTTTGAGTCTACATCTACACCCTCCACCTATACCTGCGAAGATGGATGGTTGAGACCGCTTTGCGGCACATGTAATATACGCAAACCCTAATTTAGGGTTTCCGTCCATAATGCTTAGTATGGACGGTTTCTTGGCAAGCGAAGGCCAATGGCCGACCATGCGGGGTCGGCTGTGTGTATTCCATACCTGCTTGGGGGTGATGGAATTGATTTGTGGTCATCCAATCATGCTTGTGGAGTTGGATGACTGCGATCAGATCATATCTGGCAAGCTAAGGCCGTGGGTATTCCATACCATGCTTAGGGTGATGGAATTGATATGTGGTCATCCAATCATGCTTGTGGAGTTGGATGATCGCGATCAGATCATATCCGGAGACCGATACGATCAAGTCCGGATGCTCAATCGAAGCTTGTATAACACACCGAGAGGGCTCAATCGGGCTAGTATAACACACCGAGAGGGCTCGGGCTAGTATAACACACCGAGAATTAGCACATGCGGGTATTTCGTACATGGTTTCATTATAGTGCTTGGAGGTTCGTGTTACTCCGTATGAGTAACACTCAGTCTCATGCCACACTGATAATGATTCATTATAGTGCTTGGAGGTTCGTGTTACTCTATAAGAGTAACACTCAGTCATCATGCCACACAATAATGAGTACGGAAATACAAGGTGAATTAAGTGAGGGAGTATCCAACACTTATAAATGGCTTTATCTTTTACAAGATGTCGGTAGCATGATTTTTCCGGTTTTTACAAACTCAACCTTGAACGAAAATCCACCATCAACATTAAGTCCTCGCATAGCACACAATGGTTACACTATTGTGTGGTAGGCATGAGATGGTGACTGATTAAAGATAAAACTTATGAGACAATGTTAGATGTTACCAGGGAGAGACGGTTAGTCCTGTCCTTCGAGCATGTCACGTTCAAGAGACGTCCGAAAAGTGTTCCCCTAGCATGATGTCGGTCTTGCCCGATCGACCTTGCTATGACCGCTTCGAGAGGGCTGTTATACTGTTTCGTTCAATTGTGGGGATGTGCCTAATCGATCGATCATTGCGCATGCTTCGTTCGTGGGGGTTACTACCTGCTTCGGTTGAAAGTGGGTCTACGTGTACATGCTTCAAACGTCAGCCATGTGCTTCGACGAAACTGTCCCTCGCAGTGTGCGCCTATTATACCGGCCTTATGTCGTGATTAACACCAGCCTTTGCGACTTGAGCAATACCAAACCTTTTGACTTGAGCAATACCAGACTTGAGGCTTGTACCGTACTTAAAAATTGTACCGGACTTGAAATCAATACCAATCAAACTTGTCTGGGACTTGAAATCAATACTGCACTTGAAAACTTGAGTTATACCCGAAGCTTGATCAATACCGAGACTTGAATGATGTTTGAATTTGGCCATTGTGTGAGTTGTGTCTTGCCGTGTGTGGCGACACTTCTCATATGCTTTCATACAAGTTCTAACTCCCGTCTTTTATTTCATTGCGGTAAAAAAGAATCCCTGTTGAGATGTCTTAGGAGATAATCTTTGGTGTCAAGTCGGAAAGTGTTGATAGCTTCAAAGATATGCCCCGAACGTTGATGATGAGTCAGTTTCACCGCCCTTTCAACTATGAAAATATTCGTTCCACCGGACAACCCACCTCATATCGACTTTAGGGTTCTTCATGCTCCATTTGGGTCCTCATGAAGGATGAATGAGGCGCACGTTGAGCAATGAGTACATCAAAGACAACTTGACCGGAGCGCAGATTATTGATGTAGCTTGAGTGTTGAAACGACTCGAGAGGATGTTAAAGTGGCCACGGTGCGAACGTTGAGGTAGATCCTGGAGAGAGTGTTGAAGAAGGATTACTCGGTGAACAGGTCCGGAGAGAGCATTGAGGCGGCTCTTGGATAGACCATTGAAGCAGCCTGGCACGGAGGAAGCGTTGAAGCGGAGCGGCTCTTCAGTTCGATTTACCCTTGCGAATTCCATGATTCTTGACTGACCATCTTTCCCGTGTTGATGAAGTCTTTGACTGAAGGTGAAGGAACTTCATGATGAGCCTCAGTCCCCAAGCGTGGTTTACATGGTTTGTTCGTAGTGGTTTTTGTCGAGCCTGGTATGGAATATCTCGAAAGTTGTTGCATCATTGCGGGAGTCGTACATGTGGCACTGGAGTTGGAGTTGGTGGACACGCAGGATATTGTATCTCGGTGGTTTTCCCCTTGCTGCTTCAGGGAACTGCTTATAGAAGGTTGAATGTTGTATCGCCTGTTGGTGAGATATATGCCCCTACAAACATTATGAGGCTCTTCCGGCAGTCTCGGTTCTTTCTATCGGGGCATATGTTGTTGTAGATGAGCGTTCAACGGCTCCAGAGGATGACCAAAAGCACGGATTCTCCAATATAGCGTGATAGACATGTACCATTTGTCGATAAAGTGATTCACCGGATCTTGTTCGACCACCATCGATAGAGTAACTCGCCGGATCTCTCTCGATATGACGGTTGGACATCGTTATCTTCTTGAGGCTGCTCCCTGGAGGTATCGGCTCCAGTGGAAGATTACCAGTCATAGAGCGGTTATACGTTGAACCGGCACTCTTTAAACCAAATGGCAAAGATGGTATAATAAAAATTTCCGAGAGGAGTTCGAAAAGATATCTTACTTGCATCATGCTCGTACATCCTTATCTGTTTGTAGCCGCTACATCCATCCATGGAGGAGAACATGCCGTGTCCGCTGGTTGTATCTATTAACATGTCGATGTTAGCGAGATGAGGATCGTTTTTGGAGCAAAGACTGCTCAAGTCTCTGAAGTCTATGCAGCACCTGATCTATCCATTTTCCTCATGTATGAACTACAACTGTTTAACCGACTTGGATACAGGTATGACATGTATATGATGGGTGACCAATTTTCATTCGGCATTTCTTCATATCTCCAAGCAAATATGTCCTGGTACTCTTTGAGAAGTTGCATGAGCTTCGTGCGTTTATCCGTACACAAGGTTGAGCTGATGGAGATAGGCCTAGGAGATTCCTCAACGATTTCAAATTTCATCGGTTGTAGAGTTGGTGCCATCTTACACTTTGTTGTGGAGCATCTAGCACTTGCTCTTGTGGTTCGTTGCTTTTGTAGCATTCCATTAGGTGGAGAGACGGGTAACAGTCTCCTGCTTGATAATGGCGATCTTGGGTATACCGTTTTTCCTTTACGGGTCACGACTCGCCAAAAAAGTTCGTTCCTCCTCGTGTGAATGTGGGTTGTGGCTTCACAAGATGGAGAAGAATGCTTCGTCGACAAATATGCATCGTGGGTACTAGCCCTCAATGATGCAAGTCGGTCTTCTTCTTTGAATTGACGCCCACATGGGGAGTAGGATGCAACGAACTTGTTCGATTCTTTCCACGGAGCTTCTCCCGTATGTCTTTGGTTTGGTTTCCCTCGAAGTCCGTCATTGTGGTAGGCTTCCGTACGGCCTTGCTCGGGAGAGCCTTGATGTCCCGAGAATCTTGAGAGTAATGAAGACGATCCTGTGTAGATAAGGGTCGTCTTGAACTCCCAATCCTTGATGCGTGCGGTGACATGTAGGTCACTAGCCGTGACCTTCCTCCGGTTGATAGCAAAAAACGTCTCCGCGCTGGGCCGATTCTTCGAGAGATGTGAAAGTTTGCATAAACTTTCCACTAGAGAAACCGCTTCCGATCCACCGACCTCCGGTTCATAGTGAAACTATTGACTTGAGGAAGGTCGTTGTGAGGATCAGTCCCAGTGTAGGAGCCTCCATGACGGGACCGGCGAACCGGTGAAACTATTGACTCGAGGAAGATCGTTGTGAGGATCGGTCCCAGTGTAGGAGCCTCCACAGGACCGCTCATATCGATGTCGCTTCTTTGATCGTGTCCATGTAGGTCCGATGCCATTGAAGTACCTTCTCCAGGTGCGTTGAATTCATTCCTTTTTGGCTCCTGGGGGCTGTTGCGGGTCATGTGGAAATCGATCGGTTAATGTCTTAAGAAAAGTGAGTACCTCTTTCCGAGTTGCGGCCATATCCGTTTGAGTCTTGACAAGAACTTCCTTTTCCATCAAGTCTGCAATAATGGGAGATGGTCCTCCTCTCGCCCTCCAGGTTCCTCGTCCCGATGAAGGAGTGGAAGTTGTTGCTCTAGTGACTACCGGAGGTGTTACACTTGATGAGATGCCGGGACTTGCAAACTGCTCTGGCTCTGGTGATGGGAGGTGTTGTAATATCACCTGCCGAGTGATCGAATTGAACGTTCCCATCCTCTCGTACTCACGTGTTACTTGATTGATCTCTCCTTCCTCAAGCGTTTCTTCACGGCTTCGACAAGGGTCTTGAGATGTAAATCTTCCAAAGAGGGATCCGTAAGCTGCAGGCTCCATTTCTTAATCTGGTAGACGTTGTAGTACTCCGAACAAGTCCTCTCCTCTGTGGAGTTTCCTCGGTTCTTCATTGTTGACTGGACCATGTTGTTCATCTTTCCTGAGTCACTGCGGTTAAACGCTCTTTTGCCTCTCCACCTAAAGGTGTGACTCGACTAAGGATTTAGCATTTCTTGCACCGCTTGAGTAGATGCCTTCCGATCCTTCTTGTAATTGTGCTTGCTATGTCATTCAAAAGGCGAAATGTCTCACTGCCTTACATTGATACCGGCTTGATTTGCCAAGACATCCTCCGGCATTCTATCTACACTTCCCATGGTATCGAACCTTTGTGGTTTCCTCGATGAGGATGCATCGTGAGCCGAAAATCGAAGAATTGAGAATTCAATTTTGTGCAACCGATAGATCAACCTCCCACCGTGGTCGCCAATTGTTGATGGGTGAAAACTACTCCTGCAGCATTTGGTAATTTGGGGTGTGGATGAGGAATGAATCTAAACCTTCAACAAATGCACTCAAGCGGTGAGTGCTTGTAGATTCGAGAGATCAATGCGTGCAAGTCCTACTAAACCAAGAAATGGCCGTTCCCGACTTGTTTCGGTCACAAAGTGAAGGAGATGGGGTTGATCTTAGGGAGGGAAGCGAAGAAGGTGTTGAGATTGTGAAGGTGTTGGCTTGCTTATGACTTGTAATAAAGATGAGCAAGCTTACGGTTGATGCAAGCGGGCTCGAGTGTTTGAATACGGTTTGTATTAACACTTGGTTTACGTAAAGTCTGAACTTGTGTTGTTCTCCGTTATTCCTTGTGTTCCTTGAAATAGGGCGGAGAACCTATTTATACAAGTCATTGAGCCTCATTCACGTTTCTCGTGGGAAGTGGAGGTAGTGGAATGATGGAGTAGTGGAGTTGTGTGTCGGTGATACACGACCGGTCTTGCCCACTTCTCTTGTTCATCTCTAACCGCCCATGACTTCCTAACACGTTCTTGTGATGGCGCGTTGCACGCACACGCCGTAAACCGCCGACCAATACCCCGTAAGTATCCCCGCTTTGTGACATGATTGATGTCCGGAATGTGGATCGTGGATCCACGAAAGATAGCATGTAATGCTTTGAATTGAATAATCAAGCGTTATTGAAAAGTCGATACTTGTGAAGTATCGTGTGTATTTTATGCGAGTCTCAGATTACGTGTGGTAAAGTGATGGGTAATGACTCCTCACTAACCAAATAACTCCCGACCCGGGGTTGTATAACCAAGTCGGGTGAAGTCGGACGGATGAGATGATGTTTGAGACACTCATCTGCGTAGTTGATGAAATTAAGGTTTTTAAAGAGGTGCGCAAGCATCACTCTTCGACTTGGTCGAAACCAAGCATGGGAAGGATTTTGAGGAGGACCGACCATACATGCGTGTTGACGGCATGATGGTGTAGGTGCCTGTATTCCGTTTCCTCATGAAAGCGCGATCCTGGGCCACTCAATTTGACCGGCAAGAGGAGTGGTGAGATCGATTTTGCGATAAGAGTTTGATACCGCAAGAAGCCGCGCGCCATACTCTTTTCCGGCGCGTTTTCCAAGACGACCTAGCTTGGTCGGTCTTGGCCTGGTTGGTTTGGCGTGAAGATGGTAGGCTGATGTTCACGCCCATGTCTCACCGTCCCATGAAAACGTGATCTAAGCCACCCAATTCGTCCTAAGTGAAGTTGAGTGGTCGAGATCGATTTGCAATTTGGGAAGTGTAACCACGCATGTTTGAGCGGGCGTTTTGGATTGGCCGGGCATGATATGCCATGGCCGGCCGCATGAAGAGGTAGATGGGCCCACGGTGGTCATGCTGGTATGACCGGACCTGCTAATCTAATCTGTGACCCTCCATTCGTCTTGGGAGAAGATGGACGCGCGTGATGGCTTGAACCCTAATTTTGGCTTTCAAAGCCGCGCGACCATGCTATTTCGGGTGGACGAATGTGTTGTAACCAACCATGGTTGGTTTTGACCGATTGGTCAAGTGTGTAGGCGGTCACATGGTGATTGTGTCGACATGCTCCGGGCCCTTTGAGTCTACATCTACACCCCTCCACCTATACCTGCGAAGATGGATGGTTGAGACCGTTTTGCGGCACATGTAATATGCCGCAAACCCTAATTTAGGGTTTCCGTCCATAATGCTTGGTATGGACGGTTTCTTGGCAAGCGAAGGCCAATGGCCGACCATGCGGGGTCGGCTGTGTGTATTCCATACCTGCTGGGGGTGATGGAATTGATTTGTGGTCATCCAATCATGCTTGTGGAGTTGGATGACCTGCGATCGAATCATATCTCGGCAAGCTAAGGCCGTGGGTATTCCATACCATGCTTAGGGTGATGGAATTGATCTGTGGTCATCCAATCATGCTTGTGGAGTTGGATGATCAACGATCGATCATATCCAGGAGACTCGATACGCCAAGTCCTGATGCTCAATCGAGCTAGTATAACACACCGAAAGGGCTCAATCGGGCTAGTATAACACACCGAGAGGGCTCGGGCTAGTATAACACACCGAGAATTAGCCTGTACGGGTATTTCGTACATGGTTTCATTATAGTGCTTGGAGGTTCGTGTTACTCTGTATGAGTAACACTCAGTCTCATGCCACACTGATAATGATTCATTATAGTGCTTGGAGGTTCGTGTTACTCTATAAGAGTAACACTCATCATCATGCCACACGATAATGAGTACAGGAAATACAAGGCTGAATTAAGTGAGGGAGTATCCAACACTTATAAATGGCTTTATCTTTTACAAGATGTCAGCGCATGATTTTTCTGGTTTTTTACAAACTCAACCTTGAACGAAAATCCACCATCAACAGTAAGTTAACAGAGTCAACACGTGAGTTTGCTGAGTCAACACGTAGGTTAGAGTTAGAGACGGAAGAAAGAATTGCTCGAATTACTTTGAATTGCCAATACATTGCTTCAAAAATCACCCTTGAAAATGAGGAAAATTTCTATTTACATAATCAAGATGACGAGGTTAGAATTGAAAGCAATACTTTAGATAAGGTTCGACCATCTTCGTATTACTATGATGATGATGATAGTGTTGATGAAGAATCTGAAGATTTTAGGCCTAGTGATCAGGAATTTGTTACTCCAATTGAGCTTAATAATGATAATATTTCTAAATCAAATTCAAATAATTTTAATAATTATTCACCTATTCAAAAGGATGAGGATTTGACTAGAGATACCCCCGTTTTAGACGATGTAGTATTTCCTTTTGATTACGAAGCCAATGATGGTTTAGAGGAGCGAGTATATTTTGAGTCTAGCGATTTAGAAACAATAGACTTAGAAAAATAAAATGAACTCGTAGAGATGAGTGAGGATGTACCTGACTTAGAAGAATCAATTGACCATTTTCAGGAATCAGATGACCTTGAAATTAGGGAAGTTGTGACTAGTCTTTCTAGAGACACTGAAAACTCTAAGTTTGGGGGTGATTATCATTCTCCATGTGCCTTAACTCTTAGAAAGGTCCCTAACTTGGGACTTGACATATGTGTCTCAACCATTTTAAAAGATTATCTTCATATACTTTTTCCTGAACCTAGTTGTGTCCATAAAGAAGTTCAGTTGTTAAAACCCATCATCCTGGTTGATGTGGTTAACCTGTGCTATGATACCAAAATTGACTTTGTTTTCCCACCAAAAACTTTTCTTTCAATTGTGGGAACATATGAGTTACAAATGTGTCGCTTATTAAGTTTTGAGACTAAACCTAATTACTTTAGGAGATTAGGGTCGACACATTTTTCTATGAATGACCACCACCGTGGTCAACTCAAAGGTGAGTCAAATCGATTGACTTAGAGGATCCCAGGTTATTCGGGTTAATGTTATGTGCTTCTAAGTTCTTATTCGAGTTTTTCCAGACTCTAGGACCTGAACATTCGAATCTAACTTTTGAGGAAATGCAACCCATGAAAATATGTTATCTAGACCCAGTTATAGAACCTGAACCTAAACCACATTAATTGTAGTTGTCTTAAACAGAAACTAGACAATGGTGTGCTTTATTTGCTAATTTTCTTGGGATGTTGTAGATTCCTTTTACTTGTGATAGCCCTATTTGGTTTTGGTGATCCGCAGTTATTCCGGCTATTACTTTATGATTCTATGAGGTGACTAAATCCTTCTGATGTCTGGCTGAAGACTTTAAACTTAGCACTTCTTGGGAGGTAACCCATGCTCTTGCAACATGGTAATATCTTTCCTTAACTCTTTTGCTTCAAGTGGTAACAGTTTCTCCTTGTTCATGCTTTTAATTTTATATTTAGAACATTGAGGACAATGTTAGATTTAAGTTAGATTTAAGTTTGGGGGTGGGGAAGAAACTTCTTGTTAATTTTTAGTTGCAATAAATAAACTCCAGAACCTAGAAATTTAAGTTTATTAAGGTCGGCACTAACCAATCTAAGTGGATGGAAGCATTTTGGTTGTAGGAGTTGAGGAACCAATCTAATTAGATGGAAACATCTAGAAGAGTCTATTCATAAAAGCACAGAGCTCAGGTGTTAGAAAAGAAAACATGGTAGTTTCGCCATATCCTCGTGATGGAAACATCGAAAGAATCCTGATCACTTCTTTTTCTTTTTCTTTTTCTTTTTACCATTGCTAGGGTGAAATAGAGTGACCGAGGTATCAAAAAAAAAAAAAAAAAAAAAAAAAAATTGAGACCAGACCACTAGACCAACCGGAATAAATACAATAAAGTCGATCACTGGTACCCTTGTATATGCCAGCTGAGTTGACCTAGAGTTAGGATTATCAATCACTGGTCCCCTTGTATATGCCAGTGTGTTGATATTAGTCCAGACCAGTATCTCGGTCCATTAGGATAGGTTCACCTTAGTCAACATCATCCACGTTTTTCTCTACATCCATCTTCTTAATCTTTCCATGTGATTGGTTGACTCCGGTTTATGATGTCTAGAAAATATCTGAGTAGAGCTCTGTCACTTTATATGAATTTTAGTATGCTTGAGTGCAAACTCGTGTACAACAATTGGAATTTCGCATCAGGGTACTTCCTCCTGTAGTCAATGAGAGTATGCCAACCAAGGAGATTCTTTAGTGCCGCCCCAAGGTTCTCGTAGATAGCTAGGGTCCGGATTAAAGGTTTTGTGGGTACACCTGCAAACCCTCCAGAGAAAACATTCCTATTGTTAGGGCCACCTAGCGGTTTAACGACTGCTTTGCACGTGCTAAGTGTAGTCTTTTTATTTTCTAGATTAGATTTGCTCGAGGACTAGCAAATAATAAGTTTGGGGGTATTTGATAGACACATTTTTGTGTCTAAGTTGTCCTCAATTTTTATAGTGTTGGATTTCAATTTTTGTACTAATATTGTGTTTTTATGTATTTTTAGGTATGATACCAATTGAAAAAGCGGGGGTCTAACAACCACACCCAATATTTCGCTTAACAATCTGTATGGACTAACTACAATATACTTTTAAGAGAATCAACTAGTCAGTTAGACTTAATCTTAATAAAATTATATCAAAGAGTTATATCTCACTTTCTCGATTCAATACTTACTCAAGCAAATAGAAATCTACGAGTCTAATTGAATACAAGAGAAATCACTTGAACGATACCAAAGATCAATGTTAAAGGATCAATCAATTTCAATCAACAACCAAAGGTTGGATTTCCCAATTGATCGATTCAAAGCACAACCTGTGATATTTCAATTATATAACAAAATATAATGCGGAAAAAAGAAATAACACGAGACACGGAAGTTTTGTTAACGAGGAAACTGCAAATACGTAAAAACCTCGGGACCTAGTCCGTTGAACACACACCGTATAAGCCGCTACAGACACTAGCCTACTACAAACTAACTTCGGTCTGGATTGTAGTTGAACCCCAATCAATCTCACACTGATTCAAGGTACAGTTGCGCTCCTTACGTCTCTGATCCAAGTAGGATACTGATAGACGCATTTATGTGTCTAATTTGTCCTCAATGTTTCGTATTGTTAGTACTCGTTTTTGTCCTTATTATGGTGTTTTGTGTGTTTGTAGGTATTTTTTTGGAAATAAAGATTGTTGGAAAATTCGGCTCGAAAAGTTGCTCGGAACACCCCCGGAGGACATTTGCTATTCGGACTCCCACTTTGGATAAGGGGTAACCCAATTACTAAGGGGCACCTCAGTTGGGCACCTGCTATTCGCACCCCAGAACAGGATAAGGGGACACCATCATCTTCATTCAAAAAATCAGTTTTGGCGGGAAGTTTTTGGGTCTTCTCTGGCAGAATTTAAATTTGGATTTTTGGTGTTTCGAGAGAGATTCAATCGCTGCAACTCTCTGTGACGACTTGATTGGGCCTAACAGGCTTGGTTTGGGTCTTTGGCTCGACTAAAATTGGCGAGTTAACTCGCGAGGAAGAAAACAGGGAACGTATGGTTGGTTGAGAAGTTCACGGGATTTCATTGGATCTTCTCGGGATGGCGTGTGCTTAGCTTCATCTATAACATGTTCCAGCCTGCAGAAGTTTATAGTATCATCAGAAGATACGGGATAATCACTACAGACGTATGATGATGATAATGAAGGAAATATTTCCCGTGAAAAATATTTTTATTGATTACCGAGATTATTTGGAGTTATAGGGATTTATTCTCGGTCCAAATGGGTATATATACGCTTCTGGGATCACACAAAAGAGCACGGAGAGATTGGGAGAGTTTGGGAGACGTACAGAGTCGGAAAATCGAGTTACAAAATATCTTTCTGCTGCTGCCATTGAAGAACACGAAGAACATTCAACGCACGCCGGACCGTCGTTTTGCCACAGTGAGAACGACACTTGCTCGAGGGTCGTAATACGGAAGGCAGACTTAAAAGCAACAGTAACAGTTTTATCTTTCTTTGTAACAGTGTTTGCAACACTTATAATTGATGCAAACACCCGATTTTCATCATTTTCTCCATTTCATCATTTGTACACCTCTTTTGAGCAATAAAAATGAGTTTTGAGCGTGTTTACACCATGATGAGCTAGAACCCATCACTGAGACGACGGAGGAAGCTTGTTTTGCACCCATGTGGTAATTCTATTTAATTCCTTTATGACTATTTGCACTATTATAAGTGATTCATGATTTTATTGATTATTTGTGAATTCGTTAGATGTCGCATGCTTAGTCTTAGGTACTGTAGATGCGTCATGCTTGTGAATTACATATAATTCTTTATAAAATCTACCTTGGCAAAGAATTAGAGTCGATGTTTGTTACTTTATGAGCCTTAATTGTCCGAAATTAATAGATGAACCGCATGAATGTGAGAATTGGTGGAATCCCGAGTCCCAGTAACTCTCTTCGTCTTGTGATATAAATTGTATATTTTCTCTAATTTTATTATATTTTTCTTTATTAAATCCTAAAATCAATTTCAACAAGTCCGAGTGAACGACAACTCTACTTACCACTATTCTAAATTTGATCAGATACTACGCACTTGATTCCCTTAGCCGATCTCACCCACAACTAAGAGTTGCTACGACCCAAAGTAGAAGACTTTAATAAACAAATTTGTATCTCACAAAAATTCTACGATAATAGATAAATATGTCTCCCATAGAAATACCTACGAGTTTTTGTTCCGTCTTTTTATAAATCAAGGTGAACAGGAACCAATTGATAAGCCAGACTTATATTCCTGAAGAACAACCTAGAATTATCAATCACCTCATAATAATCTTAATCGACTAGCGAAAGAAGATATTGCGGAATCACAAACAATAAGACGAAGATTTTTGTGACTTCTTTTAATCTTGCCTATCGGAGAAATCAATCTCAAGCTAATCTTACGATTGTACTTAGTACGATAGAAACAACAAGATCAGATCACGCAACTACAAAGAAAATAGTTGGGTCTGGCTTCACAATCCCAATGAAGTCTTCAAGTCGTTAACCTAGAGGGTCTCGGTAGAAACCTAAGGTTAAAGGAGAATCGACTATAGATTATACAACTAGTATCACACAAGAGGTGTGGGGATTAGGTTTCCCAGCTGCTAGAGTTCTCCTTTATATAGTCTTTCAAATCAGGGTTTGCAATCTAAGTTACCTTCGTAACCAAGCATTCAATATTCACCATTTGATGAAAACCTGATTAGATTCAAGCCAATATCTTTCAACCGTTAAATCGAAACTTAGCTTGTTACACACAAATGGAATGCACGTTTATTTCGGTTTGTGTAACCATACCCAAACATGTACACTTAGTTGGTTCAACAGTAGTTAACCAAATGGTTAGCCATATGAGCGCTTTTATATCAACCATATTCTTCTTTACCATAACTAGTTCAAATGACTCAAATGAACTAGTTAGAGAGTTGTTCAATTGCTTAGATCTTATAAAAGTATACAAGACACAATCGAAGAAAAAATGATTTGATTCAATCGAATCGATTCATGAACTTTATAGCCACGGTTTGCAAATATGCATTCTTTAGTTTTTATAAGTTTAAGTTCAGGAATAATCATTTTTAGAAAATAACCAACTTAAGTACGCATACTGGTACGCGGACTTAAGTAACCGGAATCGTTCAACAGTAGTTAACCAAATGGCCAAAGCGAAAACCTACCAACACATATTTCGATAAATAGATATGCGAGATAAACTCGGCTCGAAATAACAAATGTGTATAATCAAAGTCTATATAGCAATACGACTTTTGTCTCAAGATAGGAGATAGAGTAGATAGACTTTTGAGTGATAGATAAGTTCAAGTCTCCGCATACCTTTTAGTCGATGAAGTTCCACCAGTTCCTTGAGTAGTTCTTCGTCTTTGTATGATGATCTCCATGAAGTCTAGAGCTCAACTACACTTTCTATCCTAGTCCGAGACTTAGCTATAAGTAGACTAGAAATCAAGACTTATAGTTTTGATCACTAACATTGACAAACATGCTTGAGATAGCAACACATGCGAGTTCGACCGATAAGTGCTCTAACACTATGCTTTAATCTTTCGTTAGATATAACGTTTAAGCACCAATGTCCTTTTCCTTAGTGATACCAAATCAATATCAATGTCACTTGTTTACTCCATATATTTCTCCCCCTTTTTGTTACAAAATGACAAAGGTACAAGCAAATAAAAGAAAAAACCAAAAGGATCTTACAAATCTCAAAAGACTTGCAACCTATAAGAGTTAAGCACGAGGGTTCCACACACCATTTTTGATAACCAATATCAAAACCGAAACTACAAAGTAATTTAGTTTTGATATGTTACCAAGGAAACAATTGCCCGAAGCAATTTTCCCTAATAGTTTAGCAAACCAAAAATTGACTAAGCACCTTAGTTCCTTTGCTAAACCGATTGCACAAATACAATCGCTTATTCGATGAGACCAAAATAAAGATCAGAATTGACTTTATTTTTCTCACCAGGTTCTAATTATCCATATAACTTATACCTTTCAATTTTAAACAAGAAAAGTACTAGGTTAGTTAACTAGGATTTCTTGTTAAGGCATTTGATTAGACTTGAATAACCGAAACCTCCACTTTGATAAGTCTAACTAAGATCAGAATTAACTTAGTTTCTCTTATCAGGAATCGAATTGGACTAAACAATTTATCCCGAAAGTATTTTATTTTGTTAAGCCATAAAAAATTCATACAAACCAAATAAATCAACTTGCATAATTATTTACCTCAACCGGAAGCAATTGAAACAACCTAGACATTAAAGCACCGCAATTGCACCGAAAATTTTGTAAGCCTAAACGATTGATACCAAACAATAAAGCAAGATAACAATAGTTTTTCTTAACCGGAAACAATTGAATCACACACACATCCATACACAAACAATGGAATAAAACATAAATTGTTCCGAAATTTTGTTAAGCAAAAGCAATAAACATATGCAATAAAATCAGGCTTTTCTTAAACAGGAAAACGATTAACTAACAAAGTCGTTACCTCAAGTTGCGCATCCTTTTCTCCATTAATGTTTGCATCTTCCCAGGGAGAATTGATACCAAAATATCACTATGTTGTCATCCTCTTGTAATACAAAAGAACAACAACAACCAACCTTTACCAGAGAAAGGTTGAAAACCGGTTTTAACTTATGCAATGAAAAAGTTGAAAACCCAGAAACACATATGCTTTTATGCTAAACCAAACGATTCAACATATTGTGACTTTTTCACATATTATTTCAATCATAACCCCTCATGATACTTCGATAAAGCCTACCAACATGGGCTAGAACTCAATCCCGCTAAATCAAAAAGTCACCCAAACCATAAGGGTTCACATCATATGAGATCGAATATTAAGGTTAAGAAAACCGAAATCAAACATTCCATAAATCCAAATGCAATACACCATAAATATTCAACAAAGAATCAAGTATTTCAATTACCTCAATTTTGTAGGGAATTGAATTACGAAACTAACGCAAAAAGAATGAGGTAATTCCGAGTTCGGACGAAGAAGTTATAGGCAAAACAGTTTTACACTCCTTCGTATTGCACCTCTCACTAGGATCGGTTACCATATGTTGCACCTCTCACTAGGATCGGTTACCATATGTTACTAGTGAAGGATCACAATACTAAATTGTTTTTGGCATAACTTTTGCATACGATGTCCGAATTCAGTGATTTTTGGCTCGTTTTAACCGTATAAACAAGAGATACACATATATGATCAGTAGATATCAACATCATAAAGTTCAAATTACCGTTTCTATCAAAAGTTTAAATATAGATAGAGAGGGTATGAGAATAGAAGAAAATAAATCTCCATAAAGATGTTAATTGGTCATATAATAACCGAGAGATCATGTGCTCAGTTTTACGTGCTTCCTCACCTTTCATAAGATTGAGCACAAAGGTGAGCATGAACATTCCAACACAACTAGGTTGTGTTGAGTTGATCGTTGTCTTGTTCGTCACGAGTGACTAAGACCGAATCATCATTCTTGACCTCTTGCTTGGTTTGTTTTCTCTTGTTTTTTTTCTTTGACTTGTGATGAAGAGTGTCATAATCACAACGTTCACTAGTACAAGAGATTTCAGACATGATGTCTTTCTTTAGTCTTTCAAGAAAACTTTTGTAATTATTGTCACCAACAATTAACAGCTGAGAGTCATTCTTGTGACTAACTTTTGGTCCCTTCTTGGATATGGAGGATTTTGGGACCCATTTAGAGGAGGGTTTCGCAGGAGCAGCTTTCTCCTTCATACAATTATGATCATTTCCCTTTTGGATGATTTGCGAAACAACTTTTGTCCAATTTGGAACATCATATCTTGTCTTAGCATTTGCAAAGTCATCTCTTTTTCTATAATATGGTCTTTTATAAGATGACCTTGTCGAGTGATTTGAACTATCATTATGATAATTCTTTTGCCTAAACTTTGGACAATATCGATCCGAGTTCCTTTGGGGAGCAATCTTAGCCAATTCGTTTGATACAAAATTACGAATATTGTATCCCCATTCGACATGCACTTTATTACCACAATAACAACAATGCTTAGTAACATACGAAGTCTTAGTTTTAATGTTACCTTTTTGTGGATCCTCTTGCATTGGAGCATGACGATTTTCCTTCTTCTTCTTCTTCTTCTTCTTCTTCTTCTTCTTCTTCTTCTTCTTCTTCTTCTTCTCTTTGTTCAACTTTGTTGCTTTCTTGACATTAGCAGAAGTGCTCTCTTTGATTGTAGTACTTGAAGAGTATGGTTGAACATGATTCTTAGCTTGACTGGTTTTCCTTTTTTAAGAGCATCTTTTACATCAGTGGAAGCCTGTGGCTTAGAAGAATTTGTAGCTTTAAATTTTTTTACCTCTTTGCTAATACGTGAAGCATCTATTCCTTTATAGCCCAATCCTCGTGTATCACGATAATTTCTACTTGCTTCTAACAGTGAGGTTAAATTGTTTGAGCTAACATTGAAGTTCTTAAGGTCTAAATTTTCTTCTTCCAACGTCTTGAATTTATCAAGAGCACTAGCTAGATCAGCCTCAAGGTGTTTTTCTCGTGTGAGATATTCTCATTCTTTCTCTTCAAAGTTCTTTTTTTGAGAGTTAATACTTTCATCATATTCAACAAATTTCTCTTCCAACAAACGTACTTTTTCAAGAGCCGCATCACGATCTTTCTCAAATAAATTTACTTGAGAAAGACTAGCACATACTTTGTCTTTAAGAGTCTGTATTTTTTGAGAATCATTTTCCCTCAACTTTTCGTAGTCTAGGCGATGCCTTTCACATTCAGTAGTCTTTCATTGTAAAGTAACCAGAAATTCCTTTACTTTCTTTCTAGACAAACTAAGGAAAATTTCGTTAGACAACAATTTTTCACGAGTCTCTTTCAACTCAGACTTTGTAACCTCTGATTCTGAAGGTGGTTTAACAACCTCTTGTGATACGTTAACTGAGTCTTTCCATAATTTTCGCCTTCGCTTGATCTTACTTTGACTCATTTCTTATAGGTTGAATCGCATCAAACACATATTGTTAGATCTTTTCGTGTTTGCCTACTCTGATACCAATTGAAAAGACGAGGGTACCCAAATATACCTCAATCTAAAACTTTTCCACCTATAAGTCCTTTCTCCGAAAGTGATTGTCTATGGACAGAGTCAAGACAATACAACTAATCGATTCACACTTCTTGTGACCATCTATGGATACGAGATCGATACAATACAACAACAAGATATCTTGTGTGGTTGACTATGGATTCAAGATCGAGACAATACAACAACGAAGTATGTTTACTTGATAAAAGGTTCAGACTTAACCAAACACAATAGGATTGCTATCAAGTAAATAGGAATTAACGTTTGTGTAATTTACTTTAAATTATAATAACAACAATTATAATTGCAGAAATAGAAAAGTAAAAGACACAACAAGATTTTGTTAACGAGGAAACCGCAAATGCAGAAAAACCCCGGGACCTTGTCCAGAATTGAATACTCTCAGGATTAAGCCGGTATACAAAATCTAAACCAACTTCGTATAGTTGAGACCAAGCAACTAAACCTATAGTTCACCTAGTTCCGTCTGTATCCATGCGCCTCCAACTTGTTAATAAGTCACGTACTTGGAACAATTCCTTTGGTTCGTATTCCAAATAGTAAAGGAACAACAAATCTGTTCGGTAACAACTCTTTTCAATCAAGTGATATGAGTTCGACAAAAGGCTCTTCCGTTTTTCCTAATAAACTCCTTTGTCAGGTTCTTAGATCTATCTTATCAACAACTACCAAAGTAATTATTAAGATTTTGCAATCAATACTTTTAATCACTAAGAAACGTATTGCTGCCAATCTACTCAACTAATCAATCAAATATATCACAAAGATAAACCGATTATAGTTGGATCCTTTTCAACCCGAAAAAACTATTGTGCACACCAAGATTATGAACCCAAATCAGAAATCTTCTTCGTCTTCAAATCTTCTTAGATCTTCAATAAACACCTGCACACAATCAACTTGAATATCTTGTGATCAATCACACACAGAACGGAGTCGGTTAACAATGGATTATCACAAGATATCTTTAGATTTACAAACAGTCTAAAGATCCCCGTCGAAATTTCAATCTAGTTTGAGCGAATCTTATATCAGAAGAGAAGATTCTCAAGCATAAACAAACTAGGTGCAATCAAAGTTCAACAACCGTTAGTCAATCAAATCAATCGAAAACTAATAATAAACTGCAATTATCTAGTTTCCCACCAACGGTACTAATAGAGCTTCTCAATCCCAAAGAAGTCTTTAAACCGAGTGGCCGTAAGAGATTTCGCATAATTAAGTTACTTTCCTCTCCGAATAGGCGGCTCCACCAGTAACAACACAACTAGGTAGTTTTGCTGGCTCTGAGGATTAGTTTGCTTGAAATGCAAACTTCAATATTTATAGACCAAGGAAGTTTGGACACCAAGGAATTTCCAAAACCGAAAATATTCTCAAGATATGTAATATATTTCCAAATTCGGTTTCCATAATTCCTGGAAATGCTTTGTCCAAATATTGACCGAAATCTCAGTAGAAAATCTCCAATTAGTAAATACACATTACCAATTTTTATTTTCTAAAGATATGCATTTTAATTGCTGGAAATTAAAAGCATATAAAACTAAAAACCTTAATTAAAAGATTCTCAATTTATTTCGATCAGGGATTCTCCTTTAGCTATTAAGGAATATCTTTGAACAATAAAATATAAACGTTACTGCACATGTTCAAAGTATGTCGACATCTTTACTTTGTAAGTCTTTTTTCATATTTACAATCTTGAAACCGATTTGCCACACTTCCAAACAAGTTTAGAATTGGTTCATCTGACTTCCAAGAACTATGTGATTAATTATCCTATCAAATCACCAAACATGGGTTTCACGGTTCTACCAAAACAAGTTTCAGTTGTACCTCCATGTGGGTACTAGAATTAGTCACGCTAGTTACCAAAAGTTGGTTGACTAGGTACTAGGATCGGTTCCCACATATATATGGTATCTAACTTGTATTTGGTGCACATGTCCATAGGATCGGTTCCCAATAACTAAAAATGTGTTGCACTTGTTCATAAGATCGGTTCCCAATAACTAGTAACTTGTTGCACCTCTTGCAAGGATCGATTCCCCTCTTGTGATCAGTTGCACCTCTTACTAGGATCGGTTCCCCAATGACTAGAGTTGGTCATACCAATTACAACAAGTCGATCATACCATCTCAGGTGATTAATTAAGATCGGTTTCACTAATAAAAGTCATATTAATACAAAAGTCAGGCCTTGTGAATAGTTTTACCAAGATACATAAACAAGTTATGAGTGGTTATACTAAACACACATATTGGTAGTTCAAAAGATATGCAATGAATAACAATACCAATAAGCCTAGCGATTTCCCTTTCGATTCACAAAACAAGTTTGTGAATGTACTTCCTTTAAACGAATGTAAAACATTGTTTCATAGGATAAAATCTTCACCTCATACCATACATAATCACAATAACATTCAAACGATTATGTCGATGTCTTATATACGAAGTTCAAAAGATAAGTGTTATACTTCGTATTGTATTCCTTAATACTACGTCTAACTAGAGTATAATCATTCACACTTCAGCGATTCGTTTTCAATATGCACGACTTGAAAGATACGTTAGGGAATGAAATAGTTAAAGTCAAATATTACTAACCTCGAGTGGAAGGATGATGTCGTCGTTGTAGCTCCTTACTTCTTCACATTCTTCAAGTCTTCACGTAATACTTGTAATGTCTCATATCCTAATACTTTCAAGCTAACCTATAAGAAGTTGACTATAGTACATAATCAAGCGACTCTTTAAATGAGTTTTGGTTCACTAAAATATGACAACCAAACTTGACATACCAACGCTTGGTGGGTTCAACCGAGCTATGCTCTAACAGATCTCATATTATCCATGGACATCTAAGGAACATGTGCAGCGTTGTAAAATGTTTGTGATCAACCTGGAGGTTGGGACAACATATATTTGGTGGTGGATTGGTTTTGGCCGACTAGGCCGCAACTTGCCCATTGACAATTATACGAGAATTAGGGTTTGGCCTTAATTCTCCGAGGGTCGTGGAATATTAATCTCAACTTAGCTAGGTGGAAGAGTTGAGAGTTTTGGTCGTGATTTAATTGTCCTAACCATTTAGTTTAGGATTGCTTCTAACTTTTAGGGTTTTAATGGAAGGCTATGGCCAATTATTAGGTCAAATGATATTCACCATGACTATATTTCAAATAGGGTAGCTTAGCTGGAGCTAAGTTGAGATTAGCTTAGCCAGAACGAAGTTAAGATCAAGTCTTTTAAGCCGTCGATTGGTCGTGACCCTTTAATAGCATATTAGGGTTTGTTTTGTTTGGTCGTGACCCTTAGTAACGTTTTTAGGGTTTAGAAACTTGACCACCATGTGTGATTAGTATGGGCCATGTTATGGACTTGGTCGTGGATGGCCAAGGCCATATGGGGCGGTAATAGCTACGTCATGGACTTGCCGTGGTTTGGCAAGGTTCCATGAGCCATGATACCTATGCCATGGACTTGAACGTGGCTGGCCAAGGTAGCCGTGATAGTTATAATAAGGACCTGGACAAGGCTTGTCGAGGGCCCATGGAGCAATAACGAGGTTGTCCAAGGTCTCATAGGCAGTAAGAAGTACTCCAAGGGAGTTGGTTTCAGCAGGTCAAGGTGATTTGAGTGTGACAAGCTATGTCATGGACTTGACCATGAGCTGTGATAATTATGCTATGAACTCGGTCGTGGCTGGCCAAGGTCCCATGAGCCTTTTTTTTAGCTATGCCATGGACTTGGTCGTGGCTGGCCAAGGTCTCATGAGCCTTTTTAGCTATGGCATGGACTTCCCCGTGGCTGGCCAAGGTCTCGCCATTTTTAGCTATGCCATGGACTTGGTTGTGGCTGGCCATGGTCCTACGAGCCTTTTTAACTATGCCCTGGACTTGGCCGTGGCTGGCCAAGGTCCCATGAGCTGTGATAACTATGCGATGGACTTGGCCGTGGCTGACCAAGGTCCCACAAGCTAATTTTAGCTATGACATGGACTTGGCCGTGGCTGGCCAAGGTCCCATGAATTGTGATAGCTCGAACAATTCTACAATTCATGTCCTTGTCAAAAACTCACCATTAACGGCTCAAAACTAGGCACTAGTAACGTAAGTATGAAACCGATTCTCTATGGATATCTAGAACTAAACTTGTCCGAAAAAGAAATGAACAAGTAAATAACGTGATCCTCATCAAAGTGATTAAGCAGCTATGTTTACTGAACAAAATAAAAATCAGCCTTCGGTTCACCGGTTGGATTATGTCAGTTAAAAAGATCTATTTAAAACTTCCACCATCAATCCGTTGTTGAACCACTAACACATGACATCATAAGGTTTATAAAAATCGAAAGCCAAACGGTTGCGAGTATATTTGATATTGAACGGCTAATATTATACCGAAGGAGAATATTATAAGGCTATATAAAACCAAAACTGACGTGTAATTTAGTATCCAACAATACCGATAACTTCTTTACCGATCGTAAAAACAAACAAACTGTTAACTTGCATGTAATTGGAATTCAAAACCCATGAACTTCTACCGTTCCTAAAAGACCATTCACTAGGGGATGAAGAATCCGGCGGCAGGTAACTATGAAGGAAACAAGATTTGACAAAATTTCTGGAATGTGATCATTCTCCTAAGATAGAAGAGGAAAAAGATACATACTCCCTCTTACATTGTATAATGGTTTCGACAAGTAAACTATTTAGCAAGAACTTCCCAAATCGATTCTGAATCATAAGATGGCATCCTAGCAAGTGAATAACAATCTTCATATTCCATATCCAAAACTTCTTTGCCACCACCCATTGAACAATTCATGACATCTTGGAATGAATTCGAATAGTTACAGTCACTCTTGGTGGTCCAAGAATCTTCTTCCGGAATTGACTCCAAAATCAACCCCGAAAGTGAATTTTGATTTGGTACCTTCTCATTAGCAGTTTTTTTGTTACTATCTTTTCCTTTCTTTCTGCTTCCCTTTTCTCTCCTGACTTTCTGACAAATCGCTTGAATTTTAGCGTCAACTGAAGACCGTACTGCACTAAGTCGCGCCTGATCCGAAAACCTTAACTTGGATTCATCTCCAAGGTTAGGAAAATTCAACCGAGCATACTCTCTTCTTAATTTATACGCTGCTACGTCGTACGCGTACGCTGCTACTTCCGCTGTATCATATGTTCCCAACCAAACTCTAACTCTGTTTTGTGGTAATCGTATTTCAGCTACCCATTTTCCCCAATGCCTTTGTCTCACACCTCTGTAAAGCTTCTTGCTCTTCTTCATATCACTAAAACATGCAGTGGTGGTTTCTGAGGTGGGGGAATCTTGAGCAGACGGTGAAATGGTGGTGGTTGTGTTGTTAGTCTTAGACCTTTCGAAATTGAATTTTTCAAGAAATTCTCTTTGACGGAGATACACGCAAGAACCCATGGATTCTAAGGGATTACTAACAATGGCGCCGTTTGATGAAGTACAAGTATTGAAATTTGAGAAGAATATTGAATCCAATGGATTCGTTCCGCCTGTTAATAAAAGTTGTGACAATGATAATGAAGATGAATTAATGTCGTTGTACACATTTCCGGTGGACAAAGAATTCTGCGGAGTAAAACTCAAGGTATCATTCATGATTCTGCAGAGATTTTGCACAAAGAAGAAAAAAATGTGCAAGAACAAAAGGAAACTTCAAAATTTGATCCTTTCTTTGGTCTGCGGAAATGAAAGAAGTTTTGAAATGAGAATGTTTCCAAGAGGTTTTGAGACAAGGCCGGAGAGAAGATTATTGAGGATTACTTCATTATCCTCTCTGTTAAGTTAATTTATAGCGGTAGGAGGGTGGAGGGACATGGCATATGGTCCCCCCTCATGGTGATGTTGAAAATTTCAAACTTTCTGTACTAACAAGTTAAAAACCAACTTTATGTATTTATCTCTCACAGGCTGCATCTCTTAAATTTCATGCTACTACGTGTCCTCGAATGGTGATCGGATTCATGATTAGATTCGTTGCCTACGTATGTATAATGTGATTTTACGGCATGTTCCAGGCGAACCTGCGACTGTAGCCCATGCATATTTGGTATCAGTGATTACTAGAGCCTAGAAGCATGGCCACATGGTTCACTGTATCGGAAACCGGTATTGTACAAAATGGGGAGGCTGCTAGGCTCATTCTAAAAACCGAAATTTATTACAAAATGGTTCAAAATTTATACAGTGCACATATATAATTTCCAGGGCAAGCAATCCGTAGATGATATCAATAATTCGGATCAGTCAACTAAATTCTTCAAATGCGTGTGAAAGCAGAACACTTATGAAAACCATCTTTAAGATGTATGTACTATTGATTGATAAAAGATACTGATCGACAAGAGGTAGAGAAGCAGACATCCCAAGCTAAGAATCAACCACCACCAAGCAAAAGGCTCATGAAATCAAAAAGGCAAATATCAAAATCAAATTAATATGAAGTTAAAGATGGTGGAAAGTTAATGTACACCAAAGTCAAAATAGATATCACAATCATACTATTATTACCTAAAGGATAATGAAGATGGATTACTATGAGAGAAAGAAAAAAGGAGAAGAAATTTTGAGGAAAATCATGTGGTGAAGTTGTGAACACATACCCCATAATCATTGTTTAACTTTCGTGTAGCCTTGCTAGATATGCAATCACCTAATTTCACTGTTCCTTTTGATCACGCCTATATTTTTTAGCATGTATGCAGTGATGCAGACCTCCTAGATGTATTTCATCAAATGCGAGTGCTAGCGCTTCCTAAAGAAACGCTAGATCAGATGGACAAAATCCAAAGAGATTTCCGGTGGAAAAAAGACAAGCCCAAAAGCAGAGGAGGATATATTAGGGCTTGGGCCAGCATCTGCAAGCCTATTTCCCAAGGAGGTCTTGGAATCAAGAACCCGCACCAGTTTAACATAGCTCTCCTTACTAAACTAGCTAGTCGTCTCATCTCAGGGCAAGATCAACTTTGGGCTCAACTCCTTAAAGCAAAATATTTCTCAAACTCTCATCCTCTGGAATTCTCTAGATCTTCTAAATTATCTTGGATTTGGACTAGTATAAAAAAGGTTTGGATCTCATTAAAGACAATTTTATATGGCAACTAAAAAATGGAGCTTCCACAAAAATTTGGGAAGGCAAATGGGTTCCTAGCGCATAAATCATTCAGAAGCCCATTAACATTCAAACCCGGTTCCACAGAGGGTAAATGAGTTGATCACTCCGGAGGGTACTTGGGACCAAGAAAAACTCGATGCTTATTTTGATCCAGAAATAAAAGCGAAGATCCTAGCTATTACTCCAAAAAGACAAGAACAAGACAAAATAAGATGGCAACACCATCCTTCAGGAACTTTTTCGGCAAAAAATGTTAATAACTTTCTCATAAACCAAGATCATGAGAGTAATTCATTAATCTCCTTTCCCTGGAAAAAAAATATGGAAAATCCAAGTATCGTCTGGAAATTAGCTCAAAAATTTCTTCCAACTAACGCTAGACTCGGGGCGCATAATTCAGACATAAACACAGAGTGTCCAATGTGTGATTCTCAAGAGCAAGAATCAGAACAACATCTTTTTCGCTCTTGCCCCTTTGCAAGAGCAATTTGGTTTGGTCTTTCTCTAGAAACGGTGAACGCTAGAATTACTTCGGATTCCATAAAAAATTGGATAAAAGAGTGGATCACGGACCAAGATATCACTTAACTATTGGATAAAATAGCTACTATATCCTGGTTCATTTGGAAGCACAGATGTTCGGTAGTCTTTGAGAAAATAAACCCGAACCCGATTCACCTTATGGAGCAAATCAAGAAATTTCTGAACCAGAATACTCAGGCAAGGATCCAAAACTTAATGAAGATAGAAAAAAGAAATAACCCTAAAGAGAAATGGTCTGACATACCTTCGGATTGGATAATATTTATTGATGCGGCTTTCAAAAAAGAGGATTCGACTATGAGATATGCCTTCTTACTTTATTATGTGGACAACGAAACATTTATGTATATTGAAGCTGGTTCGGAGTGGGCCTCCTCAGCCTTTCATGCAGAATCAAAAGCTTTGCTAAAGGCATCTTCATGGTTAAGCAAAAATATATTATCCACTGTCTCAATAGTAACAGACTGCAAAACTTTGGCGGAGACGATCAACAAGTCTTGCAAAGACTCTCCTTGGTGTGCGGATAACACCATACAAGAAGTGAACTCAATACTGAAGAAACTTACGCAAGCCCGGGTAAAGCATATAAACATGAAATATCACTCTACGGCGGACCACATAGAAAAAGAAGCTCGAGTAAAGCATCTTCGTCACAGGTTCTCTCCTATTCAATATAGGGTTTTAAAATCTAGTGTTATTTCCAATATTTTTGATAAAAATGAGATCTTAAATATGTTGTACTATATTTCTTGGTTAATATAATTCGTGCTTACATCAAAAATTATATATATATATCATCAAACACTCACCCATTGATTGACGGGATTTAATTCGGGAACATCCTCTGTAGGTTTCATTGCTGTGGCTCAACACCCACAGAGGGGGGATTCGAGGCATGTCCCGTGAAACGAGAATGCGATTTGACCTATAAAATATGCTCATGTTCTTTGCTCGTTAATAATTTGTATCGTGTATAAGGAAAAACCCTTCTAAACGGTACTTTCGCCCTCCTCAGACACCAATGTGCCCAAAAAGGAAAAAAAAAACATGGGATACATGAGAAGAATTTTTACAAGACTTTCAACGACCTCAAGTATGGGAGTTGGATTCCTAGCCAACGGGTTGGTGTGTCTAAAAGGAATAATATTATAGCTACTAGACTTGTGATGTAACAGTGAAAATAAATGACAATAAAGAGAGAAAAAGTATATCTTTGGAAGTATGCGGGCTAGTATAGAGCAGCAGGGTCTTGCCGACGTAACAAGCCTTGACTAACCTAACCACCTTCTGGTCAGTGGTCCTATAACGGGCATTCTATAGCCACATGATTACAGTGGCCACTACCTTATAGTCGCATGTGTAGTTGAGCCCAAAGTAATAACTAATAAGATGGAAAAGCTATTGGATTAACGTTGTCTAGAATTCTATGTCGACCACAAAGAACATCCGTTGGACATGATCGTACGATCCTGCTTGTTCTGGTAGAATTCTATTTCATCCTTGGTATCTCGGCAATTAACACAATATATTCAATTTTATTAAAATAAACACAAACATCTATGATCCGTTGGACGAGGATTTTAAAAGATGTTCAGATATACCTTAAGAAGTAACTTTTCAACATAAGTAGAAGCAAAAAATCAAAAGCCAGGAAACACCCTCTTAAATTTTAAATCGAAGTTGGAAACACTCTCTTAAGTCTTAATAGAATACTCCATCTGTTTTTGGAAAAAAGATTTTTTCATTTTTTCATTTTAGCCTAAAAATAGGCCAAACTGAAAAAAATGAAAGTATGTCTTTTCCAGAAACAGAGGGAATAGGCGTTAAAAGAGGGTCAAATTCAGCTTTGACTAGATGAAATCTTGACAGCATTCAGCTTTGACTAGATGAAATCTTGACAGCATTTGACGCGTTTCGTTTACAGTAGTTGGTTGTGACTTGTGAGGAGGACTGCGGGGGGATATTAGCTAGCTAGATGATATATCATTTTCAGCAATCAATCCATTTAAAGAAAAACTGTGATCTGGATCTTCTTTCTCCTTTTGTCTTTGCTTTGTGTGGGATATGTCTTCCCTATGGGCCTAATGGGTATGGGACATGGTCGGTTTGAATTTTGAACACCTTTTCTTCCCTCCGCCCCAACATACATATATCCGTGATTTTTGATTGATTTCCTTCTTAATCATGCATCTTCTTATGTTTAACTTTGTTAGAATTTTTTAAACTCTTGTTGTTCCACCGCTTTTCTTACGTAATCCGGCTTGATTAACTAAAACCCAGGCTATCTTTTGATTTTGTAAGGCCTATTCCTATGCACATAACAAACATCAGATTTTGTGATATATGCACCCACTATGGGTATACCAAAGTGTCAAACATATATGCCAATATGTCAGTTATAACATATAGGCATACACGGCAGACTTTTCAGCGAGTGATGGAGTTTACAATGGAGGTCGCTCGCTGGTCTGATCATCGCTTATCAGTTCCTCATCCAATGGCTACGATTTTCCCCTCTATAAATACCTCATTTCAACTCATACCAAAATTTATAAATCTCTCTAGAATTTCTCAATCTCTCAATCTTCTTCAAATCTAATACAATCACACCTTCTCTACAATTCTCAATTTCTTGTAATATGGATTCACAATCTCAAGGCCAAGGCAACTGTAAATGTAAAAAGGTCAAAGTCTGAGGTGCAAATACAACATGACAGAAGATGAATGCATTTGTCGTAATTATGTTTTTTTTTCCAAGATTGTATCAATGGTACACAACAACATGGTAACACCATGTGGGAACACATATTTCAACAATATGAAGCACAAACCATGAACATCAATTATCGTGATGCGAAAGGGTTGGCAGAACACTTCATTACAATCAACATGGAAGTAGCCTCTTATGTTGGATTGATAATGCAAGCCAAGAGAGGCCGGGAGAGTGGTCTTGTGGATGTTGATGTTGAAAGACAGGTTCGTACAGATTGACAGCGAATACATGGCAAACAGTTCTCTTTCGAAAGTTGTTATCATATTTTGAAGGTGTTGAACAAATATAATCCAGAATTGTTAGCAACTAATCAACAAGTACCTGAAAGGTCACCATATAATTCTTCTCCCTCAACACCAAATTCTTCACCATTTTCATCAGGTCCATACAATTCTTCACCAGATACCCAAAGAAACCCAAAAGTGAACTTAGTTCTCAATAATGATGATGGTAAGAGAAAACTTCAGGGAGGAACGCTGCTAGGCTGGCTAGAAAATTAGCTCAAGAATGAGGAAGTTACAATGGATTTAACATGGCAGAGTTTACGGAACATCAAAAGACCGTCGAGAAGCAAAGAGCAGTTGAAAGGAAATTTCAAAACAGATAGAGTAAGAAAAGTCGTCTTTCTAAAGAAAAATTTGGGTTTCACTATGACAAGCATAACGTTCTTAAAGCTGACACTTCAATTATGAACCCCTAGCAAAAAAAATTATGGCAAATCGAATTTGACAGGATTCAAACACAGATTGAACAACAAGCTGGATTTATTAAACAACCTGGTGGTGATGGTGATGGTGATGATGATGAGGATGAGTTCGATGATGAGTTCGATGTAGTAGAACCTCTAGATGATTGATGTATTAATTTAAATTTAAATTTGAATTATTTCATTTTACTTGAAATGAAAAGTTGATTAATTTGAAATGTTGTTGCAGTCTACTCAAATAAGTTTTGCTCATTAACTTAAAAAAAAAATACGTAACTTAATAATCAAACCAAAAGACATAACTTAATCATCACTATCTTCCATGCTCTGCCCAAAGATTCACTCTCAGATCATCTCTTAAACTGCCATATAAATTCTAGTTCTGAATGTAATTGGTCATTTGAGCATAATTTCTTGCAGGGACGCCTCTTTGTGGTTGAATCTCCGGCCTCAAATCTTCATATTCATAGTTAGTCCACTCCTTATCGCGATGGATTTCCTGAATTACCATGTTATGAAGAATTATGCAAGTGAGCATAGTCTTGTGCATTTCACGAATACTCAACCCACGATATGACCCACACACAAATGACGGCGAACTTTCTCTTCAAAATTTCAAAGGTGCGTTCCACATCCTTCCTCCATGCCATTTGGCGATTGTCAAAATGCTGGTATGAATTTCCCAATGCACCGACAGGTTAGAATTAGATTGATTAGTATTATTCTTTGGTACACTTATAAAATTAAATGTTCTATAATTTTTGATAATGCTCAGGTTAGAAAAAACAATTCATAGTTGAATGGGTGGGTAAAAATGATTGGTGATCAGCCTAATCAAAATATTCCACAGATTTAGACTCGGAGTCCACCAACTTTAGGGACTATGAAAGTCAACGTCGATGTTTCTTTTATACTACAAAATTCACCAATGAGAATTGGACTGAATTTGCGTAACGTTGTCGGTACTTTTTGTGGAGGCAAATATATAAGCTCAACCGCAATAGGCGAGGAGCAAGGTGAAGAAATTGCTGCACCGGAAAGCATATATGGACTAAAAACAAAGCAGTTTATGTAATTCATTTAGAGGGTGACAGTAAAAATGTGGTTTCTGCAATAAATGGGAATGTTAGGAATTTTAGTTGGACAACAAATTCTATTATCTAGGAGTGTTTTGTTTTGTTAAGAACATTTTTCAACCTGGTCATGTCGGCTGGTTAAAAAAGATACAAATAGCGTGGCAGATGTTCTGGCTAAGTATGCCATAGTTGATGACTAGTGTGAATGGTACAATGATCCTCCAGAATTCATTATCAAATTGCTGGAGAAAAACATGCCTACAATTATGCATTAATATTCTTAAAGAAAAGGAAAAATAAAATATCAAGAAATTATCCTTACCTTGGGCACATGGCACTTAACATTTTTTCTAAAGGTCATCTTTATTTTCACGTTAATGTATATCTTTCTTTTTTTTATCATCAAACCACAAGTATTTCACTCCACAAGAAACGTTTACATGATGGTTTTAAAGAGAAACAATTACATCATAACATGAAACAAATACAAAGAAAGATACAAAACGTAAATAAATCGCAAAGAGAAAGAGCGATCCACCACGATAGTACCCAAATCTTGTACTATGAGATTGAAGAAGGAATGGTATACGAAACTATAATTCGACCATTTTGATAGATTTTTTCTTCTTAGAAAAGAGATGCTCCTATGACAGAGGAGTGATATGCCCAAAAAAAATTCTTCATGTGCAACTAACCCGAACTCAAGATCTATTTTTCTGATGAAGAAGAAATTGATCTTCGCCCTTGCAGAATCGCCAATGTACTTTTGTCAAGAAAACCAAACACGAACGAATCGTTAGAAAGAAACACTATAAAAGTGTAGATAAAATCGCCCAAATAGCGAAGATAAAAATCACTCTAATAGCGAAGAAATTATTGAAAACAAACAAAAATAACTAAAAACAAGAAAGCTTTGCTTAGATCTAGCCCCTAAAAGACTAAATCTGAGCAAAGAAAGAAGAAGAAGTTGATGGGTTTTTCTCTAGTTTTTGAGAAGTGAGATAGAAGAGAAAAATAACCTGGCATTTTTAGGGGTCACCCAAAAGGAATTAAGGGCCAACAATAAGACAAAATAGGGTTACCCAAACGTAAATTGAAGCTAGCCCTTATCTCGCGTATTTCGTAATGGCAAAATTGCCCTTCCACAATCGGTAGTTTAACTATAATCGGTAGTAAATTGTGTTACTTTAACCTCCGAATGTATTCAATTTTCAAATTTTGGTACTACCATAATCGGTAGCAATAGTAGTTAACCAGACCTCCGAATATAGAGTGGCTCAAAAATCAGATTTTGGAAAAAAAATGAAATTTTTCGAATTTTGGACTTAACATAATCGGAAGCAGTAGTAGTTAACCAGATTTCCGAATATAGAGTGGCTCAAAAATCAGATTTTGGAAAAAAATGAAATTTTTCGAATTTTGTACTAGTCATAATCGGAAGACCAAGTAATTCATTTGACTTCCGAATATGTGTTGGCTCCCAAATGAGAACCACCATGAGCCTTGGCATATAGAGCTTTGGAACCACCATGAGCCTCGGCATATAGAGCCTTGGCACTACTATATTCGGAGGTTTATTTTATTACTCGAACCTCCGAATATAGAGTGGCCCAAAAATCAGATTTTAGAAGAAAAAAAACTCAAATTTTCGAGTTTTGTACTAGTCATAATCGGAAGACCAAGTAATTCATTTGATTTCCGAATATGTGTTGGCTCCCAAATGACAACCACCATGAGCCTTGGCATATAGGGCTTTGGAACCACCATGAGCCTCGGCATATAGATCCTTGGCACTACTATATTCGGAGATTTATATTGTTACTCGAACCTCCGAATATAAAGTGGCTCAAAAATCAGATTCTGGAAAAAAAAATGAAATTTTTCGAATTTTGGACTTAACATAATCGGAAGCAGTAGTAGTTAACCAGATTTCCGAATATAGAGTAGCTCAAAAATCAGATTTTGGAAAAAAAAATGAAATTTTTCGAATTTTGTACTAGTCATAATTGGAAGACCTAGTAATTCATTTGACTTCCGAATATGTGTTGGCTCCCAAATGAGAACCACCATGAGCCTTGACATATAGGGATTTGGAACCACCACTACTATATTCGGAGGTTTATATTGTTACTCGAACCTATAAACCTCCGAATATAGAGTGGCCCAAAAAAAAACTCAAATTTTCGAGTTTTGTACTAGTCATAATCGGTAGTAAATTGTATTACGTTAACTTCCGAATATATTCTATTTTCGAATTTTGGTACTACTATAATCGGTAGTAAATTATGTTTATTATCTACCGATTGAGTTTAATTTTTAGTACAGAAAATTTGAAGCAGTAGCAGGAACATAATCGGTAGATAACAATCAATTTACCAACCGATTATGGTTGATGTTCTTTAGAAATGAAGAACATCAACTATAATCGGTAGATAACAATCAATTTACCTACCGATTATGGTTGATGTTCTTCATTTCCAAAGAACATCAACCATAATCGGTAGGTAAAATAGATTATTATCTACCGATTATGTTTCACATCAGAAATCCTAGAAAAATTCTGATCAAATTTTTGATTTCAAGCAATAATTCCTAATTTTGGATCACAATTATACTATCATCTATCCGTTTTGTTTGTTTAACTGGTTTTCTTTTTTTTATTTTTGTAAGTTTCAACTTTAAGGTCAATGAATTTTGGGTTTTAATTTTAAACAATCAATCATAAAATTTGTTTGATCGACGATCTTTGGTTTCAATCAAAATTAAAGCGATGAAGAAAAAAAAAGAGGAATGATATGATTATGAAAATAAAGGATATAGGTTTAGATTTAGTATAAAGGTGAAGGACAATATAGACTATTTCTACTTTTAAGATACCCCTTAATCCCTTCAATGGATGGGAATAAAAAAAGTGGCCCCTAATTCCTATTGAGTGGCCCCTAAAAATGCTAGGAAAAATAAGGTTAAAATTATTGCGTGAATGTATATCAAATGATGCAAAGGTATTATCCAAACTTAATACTACTGCCTTTTAATATTTTTTGGAATCACAAAATATAAAAATACAATGCAAGTGATTTTATTCGACAACAATAAATTAAAAATTGTTTTAGTATAAAAGATAGGGAAACAATAAGAGATGGAGAAGGAGAAGGATTCTATATTGATCAATAATATCTCTAGGTTACATGGACATAATACATATGTATACATGGAAAGGGGAAAACCAAAAGACACTAAATCTGGACCGCACACCCATGGGCCCTTTAACACTCCCCCTTGTGCGGTTCAATAACAAAAATTAATACATAGTGTTTCACGTATAGTCCTTCAAATGTCGTTCTCGTTGATGACTTGTGCCGAAGTCCATTGCCTCATTAAAACTTTGACAAGGAAAAAACCCAGTGGGATAAAACCTTGATAAAACTCTTTGATAGGTGTAGAATACACCGTATTTAATATCTAGTATTTATGCTTTCTTTGCGAGTTTTCTTGTAAATTATGTATCTTATGTGTGCTTTTGAGTTTAATAGGTGCAATGGAGTCGCACGGAGGAAAAGAAGAAGAAATTATCCAAATTGGGCCAAAGGGCGAAATTGTCATCTCACAAAAAGAGCTATATGTGGAGCAGAGGCGAAACGCTAGCAAGGGAGCGGAAGAGAATTAGGTCATCGGTTACACTGAACCGACAGGCCAAAGCAATTGGAGGTGGCCCTTAACAATGAGTGGGTGTTTATAGTCATTTCTCGGCTACCCTTATCCTACCAAACAACTGGTGGATACATCCAGGTTCTTACATGATACCAAATTCGGAGAAGAAATTTATTTCTTCTTCTTCATTATCAAATGTCCTGTGAGGAGGGATACCTGAAACCAGATCGAGAGAGAGAGAGAGGGTTGCTATGGCTGCTGTTAATCGAAAGATTGGAAGACGAAGGAGATGGGTTTGGCTTATGAGTGAATCACAGGAGGGGTTCCGCTGTTGAAGGTCAATGATGAAGCTCAGATAAAGAATGGTGATTATTTTCATGAGTTTTTGGTTCGATTCAATCATGATTGAAATTGAGAAGGAATTTGTAGACAAAGACCGGGGATTGATGATGGCGGTTCCATGAAGCATCACCAAGAATCCGGTGATTGTTCTTGCTTAATTTTCTTTATTGTGATGGGTTCTATTGATTTGTGGAAGGTGAACTTGAATAAAGCTGTGAGGGGTCTGGTGAAGTTTTGAGTTGAGATGATTCTCAGAGCTTGTTGTTGAAGGTTAGGGACTCAAGTCACAGTGTGATAGAATTGTCTCAGGGAAATAGGGCTCAGGTTAGGGTTTGTTGGTGATCTGAGGAATGAGTGCAGATTTGGTGCTTCACGGCTGATGAATCCAGAGCTGATGTTGGTGTTGCCAGTGTGAAGCTGGTGATGAAATTGCTGTTGAGGTTGGATTGGGTTGTGGCTGAATTTTTGTCTGGCTGATGTTATTGGTGATGGAAGAAGTGATGGTGAATTGCTGTGTCAGGTTTTGCAGAGTCTGTTGCTGTCATTATTGGCAGTGGTGTTGAATGGCTTGGAATGAGCTTCAGGGAATGGTGTTGCCTTGGTTGAGGTGATGCTGCTGTGTCACAGGGGCTGGTCTGGAGGTTGAATGAGCTGATGTGACATGGCTTATGTTGATTGAGCTCAGGCTCTGGTAGATTCAGGTGAAGCAATGGCATAGCAGTGGTGGCCTGAATTGAGCTAAAGTAGCTTGAGTTGCAGGTTTGGATTGAGCTGGCACTAGGCTTGAGAGGGAATTGGAGCTGGTGCTAGGATGGCCTGAATTGCAAGATGGACTAGCTTGAACTGATGTTGCAGGTTGCACTTGGAATGGCCTGAGATTTGCAGGTTTTGATTGAATAGATTATATGAGTTGTGAGATTGCAGGCTAGAAGTGGAAAATGGAAATTGCAGGTCTGATAGCTGAGCTGCAGCTGGGAATGCATTACAGGGCTACAATGGTTCTGTCTGAAGCTGAGATTGCAGAGAGTTTGAGTTCATGAAGCTATTAGAACTAGTATTGAAACAAGAAGAGGTGCAAAGTCAAAGGAGGAATAGAAGTCACCGGGAGATTGCAAAGTTGCGGCAGCTGGTGCTGATACTTAGAATTGTTGAGCTGGATGAGCTATGGAATGGCTGGCCAAAGTGGTGAAGCACAATGATTGCCATACACAGAACTGGCCTATGTGCTGGCCTGTCCAAGTTAAGTCAGCCAGAACAGCTGACTCACATCTGAGTCAGTGCCTGAATCACCCTGACACTGACTCGGTTTGACTCCAACCGAGTTGACCCGACCCGCTGACCGATTTGAATCAGTTGACCCGGTGACCGGGCGGACTTAGCCGGTCATCGGAGCCGATTTCCGGCGACTTCTCCGGCCGATTTCCGGCCACAATCCCAGTTTTCCGGCGAACAATTTTTGGGATATATTTTCACATGGGTTTCTCACACATGGTTCATGGGCTTGGTGGACTTTTTTGGTGATGGACTTTGAAGACCTAATTTTGGAAAGTGTGAAGGCTATAAGAAGAAGGAGTTTCTATTCTTTTATTATCACGTATTTTCTACTGGAGTTTTGGAGGAGAGCGATTCTACTAGGGTTTGCTTCCATTTTATTTTACATGATCTTCATCTTATTTTTGATAATAATTATGTTGAATCAAAATACTATGAGTAACTAAATACCTATTATTGGTTATGGGATAATAAGTGGATTTCACAAATAAGATTTGATTCA
Organism: Papaver armeniacum; assembly: GCA_023531295.1. Lineage (NCBI taxonomy): Eukaryota > Viridiplantae > Streptophyta > Magnoliopsida > Ranunculales > Papaveraceae > Papaver > Papaver armeniacum. Next base: position 464,310 of record JAJJWW010012867.1, on the reverse strand, counting down.
ATGTATTAGTTTTGTCTCAGTAATTTATTGATTATGATTCATGGTTTATAATGTTTATGATTTGATAGTTTGTTTGGTTGAGTCCGGAATCAATCCGATCTACTTTCATATCTAGAGCTATATTAGGGTTTTCAATACTGGCGTTGTCTATCCCTGATTTTGAGTAGCATAAATGTGGGTAGTGCTTGTAGTGATATATCCTACTAGTCACATATGAATCATAACTTGGGTTAAATCGAATTAGTGCTTTTACACATTTTGGTTGCCTTGATTAGTCTTATTCCATAGAACCCATTGCTTTTAGGGAGTTAAATCTAATTGTGCTTTTACACTTTAGGTTGCTTTCTAGGAAGAATTCACATATGCATCTTTTAATGTGGTTGTGATGAAATCGGGGGAATTAGCGGGATACTCTTGCGATCAAGGTATCCTAGGACTTTTAGTAAATGAGAGATTAAAATTTCAATTCTAGTCATTGTTGATAATTCGAGTTTGTGAATGAAACTATCCCGTGACCAATACTTTCTCCTTATTGATAAATTTTATTATTACTTTGCTTTCAATTTATTTTTATTGCTTTGAAACATCAACATCCCCCTTGGTTACTAAGAAACTGAAAATTTGCATAACAACATAAGCCTCTCTCAGGATACGAACTCTTTCTTATTGCATACTACTTTATTTTAGTGAAGCAAGAAAGTGAAATTATTTTTGACCGGGTGACAACCGATCAAATTTTAGCGCCACGGGGAGGCATACGGCTTGTTATTAAGTTTTTAGTTTCTTTTACAATTTTTGCTTTTATACTTGCTTTTCGTTTATTGTCTTGTTTCTCACTTGTTTGCGAATTGTTTTTCGTGTACTAATCCCTGGCTTCCAAAGATTGGAATTATCAAAGGTGCGGGATAGCTACTCGAAGAGGCACAATACTCCAACCAAGGCAAGACACAACGGAAGAACAAGTCTTGGAAGTAGAACACGAAGCTCTTCATCGAGAAGAGGAAGAAGAGGTTCCATTCGTAGAGAACCACTAATTGAAGAGGAAGAAACAATGGGTGACAATGCAAACCGTACACTCAAGGATTTGGCTTCTCATAGGCTTGATGCACAACAATGGTGTATCCAAACAAACTCCACTTTTGAGATCAAGCCGGGGCTGCTTAGGAGTTGCCAAAGTTTCATGGTATGGCGAATGAGGACCCAAACAAGCATCTCATGGAGTTCTATACCATTGTCAAGGCTATGCTTCCAAATGTGAGACCGAAGTCAATGGTGCAATGATGAAAGTTTTTCCATTTTCTATGGTGGACAGCGCTAAGGATTGGTTGTATTGTTTGCCACCTGGGAGTGTCACTACATGGAACGGTTTGAAGAAAATCTTTCTAGAGAGGTATTTTCCCGCGTCTAAGGCCACTCAAATTCGCAAAGAGATTTGTGGAATAAAGCAACATGTTGGAGAATCATTGTATGAATGTTGGGAGAGGTACAAGAGATTAGTGGCAAGCTGTCCACACCATCAAGTTAGTGATGCTATGATAATCCAAAGCACTTCTACGAAGGTCTCCAATCAAGTGATAGATATCTTCTAGACGCTGGGGTGGTGGTGCACTAGTGAACAAGACGGTGGCCCAAGCTGCCGAGTTGATTGAAAGCATGGCTGCGAACTCGCAACAATTCTACACAAGAGGTGAACCAATGGTAAGGCAAGTGCATGAAGTTAGTGATTCATCATCATCACACCGTGATCAAAGGATGGACAATATGGAGCAAATGATACAAAGGATGGCTGCGGTTATTTTACCTTCACATGGTGAAGAGATGGAGCAAGCTAGTGCGGTTTTTCCAAACCAACAAAGAAGGTATGATCCCTACTCCAACACCTACAATCCGGGATGGAGAGATCACCCAAATTTCAGCTATGCCAACAAGCAAGGTGCGGTCCAACAACCAAATTTCAATCGTTCGAGTGGATTTCAACCACAACAACAACAATTCCAACAACAACAGCAACAATTTCAACCGCAACAACAACAATTTCAGCAACCACAACAATCGGTTCAAGGTTCCGATATTGATACAAAGTTACATACAATGATGCAAGGTATTTCTACCATGTTCAAGGAGAGCCAACAAGAAACTAAGAGTGCTATCAAGGATTTGCAAACTCAAGTAGGCTCCATGGCGGTTGATATCAACAATTTGAAGGCACAAAATAGTGGGAGACTTCCTTCTCAACCTATCAACCCAAAAGAGGGTGTTAATGCAATTACATTGAGAAGTGGTACACAACTTGTGCAACCCGGTTGCTGATTTGGGTGAAGAGGAAGCTCCAAAGGAGCCTCTGGTTTTGGAAGAAAAGAGGATGAAATTCCCCAAACACTCGAGGTACCAATTCCTAACTCTAAAACTCCTGGTTTCTACTTATGTTCCTCCTATACCTTTTCCTCGCAGATTTGCAAGTTCAAAGAAGGCGGAACTAGAAAAGGAGATTTTAGACGTTCTTAGGAAGATTCATGTGAATATACCACTCCTTGATGCTATCAAGCAAGTTCCCAAGTATGCAAAAGTGTTGAAGGACTTGTGTACCAATAAGCAAAGGCTCAAAGGTAATGAAGTGTTGAGTGTGGGGGAGAATGCTTCGGCAATCTTACAACACAAACTCCCACCGAAATGCAAAGACCCGGGTAGCTTTGACATTCCTGTCACAATTGGTAACACCACTTTTAATAAAGCAATGTTGGATTTAGGTGCATCCGTTAATGTTATGCCTGCATCTATGTACAATTCACTTAATCTAGGTCCTTTGAAAAGGTCGGAATTGTGTTGCAATTAGCCGATCGTTCTAATGTCTACCCAATGGGTATTGTCGAGGATGTTCTTATGCGGGTTAATCAACTTGTATTCCCAGCTGACTTTTGTGTGTTAGAGATGGATGAAGGTTCACCTGACTCGTCTCTTCCATTGCTACTTGGCGTCCCTTCATGAAAACGGCGAAAACCATTATTGATGTGGACAAGGGAACGTTGACTATGGAGTTCGACGGAGAAATAATACGTTTCAACATTTTCGAGACGATGAGATATCCTAGTGATGTCCACTCTTGTTTCTCCGTTGATGTTTTGGATACATTGGCTCAACAAGTGTTTGAATTGAATCATGATGATGCTTTGGAAACCTGTTTTAACTACAACCATGGATGACGGTGTTGAGTGTGGTAACGAAGTTAAGGAAGCCCTTGGTGATCTCAACTCACTACAAGGATGTCCTAAACTCACAATATCTCTTTTATTTCTTTACCACGCAGTGATGAACAACTTTTACCTTCTATTGTTAAATCTCCAAAGTTGGAATTGAAACCTCTTCCAAGTCACTTAAAGTACTTGTACTTGGGTGATAATGAAGAGTTACCTCGTGATTGTTTCTAACGAGCTTAGTGAATTACAGGAGCAAAAACTTCTACGGGTGTTAAGGAAGCACAAGACGGCCATAGGATGGACAATCGCCGATATCAAGGGTATAAGCCCTGCCGTTTGTATGCATAAGATTCGTTTGGAGGACGATGCAAAGCCTACAAGGGACGCGCAACGTCGTTTGAATCCTCCCATGATGGAAGTTGTGAAAAAGGAGATACTCAAGCTCTTGGAAGTGGGCGTTATCTACCCCATATCCGATAGCAAGTGGGTGAGCCCTACAAGTTGTACCAAAGAAATCGGGGTAACGGTGGTAGAGAATGATGAAAATGAACTTGTCCCAACTCGTGTGCAAACCGGTTGGAGGGTTTGTATTGATTATAGAAAGTTGAATGCCACTACTAGGAAGGATCATTTTCCTTTACCCTTTATTGATCAAATGCTTGAACGTCTAGCGGACATGCTTATTATTGCTTCCTTGATGGTTATTCGGGTACAATCGATTGTGATAGACCGGAGGACCAAGAGAAAACTACTTTCACTTGTCCTTTCGGCACTTTTGCTTATAGAAGGATGCCTTTTGGCTTGTGCAATGCTCCAAACTACCTTTCAAAGGTGTATGGTAAGTATTTTCTCCGAGTATGTTGAAAACATCATTGAAGTGTTTATGGATGACTTTAGTGTTTTTGGTGATTCATTTGATCTATGTTTGAACAACTTGTCATTAATCCTTGAAAGATGTGTTGAAACAAATCTTGTGCTAAATTGGGAGAAGTGCCATTTCATGGTAACTCATGGCATAGTTTTAGGCCATATAATATCTTCTAAGGGCTTGGAAGTTGATAAAGCTAAGATAGACCTTATTCGTGCTCTAACCCCTCCCACTACGGTGAGGGAGATACGTTCTTTTCTTGGTCATGCGGGTTTCTATCGTAGATTTATCAAGGATTTTTCCAAGATAGCATCACCACTTTGCAATTTATTGCAAAAAGATGTGGTTTTTAACTTCGATGAGAAGTGTATGGCGGCATTCAATCGTTTGAAAGAACTTTTGATTTCAGCCCCTATCATTAAACCACCGGATTGGAGCAAGCCGTTTGAGCTAATGTGTGATGCTAGTGACTACGCGGTTGGTGCGGTGCTTGGGCAACGTGAGGGAAGATACCTCATGCTATTTACTATGCTTCTAGAACGTTAAATGAAGCCCAACAAAACTACACAACCACTGAAAAAGAGTTTTTAGCTATTGTATTTGCATTGGAGAAATTTCGCTCTTATCTAATTGGTACAAAAGTTGTTGTCTTTTCGACCATGCGGCTCTTAGGTACTTGCTAATGAAGAAAGAAGCGAAACCAAGGCTCATACGATGGATTCTACTCTTGCAAGAGTTTGATATTGAGATCAAGGACAAGAAAGGAATTGAGAACACCGTTGCGGATCACTTGAGCCGTCTTGTCAGGGACAAGGAAGCTATCCCATTGCGTGAAAGCTTCCTGATGAGCAACTATTCTCAATTGCCTTTGGAGAACCATGGTACGCTGATATTGTGAATTACTTGGTAACTAAACAAATCCCGAAGAACTTGTCTCGTGGCCGAGAGGGACAAACTTAAGAGGTTAGGAACCGATACATATGGGATGATCCATACTTATGGAAACATGGCAGCGACCAAGTAATAAGAAGGTGCGTTCCCGAATCCGAGTTTAATTCTATCTTGTCATTTTGTCACTCCTATGCTTGCGGAGGACATTTTGGAAGTAAAAGAACCGCTTACAAGGTACTTGAAAGCGGTTTCTATTGGCCAACCTTGTTTAAGGATGCATATACATTTTGTACAACTTGTGATAGGTGCCAAAGAACAGGCAATCTAGGTGCCCGAAATCAAATGCCACAAACTTTTATTCAATTTATTGAAGTTTTTGATGTATGGGGTATAGATTTTATGGGTCCTTTTGTCAACTCGCATGGGAATTATTACATCTTACTTGATGTTGATTATGTCTCTAAATGGGTGGAGGCTAAGGCCACCCCTACTAATGATTCCAAGGTTGTTTCAGATTTTGTGCAAACTAATATTTTTGCAAGGTTTGGAATTCCAAGAGCCATAATTAGCGATGGAGGTTCTCTCTTCAACAACGAGGTTTTACAAAGCTTGTTGAAGAAGTACAATGTGTCGCACAAGGTTGCAACACCTTATCATCCTCAAACAAATGGACAAGCCGAGGTGTCTAACCGGAGGTGAAATCCATACTTGAGAAGACGGTGAATCCAACAAGGAAAGATTGGAGCATGCGGCTAAATGATGCTTTGTGGGCATATAGAACCGCATACAAGACACCTATTGGGATGTCTCCCTTAGGCTTGTGTATGGTAAACCTTGTCACTTACCCGTGGAGATTGAGCATAAGGCGTTTTGGGCGATTAAACAATGCAACATGGAGATGGATGGGGCTGGAAAGCAAAGGAAGTTGCAACTCCAAGAGCTAGAAGAGCTTCGCAATGATGCATTTGAAAGCTCTCGCATTTATAAGGAAAAACGAAGGCCTTTCATGATACTATGATTTCTAGAAAACAATTTTGTGTTGGGCGTAAAGTGCTTTTGTTTAATACTCGCTTGCATTTATTTCCGGGTAAATTAAGGTCACGATGGATCGGACCTTTTATTGTTACTAATGTGTTTTCTCATGGTGCAAGTAGAAATTGTAGCATTGCTACTGTGCAAGGAACTTAAAGTTAACGGGCACCGTTTGAAACCATATTATGAGAATTTCACTTCCGAAGTGGTGGAAGGAGCTAATTTTGTGGATGCACTCCTCTGGAGGAGTCATAGAAAGCAAGGAGATAGTCGGGCGACGACTTTAAACCAAGCGCTAAGTGGGAGGCAACCCACCGGTTTTGTATCTTTCCCTTTATCTTTGTATTTTTAAGCATTTTATCTTTATTTTCTTGTTTTTGCATATCATTTTATGGAATTTCCCACCTTGAACCTTCTTTGGATGATTCAATTTTACATTGAGGACAATGTAAAGTTTAAGTGTGGGGGGGAGCATTTATATGTTTGTATAGTTTGTTTTATGCGTTTAGTAGTTTTATGCCATGAAAAGAAAAAAAAAAAAAAATCAGAAAAATAGAAAAATCAAGAAAAAATTTGTGCTTTTTGAACTCCGAAATCTAGAAACTTGTGCCTTTAGGATGACACCATTAGTGGATGGAACCATTTTGAATGCAGGAGTTGAGGAACCAATTAACTAAAAGGGACGAATATAGCTCAGAAATCATAAATTATATGATAGTTGTTACCATATCTCGGAATATCACCATATCACATGCTATTTTTATTTTTCCATATTTTTCTATTGTTCTCTAAGTGCTTTGGTGGGTCACTAAAAATCGAGTTGTTATTGCTGCTAGGATGATTAGAGTGATTGAGTTGCTAAAAAAAAAAAAAAAAAAAAAAAAAAAAAAAAAAAAAGACCGACCAATTAGACCAAACGGAAAAAAGAATGACACTTGGGAATAGCAAGTATGTGTGAAACGTAGTCCCCGTCTCCGTCGCCTAAACAAGCGTGGAATGCAGGATCCAAGGCAACTATCACGTACTTGCTGACAAGAAGCATGCGCTTGGATCCAGTTTGATCTAATCATGCCGTCTAAAAAAAAAAAAAAAAAAAAAAAAAAAAAAAAAAAAAAAAAAAAAAAGAAAAAAAAAGTAAAAAAAAAAAAAAAAAAGAAAGTATTTTATATTTGGTGAATAAAGTCACTCCCGGTTCCCTTGTATATGCCAGTGTGTTGATGTAGAAATAAGTTTGTTGACCACTGGTTCCCTTGTATATGCCAGTGTGTTGACGCTAGAATTGACCAGTAGCTCAATCCAATAGGTTTCATAGGTTCATCTTAGCAGTGACCTTCAGACAGATATGGGAAACATCGAACACTTGTGAACATTCGCCAACATCTATATCTTTACCCATCTTCTTAATCTTTTCATTGTGATTGTGGTTTGTTAGTTTCCGAGTATTGTGGCTTGTTCAACTATCTAATTAAAGCTTTATTTAATAATATTTGAATTGAATTTGCAAGGTACCTCCTCCTGTAGTCACTATGGATTCGTTCATTGATTTGTCACGAATAGACGGAGTTTGAAATATAGGTTTTGTAGGTATATCTCTAGTAAACCTTCACGAGACTATAACTTGTCCACTAGGGACACCTAGGGGTTTCAAGGCTTGTTATTTATGCTAAAAGTGACCATAGCCTCGACGACACGGAGTTGTTGTATTTTATTGTTTTGTTTGATTTGCTCGAGGACTAGCAAAGTCTAAGTGTGGGGGAATTTGATAGGTGTAGAATACACCGTATTTAATATCTAGTATTTATGCTTTCTTTGCGAGTTTTCTTGTAAATTATGTATCTTATGTGTGCTTTTGAGTTTAATAGGTGCAATGGAGTCGCACGGAGGAAAAGAAGAAGAAATTATCCAAATTGGGCCAAAGGGCGAAATTGTCATCTCACAGGCGAGCTATATGTGGAGCAGGCTGAAACGCGGCAAGGGAGCGGAAGAGAATTAGGTCATTTTACACGGAACCGACAGGCCAAAGCAATTGGAGGTGGCCCTTAACAATGAGTGGGTGTTTATAGTCATTTCTGGCTACCCCTTATCCTACCAGCTGGGGTGGATACATCCAGGTTCTTACATGATACCTGAAATTCAGAGAAGAAATTTATTTCTTCTTCTTCATTATCAAATGTCTGTGAGGAGGGATACCTGAAACCAGATCGAGAGAGAGAGGGTTGCTATGGCTGCTGTTAATCGAAAGATTGGAAGACGAAGGAGATGGGTTTGGCTTATGAGTGAATCACAGGGAGGGGTTCCGCCAAGTAAGGTCAATGATGAAGCTCGGATAAAGAATGGTGATTATTTTCATGAGTTTTTGGTTGATTACAATCATGATTGAAATTGAGAAGGAATTTGTAGACAAAGACCAGGGATTGATGATGGCGGTTCACAGAAGCATCAGCTGAAGAATCTGGTGATTGTTCTTGCTTAATTTTCTTTATTGTGATGGGTTCTATTGATTTGTGGAAGGTGAACTTGAATAAAGCTGTGAGGGGTCTGGTGAAGTTTTGAGTTGAGATGATTCTCAGAGCTTGTTGTTGAAGGTTAGGGACTCAAGTCACAGTGTGATAGAATTGTCTCAGGGAAATAGGGCTCAGGTTAGGGTTTGTTGGTGATCTGAGGAATGAGTGCAGATTTGGTGCTTCACGGCTGATGAATCCAGAGCTGATGTTGGTGTTGCCAGTGTGAAGCTGGTGATGAAATTGCTGTTGAGGTTGGATTGGGTTGTGGCTGAATTTTTGTCTGGCTGATGTTATTGGTGATGGAAGAAGTGATGGTGAATTGCTGTGTCAGGTTTTGCAGAGTCTGTTGCTGTCATATTGGCAGTGGTGTTGAATGGCTTGGAATGAGCTTCAGGGAATGGTGTTGCCTTGGTTGAGGTGATGCTGCTGTGTCACAGGGGCTGGTCTGGAGGTTGAATGAGCTGATGTGACATGGCTTATGTTGATTGAGCTCAGGCTCTGGTAGATTCAGGTGAAGCAATGGCATAGCAGTGGTGGCCTGAATTGAGCTAAAGTAGCTTGAGTTGCAGGTTTGGATTGAGCTGGCACTAGGCTTGAGAGGGAATTGGAGCTGGTGCTAGGATGGCCTGAATTGCAAGATGGACTAGCTTGAACTGATGTTGCAGGTTGCACTTGGAATGGCCTGAGATTTGCAGGTTTTGATTGAATAGATTATATGAGTTGTGAGATTGCAGGCTAGAAGTGGAAAATGGAAATTGCAGGTCTGATAGCTGAGCTGCAGCTGGGAATGCATTACAGGGCTACAATGGTTCTGTCTGAAGCTGAGATTGCAGAGAGTTTGAGTTCATGAAGCTATTGCAGCTAGTATTGAAACAAGAAGAGGTGCAAAGCTGGTGGAGGAATAGAAGTCACCGGGAGATTGCAAAGTTGCGAACTGGTGCCGATACTTAGAATTGTTGAGCCGGATGAGCTATGGAATGGTCGGCCAAAGTGGTGAAGCACAATGATTGCCATACATGAACCGGCCTATGTCTTGGCTTTGTCTGGGTTAAGTCGACTGTAACAAATGACTCACATCCGAGTCGGTGCTGAATCACCCTGACACTGACTCGGTTTGACTCCAACCGAGTTGACCCGACCCGCCGACCGATTTGAATCAGTTGACCCTTGGACGAGGCGGACTTTGCTTGGTCCCTGAGCCGATTTCCGGCGACTTCTCCGGCCGATTTCCGGCCACAATCCCAGTTTTCCGGCGAACAATTTTTGGGATATATTTTCACATGGGTTTCTCACACATGGTTCATGGGCTTGGTGGACTTTTTGGTGATGGACTTTGAAGACCTAATTTTGGAAAGTGTGAAGGCTATAAGAAGAAGGAGTTTCTATTCTTTTATTATCACGTATTTTCTCTTGGAGTTTTGGAGGAGAGCGATTCTACTAGGGTTTGCTTCCATTTTATTTTACATGATCTTCATCTTATTTTTGATAATAATTATGTTGAATCAAAATACTATGAGTAACTAAATACCTATTATTGGTTATGGGATAATAAGTGGATTTCACAAATAAGATTTGATTCAATGTATTAGTTTTGTCTCGCAATTTATTGATTATGATTCATGGTTTATAATGTTTATGATTTGATAGTTTGTTTGGTTGAGTCCTAATCAATCCGATCTACTTTCATATCTAGAGCTATATTAGGGTTTTCAATACGAAAACGTTGTCTATCCCCGATTTTGAGTAGCATAAATGTGGGTAGTGCTTGTAGTGATATATCCTACTAGTCACATATGAATCATAACTTGGGTTAAATCGAATTAGTGCTTTTACACATTTTGGTTGCCTTGATTAGTCTTATTCCATAGAACCCATTGCTTTTAGGGAGTTAAATCTAATTGTGCTTTTACACTTTAGGTTGCTTTCTAGGAAGAATTCACATATGCATCTTTTAATGTGGTTGTGATGAAATCAGGGAATTAGCGGGATACTCTTGCGATCAAGGTATCCTAGGACTTTAGTAAATGAGAGATTAAAATTTCAATTCTAGTCATTGTTGATAATTCGAGTTTGTGAATGAAACTATCCCGTGACCAATACTTTCTCCTTATTGATAAATTTTATTATTACTTTGCTTTCAATTTATTTTTATTGCTTTGAAACATCAACATCCCCCCTTGGTTACTAAGAAACTGAAAATTTGCATAACAACATAAGCCTCTCTGTGGATACGAACTCTTTCTTATTGCATACTACTTTATTTTAGTGAAGCAAGAAAGTGAAATTATTTTTGACCGGGTGACAACCGATCACTCTTCACATGTAATACTTCACATGTTGTCTCGTATTTTACATGTAGTTCATCACATGCAATACGATCCTCAAAGATCGACGAGTATAAGTTAATTGCCTCGTTAAAACTTCGTCGGAAAAACCCAGAGGGACAAAACCTGAATTAAAGAAAAAGAGTGCAATATTAAGTAAGCTTAGAACATAGTTGGATTCGTATACGTTGCCTCATTAAAACCTTGACAAGGAAACCCCAGTGGGATAAAACCTTGACAAAGGGAAAAGAGTACAACATGACATATGCAAGTAAAGATGATCCGCTGCAGATGATCACTTTGCTCCGTTGAAGTTGACTAGTTGCATCACAGCTCTTAAGGAAGAAAATCCTCGTGGGAAAGACAATAACCTTAGTTGGGAAATTAAATTCCCGGTGTTTGTTGTTGTCTCATTAAAAACCTTGCCGAGTAACAAAACCCTGTGGGAAAAAGTAACCTCGGCGAAGGAAATTAGTTCAACACACCATTAGATGCTCCCCCTGATGTCAGACAATTTTCATTAGTCTAATGCAGTCAAAAGGAGTTCATCACACTTTACTTTGGTGAATATTTATTAGATCATGTTGTTGATTCTGGAATTTACGTTGCTTAAGAGAATATCGCGTTTCATTTCTTTGATGCAGATATTTTCAGTAATATCAACGCGATCTTTATGTCTTCAACGTTCAACATACTTGATGTTTTTAGTGTTGTCTCGCTAAAAACATTGTCGAGTAACAAAACCCTTTGGGGAAAAACTATTCTCGATCAAAGGGAAAAAGAGTACAACACAAGTTCAATTTCGAAGTAAAATATGTCGACATCATATCCTTGGATCCTCCCCCTGATGTCGGCATCTCCCCGGATTACTTTCAGAGTTGTTCTTAGACAGTTCCTTTAGTCATATATATTTCGAAACTGAATATCGGTAATGACTTAGAAAATAATCTACCATATCTCCCTCTGATTACTTTCGTTGGAGAAGAGATTATTGTTCCTTCATAATCAACAACTTTTGGATTGAACTTTCATTAGCATTCCTTTTAATGTCTTTGCAGGGATAAAACAAATTTATGTCAATGGTTACTTTTAAGTACATGATTACATTCACTATACCATTTACATGATTACATTCACTATACCATTCCAATGACATTGCGTTGGCGTTGAGCTATATCTAGCTAACAAGTTCCTTGAGGATGCAAAATTTTATCGAGTACATTATTATACTAAGTACAACAATGCATCTATTGTACTTAGATATGGGAATTTCATCTCCCAACACATCTTCGTCATCTTCCTTTAGAAGAAATGGTCACTTACTTACATTTGAACCTCGACTAATCATAGGAGTGCTATCAGGATGCATGTCTTTGTTAAATTGCCTGACAACTTTAGACAAATACAAACTGGTGGGATAATATACCACAAGCTCAGTATTCGGTTGAGCTTTCCCCATATTTTACATCTCAAATTCGGATTTCAAATAGCTTTTAAGGTTTCTTATTACATCAAGAGTACCCATCATATACGTACCATCGACATAGATAGCTACAATTCCAAATCAGGAACTTTCTTGTGAATACGCAAGGAAAAATAACTTACTTGTCTATCCCCTCCAAATCAAATAGTCACTTAGACGGGTATATCACATCCGCCTGATTGCTTCAATCTATAAGTGAGCGTTATATCTAACTGTAAACGCACTCTGTGGTTTAGAGTCACTTGATTTGGGAAACAAAAGTCTATTTAGTACTTTTGTAAATATCTGCTATATGTTGATTCTTTCAGAGATACGTAACAACCACATACATATGCTGCATTTCAAGTCCTTTTGAAATTACCAAGCTAAATAAGTAGTAAAACGCTATAACGTTCATTACAAGCGAACAATTCCATGTCTTTGTGAGAAACCTCGCGCCACAAGGCGAGTATTTATCCTTTAAGACTTCTTTCTTCTCATTATGCTTTGTGACAAATTAATCATGTATGTCCAATAGGCTTTACACTTGGTTGGTTAGCACTACCACACCAAACACCAGTTTATTTGTCAAAGAACCAAGTTCTACCTGGATTGTATAGGCCAAATATGCTCTTCGTTGACATTAAGCAACAAGGAGCTTGGTTCGATCTCATCTTGCTCTATTTCCTTAAGCAAATGTATATGAAATTAATCATCAATATGCTCGCATAATCTTTCCATTGACTCGTGCGCGTTCTCATAATCCACTTGGGATGTCATTGTTCTCTGGAATCATTAAACTTCGGAGCGTCCTCCCATTTGATTCATGGACATATTCAGACACAATATTATGAGATGATTTCTGATGATATAAATAAGTTGTGCCTTACTCACCTACTTCCTTTCTAGGTGAGCATTGATCAAACCAAGTGGTCTCTCCAACTTCCTTTATGAAGCCACGGCCTCAACCATACTTCCACTAAGTGTAGTTGCAACACCTGAGTCTATGGTGTATATCCCTTCTTGAGGATTTGTACCCTTGCAGGTAGGTTTGCAGCTAGTATGTGTGACCTCATCACTTTAACGACATCAGTGTACATTCTGAAAATAGATTATAATTTGTTACTTCACATTTGCATTTGTGGAGTACTAGAATCAATATGAGACACAGTGGGAACACACTACAAATATTCCTGTCGTTCCCTTAGAAAATACTTTTTCTTATCTCCCCCTAACGACGGGAATACTGTCTCATTAAAATGACAACCCGCAAATCTAGCGGTAAGAGATCTCCTGCTAAAGGTTTTAAAAATGCGGATAATTTTTGAAAATTCTTGTCCAACATAGTCACTTAATCATTTTTATGACCCATCATAGTACGATGTGGAGTCGTAAGGGCACATATATAGTGCAACCAAAATTGCGTAAGAACAAAAAAATGTCAGGCTTATATCCAGTTACCAACTGGTAAGCAAAGAATGGTTGACCAATTGTGGATCTAAAACGAATAAGTGAAGATGCGTGTAATATTGCATATTCCCAAGTAGTTAAAGGTAGGTTTTTACGCATAAGCATGCCTTAGGCACCATCTGTAACCTTTGATGATAGCCTTTGCGAGACCATAGGGTATAGGATGCTCTACATTGATCCTATTAAACATGCAATAACCATCAAGTCCTTTTGATGTGCACTAGCTAGTATTTTCAAGGGGTGGTGAGCCCTTATATGTATAATATGTGCTAGTTTCCAAACGCAAAACTTCTTAGGAACTATAACTAGTTCAAACTTTCAAAACATTCACCAGAGCCATAAGTCACTTTAATGGTCCGCATTCTGCATGAATATTTTTCTAAATTTCACCTTGTTTGCTTTCTAATATGTAATAAAAAAAAATTTACCATTTGCATCTTAGGATGGTCCCGATCCTGTTTTACTGAAGACTTTGTAAAATGAGTGATATGATCTATTACTTAAAAGCATAATGGGAAGGGGTGGTTGTGCATCTAGTACTTTAGAAAACACTTATTGATAGATATGCCGTCACTTTGCATTCTGTCAATCGTTTTCCCATTTTCATTCACTCAAATAAAGTGATATTTGTATGAGTTCTTTCAAAACAATCATCATGTCACAACCAAAGTTGCTTTATGGTCATGCCCAAAGCATGTATGAGGCAGTTCCCAACATTTCATCGTCGGAGTCAATATGGATTCAATAATCCAAATATTATAGTGATTAACATTTCACTAGATTGACTCATTAGTTTCTCTAAAATATATTTCCTTCCAAATATATTACAGACAATAAAAGATGCAATCAATTACATTCTCATCATTGTGATGTTCCACATGATACCCTTATGCACGGGTTACTTGAGAATTTAACAAGGTGTGATTATCTTTTGGTACATCTAGAGATTTTGCGACGTCTTTGTTCTATCTTGAAAACAAATTTTGAGCAGTGCTGTGCTCGATGATCCAATCCTCGTAGTCTCATTATAAGGAAATAGTTCAACAACTAGTTTAAATTCCTTAAATTAGTGGAAGAAAAAAAAAACTATCAGGTAGACATTTGGGTCTTGAGAGTTTTACGTGTCACCCAATATATCTCAAGTGCTTTAGAGAATTTATGTCTCATGTTTTCATTCCATAAGTATAGACATTTGGATCTAGTTCAGCTCAATAAGATAGTTAATTGGCCCGGCAAAGTTCTTGTTGCCATTAAAGTTGATGTGAATATTGGTTGTTATGATGATACACACATTACATTGTATATACCAACATCTATGACCAAGTGCATTTCCAACTCTTTCATTTATGATGGGAGCTAGAGTTACATTTTAGCTTCATCCCATATTCAGTTGATACCTGTACTTTGGTGTCATTACTACTGGGAAAAAATACATCTTTGTCTCATGATATATATGTCCCTTTTTACATGCTTTATATGAGTCGGTACGTCTAACCCTCATTACTTAGAGGTTCTTTCCATTTTTAATTTTGCTACATTTAGTTTAATTTGAGAAATTTATTTATCTCAATATGCCAAGAGAATCTCACTACACATGTCAACCACTTACTTTAGGTTGAATATATAACTAAAGATAGTTCTCTTGTTGTCATACTTCAACATATACTGGTTCGTTAGTATCATAGATGAAGTAGAGAAATGGAAATTTTCTGACTCATATCATCTTTTGTGAGTTCTTCCACAAAAATTGGAATACATGTGATTTTATTTGAACGTATCTTTTGAAACTACCGACTCTTTAACAGTCGAGCAAGCGGATTACATCCCAAAAAACATTCAAATTCGGGCAGAAAATATCAAATACACAATAATAGTGCTCAAGTACTTTTAAACCCCAAATAAATATATTTGAATCGAGTTGGTACAACCAATTGAACAAAAGATAAACATCATTCAACCATAGCCAATATCATTTCAAGAGAACAAAATAACAATAAAACCAAAATTCTTAGTGATGAAGACCAACGACCATAATTTAAGTTGACCGTTTATATGCTATGGACTTATCCTAAGACAAAAAATAAAACAGAACTACCATGTTCTAAAAAAATACAAAAAGAACAGATCCCAACATGTATGTAATCTAAAAACCCAAGAAGGTTACATACCTTAAGTAAGCTCTGGTTCCCGATGGGTGTGTATAGCCAGGAGCTCACAGCGTTGGTAGCTCACAGCCCAGAACCAAGCTGGAACGGAACAAGATGGGACAACCAGAACCAACCTGGAATGGAACAGGACGGGACAACCAAAAACCAAGCTGGAACGGAAATCTGTCCGAGCTGGGACGGGTTGGGTCGGTCTTCTTCAACGGGGGATTTACTTTTTTCTTCACATAGATTTCCCACAGACGTGACAAATCACAGCATAAACATACAACCAACATATTAATATTACAAAATGTCAGTATTCACAAATCAAATCACATATTGGATTTAATTAATCTACAGTCTCACATATGTTGGATATTGGACAATCACACGTTGGATATTTAACTAATCTATCATCTACAATCACAGATATATTGGAAATTGGACAATAACACGCTGGATATTTGACAAATTTTTACTCGGACACAATATCCATAGAATGATAGGAAAACATACAATATCAGGACTCAGGAGCTTATCACACATTTCGGATAGGTGGGATAATGCTTCTTGTTGTTTGATATTTCATCATCCACTGATAGCAATGTTTTGTTGAGAAGCCAAAGTTGCTATTTAATTTCTTTTCTTCATCCGACTAACTATATCACTTCATAATTCATATAAATCATCTTAGCCAGTCATGATAATGTGAGTAGAACAAATAAAATCAATCACATTTATTTTCATACTTTCTCGTCTTACTTATGACACCAAACAGTATAATTTAAAAACTTGACTTAACAACAAATTGGACTAGCAAGAACTTCCCAAATCAATTCCGGATCATATGATGGCATTCTAGCAAGCGAACAACAACCTTCATATTCACCACCATCCAGCAGCATTGAAGAACAATTCACATCTTCGGATGAATTCGAATAGCTATCACTCTTTGATGGAGAATCCTCTTCCGAAATGGACTCCAAATTCGACATCGGAACCGAATTTGGATTTGGAATTGTATCATCAGTTTTGTTATTATTGCTAGTAGCATTTCCTTTTCCTTTCTTTCTTCTTCCTTTTTCTCTCCGAACCTTTTGACAAATTGCTTGGATTTTAGCATCAACAGCAGACCGTAATGCACTAAGTCGCCCTCGATCCGAAAACCTTAACTTGGATTCATCTCCAAGGTTAGGAAAATTCAACCGAGCATACTCTCCTCTTAGTTTATACGCTGCAACATCATACGCGTACGCCGCTACCTCAGCCGTATCATAAGTTCCCAACCAAACTCTAATCCTGTTTTGTGGTAATCGTATTTCAGCCACCCATTTCCCCCAATGTCTTTGTCTGACACCTCTGTAAAGCTTCTTCGTCTTATCACTTCTACTAGTACTACTAAGATATGAAGTAGTATTTTGCACTAGTCTTTCTGAGCTGGGGGAGTTTTGAGTTGCAGTGTTGTTAGTCTTAGACCTTTCGAAATTGAATTTTTGAAGAAATTCTCTTTGGCGGAGATAAACGGAAGAACCAATTGATTCTAAGGGATTACTGACAACGGCTCCGTTTGAAGAACAATTATTGGAATTTGATGAGAAGAAGATTGAATCTAGTGGATTTGTTCCACTTGTTAATAAGAGTTCTGATAACAATGAAGAAGAGTTTCTAGAAAACGAATTCTGTGGAGTAAAGTTAAAGTCATTCATGATTGATTCTGGTTTTATTTGCACAAAGAAAAAATAATGTGCAAGATGCAAAAGGGAACCTTAAAAAAAAAAAAAAAATTGATCTCCTTCGGTCTGCTAAAAATGAAGAAGAATTTGAGAATTGAGAAAATTTTCAAAGAGATTTTAAGACAGAGGAAGAAGAAGAGAGTGAAATGAGATTATTACTTGGTTCCCCTCTCTGTTAAGTTAATTTATAGCTAGGGAGCTTGAGGAGGAGGGACATGGCGAATGGTCCCAAAGAAGAGGAGATTATCAAAATGGTCGGCCGTCCCCCTCATGGGTGTTGCTGAAAATTTCAAACTTCCTGTGTACAGAGAAGCCAAAAAGTAACTTTATGTATTTATGAGTCACAGGCTGTGTCTCTTAACTTTCATGGTACCACATGTCTTCAGCGGATCAGAAGAAATGAAATTTGGTGATTGATTGGTTCATGATTAAATTCATTGCCTACGTATGTCTTCCGTATATTATACGTATGTACAGTGCAATCTGGTTTTACGGCATGTTCCATAACTAGTAGAGCCTAGAGGTGTAAATTGCTAGAGATAGCGAAGCTAAACAGTCATGGATGGAAGATATTCAGGTCAACTCCAAAGACTTTAATTTGGCTAGCATTCTCTCGCCCAATGAATTACTCTGTGCGCAACAACGTCTCGGCATGGTGGACATCTCCCAACCCCCCAAACGGTGTCGCACATTTGTTTGCTATAGCTATTTTCTTTGTATGCTGTTAAAAGACCCAAGTCCTTGTCATTTCATTCTATCAAAATTGGCTTATGCTCAATAATTCGCGGTCAGCTGAATTCTTCAAATGCGTGTCTAAGCGAAACACTTAACGTACGGTACTATTGATAAAATATGGATCGACAAGAGATAGAGAACCAGAGAATCAGCCACCACCAAGCAAAAGCTCATGAAATCAAAAAGGCAAATATCAAAATCAAAGTGGGACAAGTCCAAATTAATACGAGAAGGTAATGTACAACAAAGTCAAAATAGATATCGCAATCATTTTAATACGAAAAGGTAATCATAAATTGATAAATGATTTTGATATAATCATATTAAAAATAATTTTTTCCAAATACTTTATTTTTTTTTCAGATAATTGATTATCTTAAAATGATGATCTCAAAAAAAAGAGGAAAGAACAATGATATAAGATATTTTTTTAGTCCTATGTTGTTTTTTTGTCTCTCTCTTGATAGTTTAGAGTAAATAAGAAGAAAAAAATTCAATTTAAGTTCCTTAAAAAAAATAATTGATTATAATAAATTTTCAAAACAACTTTTTCATGTTTATGGAAATAATTGATTTTTCAAGCAATTATTATAATGGTTACCAAACGCATATAGAATCCATTATAATCTGCATAATGGATTATAAGCTGATAATACATTCAAATAGTTACCAAACAACATTACCTAAAGGATAATGAAGATGGATATACCATGAGTTACTGCTAAGAAAGAAAAGAGAAGAAATATTGTGGAAAATCATGTGATGAAGTTGTGCACACAAAATGGCCTAAAATCGAAGTCAAAACATTATCTTTTGTCTCTCCATCATCGTTCCTATTTATTAGTAGTATCTAACTTTCGGGTAGCCGCACTAGACTAGGTAGATTTTCCACCCAATTTTATTCCTTTTTGATCACATTCAATTCAGTTTTGGACACCCACAAAAGGGAACTTGGAGGCATATTCTGTGAAACGGGAATGCGGCTTGATCTATAAATGCTACTCCATATATGTATCAGGTTCTCTTCATTTATAAAATGACTGGTTGAGTTGAGGAAACACTCTTACTTTGGCCCTCCTTGGCTCCTTGGATGCCATTGTGTCAAACTCTACACTGATCGAGCACCAAAAATAGAAGTCCAGTAAAACGACTCAGTCATTGGATAAAATCATCCGTGAATATAGCATTTTTGGATTTATTTATCTTATATTATGAGTCTGAAAAGGTATAATAGCTACTAGACGTTGAGATGTAACAGTGTAAATGGCAATAAAGAGAGAAAAATTACTCCCTCCGTTCTTTTTTAATAGGCTGGTTTTGTTTTTTGAGAAAATTAAGGAAATTAAGAGAGTCAATCATTGAAAGTGGTCCTCATGATACTTGTCAATAAAAGAAGTGAAGTGAAATGGTCCCCATGACACTTTGTGAAAAGAAGTAAAGTGAAATGGTCCCATAACACTTGTCATCAAAAAAGAAGTTAAGAAAAAAAACGGTCCGTAAAATAAAGTAACATTTGAATTTTCCCTTATATTAGAAAACTGAAAAGTATTTTTGTAACGTTTATTTATAGTAAATGGCTTTATTATTTAAGAACGGAGGGAGTATGATTTTGGAAGTTGTATACGGACTAGTAGGGTCTTGCCAACGACGTAATAGGTCCTTGGCTAACCGACCCGACCCCCCTTGTGGTCCTCCTGTTCTGAGCTTCGTACATCGGCATTCTATCTGTAGACACGTGATTCTAGTGGACGTACTTGTATGTATTAGTCGTAGCTATTAATTTTACATGCTACAGAGCTATACGTATTTTTTTCCCTTCAATTAACGTTGTCTAGAATTCTATGTCGACCACTTAAACGATCCGTGATCGTACGATCTTTAGTACTGGTACAATTGAACATGACTTTATACAACTCTCTCCTATGCCGCTATGCCTGTATATGCGTGGACTATTTCCTCGTTGCTATCTCTCTCGGCAATTAAAAAGAGCAAATTCAGCTTTGACTATAAAGAAAAATGTAGGCACTGTTTGACGTGTTTCGTTTACACTAGTTGGTTGTGAGGACTGGGAGCATATTAGCTAGATAGATAGATATATGTCATTTTCAGCAATCAAGCAATCCAAAGGAACTGTACTCTAGGTCTTATTTCTGGTTTAGCTTTGCGTGATATGTCTGTCCCATGCATGAGACATAATGGTCGGTTTGAATTTTGAACACCTTTTCTTCCCTCCGTCCCAACATATGTATATCTGTGATTTTCGATGGATTTCCTTCTTCAATCATGCATCTTATCTTTAATTTTGTTAAGACTTTTTGTAAATCAAATTAGTTTTGCACTTACCTAATCCTGCTTGATTAACTAAAAAAACCAGGCCAGTTTTTGATTATATAAGCGAAATGCTATTAAATTGTGTAAAAAAATTCACCAAAGAAGCAAGTGATTTGTAGATGATTAGCAAGGTAGGTACTCATAGGCGATGTCACTGCGACTAATGAGTGAAAATTCCATCAGTTGTGAATGTGTTCAAATCGGGACTAAGGAAAGTCAAATGTGCTTCACTTCTCGAGTAGAATAAATGTCATCTTTAGTTTCACGTGAATGTATCAAAGATAAGATATATCATAACTTAAGCAAAGCACTGTGGGGAAGGCATTTCCTTGGATTTAGCTAGATTATAGCCAAGATCAACAATTATGGTTCATCTCTAAGTTATAATCCGGGGAAAACCTATCTCTTGGTTAGTGACACATATATGTAACCTTCACCAACCAAGAGATATTGTTGAGAATATTAGTCCCACCTTGTCTGGGCAATTTATGATTATGCGGTTTATAACTTTATGGGCCCCTCCACTCATTGCCAATTGGTTTTGAGTTGGATGTCCATATTCTAATATGGTATCAGAGCAGGCTATTTGCGACGAGTCATTTGTTTGACCACGCCTTTACTCCGCGCCACCCGATTAATTGTTTGTCCACGTGTTAGACCCAACGAGGCAACGAGGCTATACGTGAGGGGGCGTGTTGAGATTATTAGTCCCACAGTGTCTGGGCAATTTAAGATCCTGCGGTTTATAACTCTATGGGCCTCTCCACTTATTGCCAATTGTTTGACCACGCCTTTACTCCGCGCCACCCGATTAATTGTTTGTCCACGTGTTAGACCCAACGAGGCAACGAGGCTACACGTGAGGGGGCGTGTTGAGATTATTAGTCCCACATTGTCTGGGCAATTTAAGATCCTGCGGTTTATGACTCTATGGGCCTCTCCACTTATTGCCAATTGGTATTGGTATTGAGTTGGATGCCCATATTCTAATAGATATCTGACTCAAACATAAGAGTTCACAGATATGATGTCAGTTAAAATGGATTTACTCAAAACTTTCACCAAGCTATGCACTAACACGCCATTAAGTTTATAAATCGACATCCTCTTTAACGACAGAAACATCAGCCTTAAAATCACCGGTTTCAAGAATGGCAACAACAATCACTAGATCTCCAACTACAACAGCAACAACAATCACAGAAATGGCGGCAACAAAAATCACTGAAGCAGCAACAAATATCACATATTCAACTCCAAGATCCATAGATGTAACAAAGAGAAAAAGAAGCAAGAACTTTTCACTAAAGAGTGCTCCTGATTTGGATCCTTTTAGGTTACTTTGTTACAAAAAAGTGGATCCTGCCACTCATGGTGTGATCCTGCCTCTCCTAATCGTGACAAGGAAAGGAGATCTATGTGAGGATGAAAAACCTCACAACCCCAAAACCCTGAGAGATGGATGGATCCCCTGTTTGATCCTAACCCTTTTGCCTAGCGCAAAATTGTTAATTGATTTGGAAGAAATTAACCAGTTCTTTCCAAACAATGCCATCTAACTCTTACCGTCACAAGGAAAGGATTCAGTTGGTTGTACCACTTGGTGATTCCCTCTGCTTTGTCTCTAAAGTTGTTAGTGTTCTTAGTTATCAATGATGTTTTAGTTACTTCATTATCTCTGTGATGTCCTGTTGCTCACATTATCTTTTAGTTTTTTGTTGCTATCAATATCTCTGTAATGGTCCTTGGAAATCTGTTGCTGGGGTTGTAATCTTTCTGTAAGGTGTTTTTTTTGCCTTACTTTTAATATAAAATAATTAAAAAAAAAAGAATAAGACGTCTGAGAGTAAATTTGATTTTCGTACAACTATTATTATATGTTACAGAGGAGAATATTGGTGCCACTGAAGCTACATAAAAAGGAAACCGAGATTTTTAGTATCCAAAACGCGCAGTTACTTCCTACTGGAATACACTGTGGGATGATAGAATATCCGTGGACTTTTCTGTTTCTAGAAGACCATTTATATTTGCTTCAAGAAAACAAGTTTTCACAAAATTTATACTAATTAGCAAGAACTTCCCAAATCAAATCAGTATCATAAGATGGCATTCTAGCAAGTGAACAACAACCTTCGTATTCCATATCCAAATCTTCGTCACCACCACCCAGCAGTATTGAAGAACAATTAACATCTTGGGATGAATCCGAATAGTTATCACACTTTGGTGAAGAATTCTCCTCTGAAATGGACTCCAAATTCGACCTCGAAACTGAATTTGGTATTTTGTCAATAGTTTTGTTATCGCTAGTAGTATTTCCTTTTCCTTTCTTTTTTCTTCCTTTTTCTCTCCGGACCTTTTGACAAATTGCTTGGATTTTAGCATCAACAGCAGACCGTAATGCACTAAGTCGCGCTCGATCCGAAAACCTTAACTTGGATTCATCTCCAAGGTTAGGAAAATTCAACCGAGCATACTCTCCTCTTAGTTTATACGCTGCAACATCATACGCGTACGCCGCTACCTCAGCCGTATCATAAGTTCCCAACCAAACTCTAATCCTGTTTTGTGGTAATCGTATTTCAGCCACCCATTTCCCCCAATGTCTTTGTCTGACACCTCTGTAAAGCTTCTTCGTCTTATCACTTCTACTAGTACTACTAAGATATGAAGTAGTATTTTGCACTAGTCTTTCTGAGCTGGGGGAGTTTTGAGTTGCAGTGTTGTTAGTCTTGGACCTTTCGAAATTGAATTTTTCAAGAAATTCTCTTTGGCGGAGATAAACGGAAGAACCAATTGATTCTAAGGGATTACTGACAACGGCTCCGTTTGAAGAACAATTATTGGAATTTGATGAGAAGAAGATTGAATCTAGTGGATTTGTTCCACTTGTTAATAAGAGTTCTGATAACAATGAAGAAGAGTTTCTAGAAAACGAATTCTGTGGAGTAAAGTTAAAGTCATTCATGATGAATCCTGGTTTTGTTTGCACAAAGAAAAAATAATGTGCAAGAAGAAAAAGGAAATTAACCTTACAAAAAAGAAGAGATTGATTCCCTCTGGTCTGCAAAAATGAAGAAGAATTTGAGATAAGGAAGAAAGAGAGTGAAATGAGATTATTAGTTGGTTTCCCTCTCTGTTAAGTTAATTTATAGCGGGAGAAGAGGAGGGACATGGCAAATGGTCCCAAAGAAGAGGAGATTATCAAAATGGTCGGCCGTGTTGCTGAAAATTTCAAACTTTCTGCGTACAGAGGAGATGCCAAAAAGTAACTTTATGTATTTATTAGTGCCTTTATGAGTCACAGGCTGTGTCTCTTAACTTTCATGGTACCACATGTCTTCAGTGGATCAGAAGAAATGAAATTTGGTGATTGATTAAATTCATTGCCTACGTATATTATACGTATGTACAGTTCAATCTGGTTTTACGGCATGTTCCATAACTAGTAGAGCCTAGAGGTGTAAATTGCTAGAGATAGCGAAGCTAAACAGTCATGGATGGAAGATATTCAGGTCTACTCGAAAGACTTTAATTTGGCTAGCATTCTCTCGCCCAATGAATTACTCTGTGCGCAACAACGTCTCGGCATGGTGGACATCTCCCAACCCCCCAAACGGTGTCGCACATTTGTTTGCTATAGCTATTTTCTTTGTATGCTGTTAAAAGACCCAAGTCCTTGTCATTTCATTCTCTCAAAATTGGCTTCAATAATTCGCGGTCAGCTGAATTCTTCAAATGCGTGTCTAAGCGAAACACTTAACGTACGTACTATTGATAAAATATCGATCGATAAGAGATAGAGAACCAGAGAATCAACCACCACCAAGCAAAAGCTCATGAAATCAAAAAGGCAAATATCAAAATCAAAGTGGGACAAGTCCCAAATTAATGTGAAAAGGTAATGTACAACAAAGTCAAAATAGATATCACAAGCATACTAGACCTAAAGGATAATGAAGATGGATTACTATGAGTTACTGCCAAGAAAGAAAAGAGAAGAAATATTGTGGAAAATCATGTGATGAAGTTGTGCACACAAAATGGCCTATAATCAAAGTCAAAACATTATCTTTTGTCTCTCCATCATAGATCCTATTTATTAGTAGTATCTAACTTTCGGGTAGCCGCACTAGACTAGGTAGATTTTCCACCCAATTTTATTCCGTTTTTATCATCACTTACCCAATTGCGAAAACTACTATAATCCTCTACTATATGGGTTCAACATATAGAAACCCCACAAAATGGATCCTTCATTATCAACTCCATTCTTTCACATTTTGATATTTCTAGGCCCATAATTTTAGTTTTCAGGGCTTAATAATAAGAATATTATCCATAATAATTCTAATGATACCAAGACTACCCTTTAGTATATATACATGTAATTATAACTAATTATTTATATCAGAGATTTCATTTTGATTTTCACTTTCTCTCTCTCTTCTCCATTCTCTTTCTTTCGCGGCTCTGGCGAAAACAGTTTCTAGAGTATTTTTTCAGATCTATTTTCGTTTTCTGTTTGCAGAGATTTCGTGTTGATTGATTCGTTTTATTTAAAAGAGAACGAAGATCGTTATTTCGATTCGTTCATAGCATCTTTGAAACCTAAAATCAACATTAACAGTGTATGTTCTTCAAGATCTAATTCAAACAGAGGAAGAAAAGTCGATGGAAATCCTTAACAATAACCGAGAACGAAGATTCAATCCACATAAGTGATCCAACAGATAAGGTAATCTATTACTACAGTAAAAACTCCATATATTGATAGTCTTGGGACTTCACAAAATTATTAATATATGGAATTTATTAATATAGGAAGGTATACCAATTTTTATTTTTATTTTTTTTCTAATTCAAAGTATGTAAAATGATATGGATGTCTCCATTAATCATCCAAATGAACAAGAAGCCGTATATGCTTTGACCGAAGAAGAAATCATGAATTAGACAAGAAGCATCGGGAGATAATCCTGATGATGATGTTACAGAGATTCAAAAAGTTTCATGCCAAGAAGCTATAAATATGCTCGACAAGTTGGAAATGTTTTGGCTTCAACGAGAAGGTACCCATAATAATGAGGTCTTGCGCATCCGCAAATCAAAAGATGCGATAACAATCTAAAAAGTTACTTCCTTTTCTCAAACAACTATAGATAAGTATTTTATTTCATCTTAAATTTTGGTGCAACAAGATCTATAAGTTTCCAATAAATGACGGTTATATTATAACGTAATTGGGGGATATGGAAACTAATTGGGGGATATGAATTACTTCCCCCAACCCATGATTTCGGCTAAGGGGTGACCATTGGTTATGAAAATACTAAAATACCCTTCCCACAAAATAAAAATCAAAAACTTAAAATCAAAAAACAAAATCATATCCCCCATTTCCATCTCCACTTCTTATTAATCTTATTTAGGGGTGGAGCTTTGAAACCCAAATATTTCCCATTCCCTTTCAAATTCTAAACTCTCCCCACTCTATATCAAATTCTCTTCTCTTCACTTTGGAAACCAATTTTTTTTTATTCTAAGTGATAAAGATCATCTTGAAAGTGATGATGACCATGCCGGAATTGATGAAGACCATGCCGGTACCATGTTCCAAGATATGGTCTTCATCAATTCCTATGGTCATCATCACTTCCGTTTGAATTTTTCCGGTATTAATCAGTCCCACCGCCGGCATGGTCGGTTGATATGAAGACCATGCCGGTATTGTTTTCCAAGATGGTCTTCATATCAACCCGACCATGCCAAGAAGTGGACTTATTAATACCAAAAAATTCAAAACGGAAGTGATGAAGACCATGCCGGAATTGATGAAGACCATATGTCGGAACATGATACCGGATGCTCGAGAATTTCCTATCAATGCCTAGAGTCAAGTGAAAAAAAAAATCAACATTCGGATACTTTTCATCCTGTTCCTAAGATAGAAATTTAAGCAAAATACTATGCCGGAACATGTAACGGCATGCTCGAAAACTAGATTACCATGTCGGTACCTGTTCAAAACCAGAAAAAAATCAACATTCCGAAGATCAAAACCAGAAAAAAATCGTGGCAAACAATTTATGAACATTTCCAACAATTGCCCGCATGGTTTTTGGTTGAATACCATGCCGGCACCAAGCTTTTTCAGCTGCAACAATGGTGGATTCAAAGAAAAAAAAATCAATTTTTCAACCTCTTATTAGCGGTAATTCTCTCATCACAATCATCTTCCATTTTCAAAAAAAAAATAATTCCACTCAATTGTGAGTTGTTATCATTAATCGAAGATTGAAGATATGATTGTTGTTGTAATTGAGCTAAAGATTCAGCAGCTGCAAGTCTCTCATCACAATCATCTTCCATTTTCAAAAAAAAAAAAAAAATTCTACTCAAAATTTTTTTCCCTCATTCTACTCTCAACTAACCCACACAAATTCAAATAAACATAAATACACAAATTATATCCCCCAAATCATTAATATTTTACTAATCAGGATTAATTACTAATTATGATTAGGGAGGGTTAGATTAGGAATTAATAATTTAATTATATAAGGGGTAACCCAGCTAGGATATTTGGATCCCTATTTTGTCATTTAGCTATATCCCCCAATTAGTTTCCATATCCCCCAATTACGCGTTCTTATATTAATATATAGAGGTAAATTCCTTATGGCGGGACTGGAAAAATCTATTAATATTAAAATGTGGAGGTTATTACTATTTTTAACTGGCCCAAGTTGGGACTATGATTTTTTATTAATATATAGAGTTTATTAATACATGGAGTATCAATATATAGAGTTTTTATTGTATCATGTTAATTTCATCATAGCTATGGATTTTTTGATTTCAAAAACCTATTTAATTCGATTTCATCTTGAAAAACTTATTCAAATCATGATTGGAGTATAGATCTATTACTATCTCATCTTAATCTCTCTTTTGAGACGAAAATTATGAAAAAATTTAACAAATTTTTTTTTAGGGTTTTTGACTGAGATTTGATTTATCTCTGAATCTATAATTCTGATTGAAAATACAAATTCAGATTTGAACTCAATATACTTTCATTAGTATTACCCGTCCAGTCGATTTAACTTTCATTAGCTTTGCATTTTCGCTCTTATTTAATCATCCGTGTTTTAAATAAAAAATGTGTATCTAATCGATAGTTGTTCATTGTGCTTCAATTTTCAGTTCGTATCTTGTAATAGTGAAAGTTGGAGCAGGTGGTGATGCTGGTAGTGGTACTGAAGCTAGAGAGTTGTTCATTGTGCTTCAATTTTCTCATTTTGATGATTATACACAACATGTGTAACTTTCGTCTACACATCCAAATTGCATGTGTAACTTGCGTCTACACATCCGAATTGCATGTGTAACTCTCAGTTACACTATTCAGATGCATCTGTAACTCGCAGTTACACTAGTCATATACATGTGTAACTCTTATTTGCACTAGTCAAGTGCATGTAAAACTGGTTATACATTGTTGTGTGTATTATTATTTTTAATCTCATAAAATCTTATTATTTTTTGTTACTCTTAAGGTTGCCAATAACCCAATAAAGTTGACTGCTTATTTTTGTGGTATTTTTGTAGGATGGTCTCCCTGTAATTGGAGTTGGCGCTGAAATGTTTAGATGAGGAGTAGGAGGTGGAATTCATAATTGAGTAATTGTGGAATTTCAGAATGGAATTGAGGACCAAGTGAAGAAGATTGTTGACACACTAATGGTGCTGAAATTGCATCCATAGATGTTGTTGGTGAGTGGATGTAATGATAATGTTGTGAATATGCTATTAGATTTGATATTTCTATGGATTAGAAGTATTCAATGTTGAGTATCTAAGTAACATAGTTAAGTGCTTCAACTTTTGAGTATCTAAGTAACATCTCTTTTGTTGACATGCAAGTTGTTTCCTCATTGTAGGTAAGTTGAACTTGAACTGAAGTAGTTTGAACTTTGGAATTTGGTATTGGCAGTAAGCAGAACTAGAACTATACGAGTTTCAGGTCGAGGATGAGAAGAAATGGGTTTCTTCTGAGCAAAAAGAGCATGGACTTGAAGATCTACCTTCACTTATATTGATTATAATGCCAATCACTTAGGTACGAAACCTAATATTTTTCTTTTGTCTTCCATACAACTCTCAATCATCTTCCTTGGGAATGTAGGTGAGGACATGGGTCTGGAATAGTTTGTTCACTTAAATCATTTTCCCGTTTACATCTGTTTGAAGTCTTTATAGTTTAACCACCTTGTCAAGGATGCGATAGTTCATGAATTGACCTCATCTTTATACGTTAACTGCAGCCATGGCTTTGACACAATCCATCTGCTAGAAGGTAGTTGCAAAGACAACAAGGTAGCTGCAAAGACGATAGCTTCATCAAGAAAATTGTATGTAGTGTTGGTACTAGTACTGCTGATTCGTTGAACAATTATTATGGCTTTGACACGATCCATCTGTTGGTACAATATACTTATCTCCTCTTGGGGTTTTGTAAGTGATCTTGTTAACTTGACTTTCATCTTTCAGTATCTGTGTTTCAGGTTTGTATCCTTACCTGACCTTTTTTGTATGTGTAACTATTAGTTACACATGCTAATTATATGTGTAACTTCTAGGTACACAAGATAAATACATGTGTAGCTACTAGTTACACATGATGCTAATTAGATGTGTAACTTAAAGATACACATGCTGAGGATATAAAGTATACATGTTAAGGATGGACTTCAAAGGATATAAAGTAGGAAAGGCTGCAGCTGTTGTGTTGCACACAACCTTAGCAAGGATTTTGGGTAATTTTTTTCAAAATTTACATGGCAATACATAATGTTACGTATTATGTATCTCCAAAGTCATAAATTTGAATACTATTTAATATGCTTGTACACTTTTTTTTTTATGAACTTTGATACTATTCCTGGATTTTTTGCTGATTGTAGCTTTTTGACTGTCATGGTTACCATATTTTGAAGGTGTGGAGAGCTTGCAGGGTTTTCAGATACTTGCCTTCCTCTTACTTACCCTACAAGGCAAGTTGCAGGAACATTATGCAGGTTAGACATAACATTTGGTGCATTCTTGGATCTATTTGATGATAAGCTTATGGTTGAGCAACATTGGTACTGTTATAAACATTTGGTGCCTGAACTAGTTGCTAACTGAAACATTCTACTGTAATACTTCCCACTTAAGTTTTCATATAGCCTGAACAAGCTTCTAACTGAAACATTCCACCAATTTCCCTTTAGTTTAAATGTTTAGAGTCTTTGACCATTATTTTTAATTCTTTAATATATTGTTCTTATTACGAATGGCATAGTCTAGATCTTACTTGTCTTTTGATTTTTAATCAACTTTTTGATTTAGTTTTTGTGATATACGCATATGTAACTCTCGGTTACACAACTCAGTTGCATGTGTAACTTCTCCTTACACTAAACATATGCATGTGTAACTACTAGTTACACAAGTTAGATGCTTGTGTAGCTCCTTGTTACACATGCTAAAATAAAAATAACTTCTTCTCCTTACACTAGGCTTCATAGATAAGTTATCATGTGCCTTTTATGTGATTCGTGTTCTATAATTTTGCCTTGCAATTATTCTCTAATTTTGTTTCTTTATTTTTTGTCCATCCAATCTAATCCCATGGATGTTTATTTTTGTTTGCAGATGTGCAAGTATATTGGAATTGAGAAACACAAAAAAAGGAAGGAAACATTTCTATTATAGGATATAGTGGATTATTTCTAGGATTTCACTTTCCATATCTCGTGGTTTAATTCGTTTATTGTGTTCAAACAACCAATTACTATAATTGTAGTAAGAAAAATTAGTAAATGAAAATTAAAGTAATACGTGTATTTTCTGTATGTGTAGTTTTGATGTATAACTGATGAGTAACTTGTAGATACACAAACATATAGCATGTGTAATAAAAAGTTACACATGCATATGGATGTGTAACTTGTAGATACACATGCCATAAGAATGTGTAACTTCTGCGTACACATGTGTTAACTACAGAGTACACATCTATGTACAAGTGTAGCTTTGCATTACACATTTTATATGAATGTGTAACTTCTAGATACACATGCGATATGCATGTGTAACTTCAGTGTACACATCCATATGTTGGTGGTGGTCGGCGGTAGTGGCAGGAGGTGGTTGGCGGTTGTGGGTGACGGTGGGCGGCGGTTTCCAGTGGAGGTGGGCGGCGGCGGTGGTGGTGGTTGGTGGCGGTGGTGGTCGGAGGTGATTTGATGGTGGTGGTCGGTGGTGGTGGTCGAAGATGACTGGTGGTGGTGGTCGGAGGTGATTTGATGGTGGTGGTCGGAGGTGGTTGGTGGCGATGGTGGTCGGAGGTGGTTGGCGGTGGTTGTGGTGGTCGAAGGTGGTTGGAACATCATCACACTATATTTTAATAATATCGGGCCTAAATTTAAATTTTGTTTAATTATGGGCTTGACAATATGCATAAGGGTATCAACGTCTTTTAATATTTCGGGGCCTGGATTTAAACTTCTTTTAATTAAGGGCTTGATATTATGGGTAACCCATGAGTCGAGCCTTAGTCTAATTTTCCCTACCCAATTTTGGACACCCACATAAGGGAACTTGGAGGCGTATCCATAAATGTTATATATGTATTAGGTTCTTCATTTATAAATGATGACTGGTTGAGTTGAGTTTTCCCTCGATAATTTACTATTCTTTCGTACGCAAGAGATACTTGTGAGGCAAACACTCTTCCAAATGGTAAACACTCTTCCAAATGGTACTTTGGCCCTCCTCGGCTCCTTGCCATCCTTGGATGCCATTGTGTCAAACTTATTCGAGTGACTCGAGACTTATTCGAGTGTTCTAGTCCTCTAGACTTTCTTGACTCAAGTCTCGAGCACCAAAAATAGAAGTCCAAGAAATGACTACCCATTCATTTGATTCTTCAACAGCTCAATCATCTCACCGTGCATCTGGATAAAATCATCCCGGCTCCAAACATTTTTAAGAGCTCGAACTCGGAATTCTGGATCATCTTCTCGTCCTCTACACAATGAAAAGTAGAAATCTTTGAGTTAACTTCCAATGGGTTTTTCAAATTTCTTAATTTTTATCTTTAATCTTGTTCTATGTTCCATTGATTTCTACAAATTATCTTTTTCTATGTTTTTTTATTTACATTACTCAGAATCCATCATGCTAAATTAGTTTTTTCTATGTTTTTCTTTAATAACCTCTTCTTCTTCTCGTTGTTTTAATAAAACTCTTTAATTTCTGGTGACTTCTGATATCTTTCTAATGAGTTTTTAATCTTGTGCAGAGCCTCATCCTTTGTTTATCATGGAAGGCATCCATTTTTGGACCTGTTTTATCATTCTCCTGGTCCAATCAGTATTGTCACAATCAACAGCAGTATGCACATCATCTTCTATATCAGTTTTGCAACCCATCATTCTCATGATGGATTCCAACAATATGTACAAGTATTTTGCCATGAATCATCTATATGATTCAAACGTCTCAACTAATCCCTGTATTAGTCATGATTTAATCTCATCTTCACCGATCCGAGTCAAGTTGTGCACTCTAGCCGAGCCAGGAAAGTTTCAAATTTTGAATAAGCGTGATTCAAACGTCTCAACTACAGCTTCATCGCGATAATCAAGCAAGAATTGGTAAACACAGTTAATGTAGTCTGCATTCATCGGCACACTTTCAAAGCAATTCCAACACCTCTTAAGTCAATCTTATTCTCATTTAATGCCAAATTTTTGAGAATAGTCCATGCAGTTATAGACTTTACACGAATAAGATTTCCCTTATATTTCTACAACTAATTTTGGTTTCCCTTCCAATTCTTTCACTCTTTATAACCAAGAAAAATGGATCCATTATCTTCATCCTTTACCTGAACCCATCTCTCATTTTTTTCTGCAAAAAATTATGGCTTCCTCATCTAAAACTCCAGTTTCTGTTATCACAAATCAACTTCAGAATGTGAATATTCGTGATATTTCTGCTATGAGGTTAAGGAAAGCAGTAGGTTCTTCGAAATCTTTATCAGTAGCAAAGGAAGAAAGGGGTCATACTCTTATAGGTAAACTATTTTCTGATGAACCTATGGAAACAGATGCGGTGAGACAGGAGCTAAAACCACTCTGGAAGCCTTACTAATTCAGAGAGATTCGTGCTCTGGACAGAAATATTTTTCTATTTAAGTTTAACACAAAGGAAAAAATGGAATCGGTTCTAGAGAAGTCACCATGGAATGTTTGTAAGTCCCATCTAAATCTTCTTGTTTATGATGATTTCATTCCTCTAAAAGATTGGAAGTTTACTCATCAGGAGTGGACAATTCAATTCAAAAATTGACTACTTGAACATCACTCTGTTCAAGTTATAGATGAAGCTCTAGTGGAATTGGGTCCAAAAGTTTGGAAAAAACCTGACAACTGTCGACCCACTCATGGAAGTATGATATCAGCCAGAGTGAAAATTGATTTAAGTAAACCTCTTTTTAGAGGAGGGTGGTGGAATACAAGAGCTGGAAGTGTTACTTGGGTTAGATATCACTGGGAACGCCAACCTCATAATCTTTGTCCTCACTGTTGGACTGTAGATCATAACAAAGAAGAATGTGTTAATGTAGCGCATGATCTGAAGATAGGAAGATATACCAACGAACAGTATATCCAATACTGTCATGAACTAGCTGAAAGTTATGGTGTAGAAATTTGTGAAGATATTGATGTGTTGATTCAAAGGATCTGTGAAGCAAGCAAAAAGAAACTAGCAGAACAAGAAGACGAACTTGAGGAAACTAGAAGGCCCAAGAGATCAAGAAACTTGGATGAAGATGATAGAGATTCTTAATATGAAAACATTCAACAGAATGATGTGCAAGTTAATGGTGGGAATCCATCTGTTATTGAGTTTGATGGCATGGAGCATGATCTGGTTGATGAAGGAGTTGGTAATTCAAAGGAGTACTCCCATGCCATGGATGAGGCTGTTGCTGTCACTACTCTGTTATTTACTAAACTCATTACTTTTCATAGTTTACTTTCTACACAAGTTTTCTCTTTCGTACATTTTTTCCCGTTAAGTTATTATTTTGTCAGTTTATTCATTTCTCCCAATATGAAGGTCTTAAGCTGGAATTGTCAGGGTTTTCTAGGACAAGATACTCGTGATCATTTGCATCTTCTCAACCATCGCTATAAACCAGATATCATATTCCTTAGTGAAACTAAAATAAATGATAATAAAATTCTTAGACTTTCAAATTTTTTAAACACGCCAAACAAAGTTTTTGTCCCTTCCATTGGTACTGCTAGAGGCCTTATTCTTCTTTGGAAGGATGGCTTTCAGTTTGAAATTGTAGATCAATCTGATAAAATGATACACGCTAAAATCATAAATGATCCTAGTAGAGGAACTTGGTATTTATCCTGTGTTTATGGCATACCATATATCCATGAAAAGTTAGATCAATGGTCTATCATAAAATATCTTAGTGACTCTATAGACATGCCATGGGTAATCATAGGTGACTTAAATATCACCCTTTCCCATAATTATAGAAATACTCAATCTTCTCAGATTACCTCTACTGATATTCTTGATTTAATCAAAGAAGCCGACCTTTCGGATTTGGGTTTTTGTGGTAATCCTTTTACTTGGTCTAGTAATAAGCATGGTACAGGTCTTAAAAAATCTAGATTAGATAGAGCTCTAGTTAATAGGAACTGGTTCATATCTTTCCCAGAATCAGTCCTTACTCATTTGTCTCAGAATGGTTCCGATCATGCTCCTATTTTATTAGAACTTTGTAAGCATAACAAAGTAACGGGTAGAAGCTGGAAATTCTTTGAGCATTGGTTATCTCAAAATAGTTGTGTTGATAAAATAAGAACTGCTTGGTCTTCTAGTTTTTCAGGTTCTAATGCATTTGTTTTCTCTAACAAATTGTCTGCTACTAGAACTATTTTGTCTCATTGGAGTAAAAATATTTTTAGCAAAATCAGTAATACCATTTCACAGCTGCAAGAGAATATTTCTAATCTTCAAGCTACTGATTCTAATGGTTCAAACACTGAGGAAGTAGTTAAGCTAGAGCAGGAAATCAGAAAACTAAATGATATACAAGCCAGTTCAAACAGACAGAAAGCTAGAGATCATTTTTATAATGATATGGATTTAAACTCCAAGTACTTCCATATTAGAATGAACAGAAGAAAATCTCGTAACAGAATTGATACATTATTGGCGCAAGATGGTACATGGTGCAGTGATAGAGACTCTCTTTCAGTTCTCCTTAAAATCATTTTCAGAATATTATGACCTCTTCTTCTCCGGCAGATAACAACAGTTTTCTTCAACATATTCCTCGGTGCATTACGGATGAAGATAACCAACACTTAGAAGCTATTCCTTCTGATGAAGAAATTTATCAGGCCATGATGACAATGGCTCCATGGACCTCTCCTGGGCAAGACGGTTTCCCTCATGGGTTTTATCAAACACAATGGCAGATTGTGAAGGATGATGTATGCAAACTGGTTAAATCGTTCTTTCATTCAGGGTTTCTTCTAAAGCAGTTGAATAACACTAGAGTCTCTCTCATTCCAAAAGTTCAGATTGCTCAGAAGCTGGAAGACTTCAGACCTATAGCATTGTGCAACACTATCTATAAAATTATTTCAAAGATCATAGCTTTGAGAATGAAAAAGCACATCTCTACAATCATCTCACCTATGCAGTCTGCATATGTACCAGGCAGATTAATTTCTGAGAATATATGTTTAGTGCAGGAAATTATGCAAGTAATGAAGAGAAAAGAAGGGATTACTGGCCATTTTTCTCTTAAGATGGACATGTCAAAGGCCTTCGATAGGCTAGAGTGGAGTTTCTTATTGGATATCCTTAAACATTTTGGTTTCTCTGAGAAGTTCAGACAGCTCATCTCTCAATGTATCACTACCACACAGATCGAAATAATGCTCAACGGTTCTCCTACTGAAGCTTTTAAACCATCTCGTGGAATACGTCAAGGTGATCCTTTATCACCTTACTTGTTTATCTTGGCAATGGAATCCTTCTCGAGGTATCTAGCACACTGTGAAAACGCTGGTCAATTAACTGGAATGAAAATATCCCGCTCGGCTCCAAAAATAAATCATCTTTTATTTGCAGACGATTGCTTATTGTTCTGCAAAGCTAATGACACACAAGTTTCTAAGCTTCTACAAGTTATTGATCAATTCTCTCAATGTTCTGGTCAATTGATAAATTTAACAAATCAGCTGTATTTTTCAGTTCTAATATGGATCCAGAGTCTTTTCAGGATATCAGTGATACTTTACAGGTTCGCTATTTGAATATTTCAGAAGAAAGATACTTAGGTCTACCTTTTTTCGTCGGCAGAAACAAGCGTATACCTTTCTATTCTCTGTGTGATAAGATGGATCACATATTTGCTAAATGGAATTGTACTAATATCAGTGAAGCGGGAAGATCTGTCATGATAAAAAAACGTTTCTAGTGATATACCTATTCACCATATGTCGAGCTTTAAACTCCCTGACACTACCATTAATAAGATGCA
Organism: Papaver armeniacum; assembly: GCA_023531295.1. Lineage (NCBI taxonomy): Eukaryota > Viridiplantae > Streptophyta > Magnoliopsida > Ranunculales > Papaveraceae > Papaver > Papaver armeniacum. Next base: position 427,976 of record JAJJWW010012867.1, on the reverse strand, counting down.
ATCCTCTCAACAAAAATACCAGAGAAATAAAAAGTCTTGTAGAGGAAACCATGTTATTTCTTGGAAAAGAACTCAACAACCTAAAGAAGAAGGTGGATTGGATTTCAGAAATCTAAGAATTTTTAACAGATCTTTGTTAGCGAAGTCAGCTTGGAAATTGTGTTCTGATACTGAATCCATGATGACGAAATCCCTTCAAGCCAAATATTATTCAGATGGTGATCTTTTTAATTTGACGAAGAAGACTAATTGTACCTGGTCTTGGAGGAGCATCAGCTCGGAGCTGAGTTTTGTTCTGCAAAATAGTTTATGGGTTTTGGGAAATGGTAAGAAAATTCTCATATGGAAACAAAGATGGATTAAAGAATTACATGCACCTCTTATCCCTAAACATGGAAGCTCTACTCATCTACAATATACATATGTGCATCAACTTTTTTCAGCAGACTCTAGTTCATGGAATATTAATATCCTGCATAACATGACATATTTGATAATCATACAGTAAGTTGTATATTGAAGATCCCAAGCCATATTAGTCAAGAAGACATATTAGTATGGTTGTTGGAGAGAAATGGTATATTCTCGGTAAAATCCTCTTACCGTAAGATGTATGAAGAAGAACATGGCATTGGCTCTGTGGGAGATAGAATGGTAAAAATCTATAAAACATTATGGAAATTACCCATGTTACCCAAGATTCGACACTTTTTATGGAAAGCTACTTCTAATCTTCTCTCTACAAGAGACATTCTCAGCTTAAAGATGCTTGGAGTCGCTGATATTTGTCCATACTGTGAACAAACTTCAGAAACACCAGCTCATGTTCTAAGGGACTGTAATCTTCCTAGAATGGTTTGGTTCACACTGTTTGGCTGGTCTTCAAGTAGTAACACTTCCTTTACAGAATGGATCAACACCTGGTTTGATGAACTGCATGCTAGGCAGATCAATGTTGATGAACTTTGTAAAAGAGCCATTACAGCTTGGAATTTATGGTCTGATAGATGCGATAAAGTTTTTTCAGAATATCTCACCACAGCCAGAAAAGTCAATCAGAAAATGCAAAAGTTTTATAGAAGATCATTCACTTCAGGGGATCAATTCTGCACCTAGCACCAATAGATGCTGTCGTAGAATAACACATTGGATTCCTCCTCCATCTAACTTTGTTATTATAAATTGTGATGGTTCCTTTTTGAATACCTTAGGTGGTGTAGGACTAATCATTCGGAATTGTGCAGGTTCACAGCAGGGAGCAAAATGCATCTAACTAAAAGGAATAAGGAGCGCCGAGGAGGCTGAATGTATGGGACTGTGGGAGGATGTTAACTGGGCGCACTCTCTCAATCTGGAGAAGGTGTACTTTGAGCTTGATGCAAAGACGGTGGTAGATGCAGTTGTGAAGAACTCTCCTATAGAATGGCGCTTACAGAATATGATTAAAGATATTAAACTTTTTTTCAGTAGTAACATCTCTTGGAAATGTCATCACATTCCAAAAGAAAGGAATAAAGTAGCTGACATCCTCTCTAAATTATCTAGAGTTGATGGTTTATCATTTACTTGGCCTAGTTTTTCTCGATTACAGACAAGGCCACAAACATGTAACTAATGTTTTCTTAATACATTCATCTTTTGCTTCAAAAAAAAAAAAAAAAAAAAAAAAAAAAAACAATCAAATCATCCGTGAATCTAGAATTTTTGAACTTATTTAGTATCTTATAAGCCTGAAAAGGTATAATAGCTACTGGACGTTGAGATAAATGACAATAAAGAGAGAAAAGGTACGTTTTTGGAAGTATGCGGACTAGTAATGTACGTAGCTAGTAGGTAGGCTCTTGCCAACAACGTAACAGGCCCTTGACTAACCGACCCGACCCCCCTTGTGGTCCTTCCTGTTCTGAGTTTTGTATATCCGCATTTTTCTATCTGTGGCCACAAGTGGCCAATACTACGACGTACTTGTATGTATTAGTCGTAGCTATTAATGTTACATACTAGATAGCTGTATGTACGTATTTCTTTCCCTTCAATTAACGTTGTCTAGACTCTAGAATTCTATGTCGACCATAACAACGATCCGTGATCGTACAATCTCTAGTATTGGTACATTTGAACATGACTTTACCTTTTAGTATTTTTTACAACTTCATACAAGTCTCTCCTATGCCTGTATATGCGTGGACTATTTCCTAGTTGGTATCTCTCTTCGGCAATTAAAAAGAGCGGATGTTAAAAGAGCGGATGTTAAAAGAGCGTCGTCAAATTCAGCTTTGACTAGAAAGAAATGTAGACAATGTTTGACGCGTTTCGTTTACACTAGTTGGTTGTGACTTGAGAGGACTGAGCAGTGCTGCTAATGGGGGGGACTGGTTTTGCTTGGGGGTGTACCAAATGCTAATAAGACAAAAAATCATTTGCCTTGGGGTTGGTACACCCCCAAGCAAATTGGTACTCCCCATTAGCAGCTCATGGACTGAGGAGGAGGATATTAGCTAGCTAGATAGATATATGTCATTTTCAGCAATCAAGCAATCTAAAGGAACTGTGCTCTAGCTTTGCGTGATATGTCTGTCCCATGCATGAGACATGATGGTCGGTTTGAATTTTGAACACCTTTTCTTCCCTCCGCCCCAACATACATATATCATGTACAGTATGATTTTTGATTGATTTCCTTCTTCAATCATGCATCTTTTTTTCTCTTTAACTTTGTTAGACTTTTTGAAAATTTTCTAGTCTTACTGATTAACTAAAACCAAGGCCATTTTTTGATTATATAAGCGAAATGCTATTAAATTGTGTAAAAAAAAAAATCACCAAAGAAATGATTAGCAGGGTAGGTACTCATAGGCGGTGCCACTGCGACTAATGAGTGAAAATTCCATCAGTTGGTGAGTGTGTTCAAATCGGGACAAAGGGAAGTTTTTAGATTGAAACTGAAAGTCCGATGAGGGAGTTGTTGGAAAACGATTAATAAAATATGATTTTTTGTTGTAGGGCTTACAGCCCATAGATGTGCGGCCCAAAACAGATGTCTTTTGGTTTTCCCATCTCCATATATATACATGTATTATATCCATGTAACATAGAGAACTCTTATGAATATACAATCATTCTCTATCTCTTTTCCTATTTGATATTACAAAACGTTATCATGTCCGATGCTATACCACAAAGCTAAATTGGATTGGTAGATTTTTTTACTTCTACATGGGTGATTGAGAACGACGCAGTTATGCAATTATCGTCAAGCAAATGTTAAAATTGATGGAATATGGGGAACCAAAGCCTGGTGTTATATATGCACTGTACAGTGGGAACAAAGGTATGTGACTAATGTTATTGTGGGTTTCAATATTGATTATTTCTGGGGCTTATCTATTTATGATGAGAACATGCTTAGTTCTGTTCTTTTTTTTTCTTAAGATAAGTCCACAACATATAAACGGTCAATTTAAATTATGATTGTTGATGTCGGTCATTAAGAATTTTGGTTTTAATGCTATCTTGTTCCCTTGAATATGATATTGGCTTTAGTTGAATGGTGTCTTTTGTTCAATTGGTTGTACCAACTCGATTCCAATGTGCTCATTTGAAATTTAGTTTTCTCTCTGAATTTGAATATTTTGTGGGATGTAATTCATTTGCTCGACCATTAAAGAGTCGGTATTTTCAAAAGATACGTTGGAAATAAAATCACATGTATTCCAATCTTTGTGGAAGAACTCACAATAGGTGATATGAGTCATAAAATATCTAGTTCTCTACTTCATCCATGATACTAACGAACCAGTATATGTTGAAGTATAACAACAAGCGAACTATCTTTAGAAATCTATTCAACCTAAAGTAATTGGTTGACATGTGTAGTGAGATTCTCTTGGCCTATTGAGATAAAGAAATTTCTCAAATTAAGCTAAATGTAGCAAAATTGAAAATGGAAAGAACCCCAAAGTAATAAGGGTTAGACGTAATAACTCATATAAAGCATGTGAAAAGGGACATACATATCATGAGACAAATATGTATTTTTTTCCCAGTAGTAATGACGCCAAAGTACAGGTATCAGCTGAATATGGGATCAGCTAAAATGTAATTGTATCTCCCATCATAAATAAAAGAGTTGGAAATGCACCTGGTGATCATAGGTATTGGTATATACAATGTAATGTGTGTATCATAGTAACAACCAATTTTCACATCAACTTTAATGGCAACAAGAACTTTGCCGGACCAATTGACTATCTTATTGAGTTGAACTAGATCCAATATCTGCACTTATGGAATGAAAACACGATACATAAATTCTCTAAAGCACTTGAGATATATTGGGTGACACGTAATAAAGTGCTTGAGTTGAATCCCACTTTTATTATGTAATAAGGCCACACCACTTATTAAAACTCTAAAGACCCAAGGGTCTAACTCATAGTTGTTTTTCTTCCACTAGCTTAAGGAATTTAAACTAGTTGTTTTCAAGATAGAACAAAGACGTCACAAAATCTCTACATGTACCAAGAGATAATTACACCTTGTTAAATTCCACAGAAACCCATGCAAGTGGATATCATGTGGAACATCACAATGATGAGAATGTAATTGATTGCATCTTTTATAGTCTCTAATATATTTGGAAGGAAATATATCTTAGAGAAACTAATGACTCAATCTAGTGAAATGTAAATCACTATAGTATGTGGATTATTGAATCCATATTGGCTCCGACGATGAAATGTTGGGAATCGACTCATACAGGATTTGACATAACCATAAAGGAACTTTGGTTGTGACATGATATTTCGTTTTGAAATGAATCATACGTACATCACTGTGTTTGAGTGAAAGAGACAATGGGAAAAAGATTGACAGAATGCGAAGTGACGGCATATGTTTCAATAAGTGTTTTCTAAAGTACTAGATGCACAACCCCCCCCTTTCCATTATGCTTTTCAGTAAGAGAGCATGTCACTCATTTCACAAAGTCTTCATTAAAACAGGATCGGGACCATCCTAAGATGCAAATGGTGAAAATTACATATTACAAAGAAAACAAGGTGAAATTTAGAAAAATATTCATGCAGAATGCAGAGTATTAAAGTGACTTATGGCTCTAGTGAATGTTTTGACATTTTGGACTAGTTATAGTTCCCAAGAAATTTGCGTTTGAAAACTCCTAGCACATATTACACAATGCAAAGTTCAAAGGCTAACCACCATTGTTAATGCTAGAGAATTTACATCAAAAGGACTTGATGAATATTGCATGTTTAATAGGATCAATATAGAGCATCTTATACCCAATGGTCTCGCAGAGACTACCATCAAAGGTTACAGATGGTGTCTAAGGAATAGGTTATGCGTACAAACCTACCTTTAAATGCTTGGGGAATATGCAGTACTAACGCATCTTTACTTAATTCGTTTTAGAACCCAATATTAGTCAATCCTTTCTGCGTACCAGTTGGTAACTGGATTTAAGCTTGACATTCGTGTTCTTACGCATTTTTGGTTGCACTATATATGTGCCATTACGACTCCACATCGTACTATGATGGGTCTTCAAAACTATTAAGTAGTTATGTTGGAAATGAGTTCCCAATAATTATCCGTATTTTAAAACTTTTGGCAGGAGATCTCTTACCGCTAGATTTGCGGGTTATCACTTTAATGGTACAGTCTTCCCGTAGTTAGGGGGAGATAAGAAAAAGAATTTTCTAAGGGAACGACAGGAATTGTCGTGGTGTGTTCCCATTGTGTCTCATATTGATTCTTGTACTCCACAAATGTAAATGTGAAGTGATAAAGAATATTCGATTTTCAGAATGTACATTGATGTTGCTAAAGTGATGAGATCACACATACCAGCTGCAAACCTACCTGCAAAGTTACAAATCCTCAATACGGGATATACACCATAAACTAAGGTGTTGCAACTCGGTGGAAGTGTTGTTGAGGCCGTGGATCCATAAAGGAAGTTGGAGAGAGCACTTGGTTCGATCAATCCTCACCTAGAAAGAAAGTAGGTGAGTAAGGCATAACTTATTTATATCATTAGAAATCATCTCATAAGATTGTCTCTGAATATGTCCATGAATCAAAATGGAGGACACTCCGAAGTTTTAAATGATTCTAGAGAACAATGAAATCCTGACGGATTATGAGAATGCACATGAGTCAATGGAAGGATCATGCGTGTACAATGATGATATAATCCATAAATAGTTGCTCCAAAAGTAGAGCACAATGAGATTGAACCATGCTTTATTTTGATTAATTTCAAATAAATATCATATTTGGCCTACACAATCCATGTAGAACTTAGTTCTTTGGCAAATATACGGGTATTTGGTGTGGTAGTGCTAACCAACCAAGTGTAAAGACTATTGGATTTCCTACAAGGATTTTCTTCCTTATGAGTTGTGAAGCGACTAGTCAACTTCGACGGAGCCAAGTGATCATATGCAACTGGTCACCTTTACTTGCATCTGTCATGTTGTACTCTTTTCCCTTCGTCAAGGTTTTATCCCACTGGGTTTTCCTTGTCAAGGTTTTAATGAGGCAACGTATACGAATCCAACTATGTCTAAGTTTACTTAATATTGTACTACTTTTCTTTAGTTCAGGCTTTGTCCCCTTGGGTTTTCCTGATGAAGTTTTAACGAGTCAATTAACTTAGACTCATCGATCTTTAAAGATCTTATTGCATGTGACGAACTATATGTAAAATACGAGACAACATGTGAAGTACTACATGTGAAGAGTTGTACCAAGGTTTTATCCCACTGGGTTTTTACTTGTCAAAGTTATGAGGCAATTTATTTCGGCACAAGTAATCAAGGAGAGAAAAACATTTGAAGAACTATATTCGAAGCACTTTATATGAAGCAATGCATACAGATTTCTATTGGACCGCACAAGGGGAGTGTTGTAGGGCTTACAGCCCATATATGTGCGGCCCAAAACAGATGTCTTTTGGTTTTCCCATCTCCGTGTATATACATGTATTATATACATGTAACATAGAGAACTCTTATGAATATACAATCCTTCTCTTTCTCTTTTCCTATTTGATACTACAAAATTTTTAAAGTTTTAATAAATAATATAATTTATTATTTTCTTTTGTGAATGAAAAACTTATTAGTCCCACATTGTGGAGTTTACAATTTTTAGTAGTTTTAAGAGACTATATAAACCTTTTAGTCCCACATCGGGGAGTTTTTCTTCTTAAGTTGTATTTGTCAATTATATAAACAAATTCACTACTTTTGTAAAAACTATGGGAAAGGGGTTTCTCTATATTTTAGAGGGACCCCAAGGGAAGATATTTTATATGTTTTCTCTGGTTTTTTCGGAGTTGCCAAGCTCAAGTTGAGCATCTACTACATATGCTAGTAGTAGGTGTATTAGGGTGTTTTATCCTAGAGATATCCCTCCAGTGAGGGCTATAGCATCACTCTTGAGTGTATCCGGGCGCTAATGTCTTAAGGGAAACGTGTTGAACACGTGACTCACTCTGTTTTTCCAAAGTTTTGCCTTATTGTTGTTGCGGAGATATGGGGAGCTCGTCCGTTTCATCAAATCGATCACTTCCATTATAAAGGAGCTAAGCATCAATAACTTTTGCTTATTTGATTTTCCTTGTTTTTGATTATTGCACCCAACAATCTTAAGACATTAGAATTTGTAATAATCGAATATGGTTGGTTGGTTTGTGAATCATGGATGTTAATTGTGGAGTGAAAAACAAAAAAGAATTTTTGGTCAGCTGTAGAGTTTCGAATTTATCTCTTAACCTAGAAGGAATTTCGATGAACCCTTTTGACACAACGTAGTAGACATCCTGATAGTTACCCACGTAAAATTTCAGAATTTTTGGAGTTGTAAAAGTATTTTTTTGATATTTTACAAAACAGAGAAACGTTCCTGAAAAATTCTGACGGGCAGAAATGTTTTGTTAACTAAAGTAGTTTTTATGGGGTAACCATGAGTTTTTTTGAAATGGTGATTCAAACGAAGTTTGTAGATCTAGATGTTATCTTCAAAACTCATATTTATTTTCTGATTCGGAACTAAGGTTTGTGAGATGTGGTGTATTAGGTGATTGGGAAATTACCGTGTCCGTGGTCAGAGTATAAACGAGGATTGTGACATGAAATTGAAAAGGAACATGGCTACCAGGCACATGTGGATAAACACAAGTCTTCCAAAGATGACAAAGGCGATAACATCAAACACAACTCTAAGCGTAGTCTTCATAAGAAAGGTATGTTTCGTAAAACTGAATCTGGCATTACTTTAATTAAGGGTGATTGTTATGTTTGTAAAATCCTATCCATACGGCAGTAAATTGTAGGCAACATAAAAACCTTAATTAGTAGATAGTTAATGCTAATTTAGTTGAAACAAACTAGTACGAGTTCAGTCGCATGATGTCGGAAGTTATTTTAATAACCAATGTGAGAGACCAGTAAGTGGACTCTAGAGCCACCATGCATGTTTGTTGAAACAGAGACCTGTTCACCTCCTATCAGAGGATAGGAGATGTCGAGAAACTCTATATGAGTAACTCATCTGCGACAGAGGTTGCATAAAAGGGAAAGGTCGAGCATAAGCTCATATCTGTAATATTCTCACACTGAATTAAGTTTTCATGTTCTGAGCATATGCAAGAATCTTGTATCTTGTTCTCTTGAAGATGGTAAAAGATTGAAGATCTTAATTAAATGTGGAAAAATTGTTATAACTAAGGGCAATGATTTTTTAGGAAACAATTATAGGACTTAGGGTCTATATAAGCTTAAAGGAAAATCTGATGAAGTGAACATAGTTGATTCTTGTGCTTTTTGTTGTGTGTCTTTGAATGTTTTGCATGGTAGACTTGGAACCGTAAAATTATAAGTCAATTAAGCTGCCTAGCATAGGCTGCGTACCCAAATTTAGTTTGGATCTTGAACATAAAAGTGAAATGAATATGCTATAAAATCTTTTAGCACAAATGTTCAGAGTAATTCTAAGCCCTTATAATTAATTCAGTTAGGCCTAGTTGACATGAGTTCAACCCAAAACCACTGTGGTAAAAGATGGTTTATAACTTTCCTAGATGATTGTACGAGGTACTATCTTGTATACTTGCTTAGGGATAAGGATGATGCCTTAAAAGCCTTAAGATGTATAAACTTGAAGTTGAAAACCAATTAGAAGCCTTGAACATAATAATTGTATCCTTAAGGAGATAATAATTGCCATGTTGATTAGTTCAGGATTACCTGCGGCCTTGTAGGGGAAGGCATTCCTCTTAACTAGTATATCCTTAATAGAGTACCCTTTTAAGGATCAGATGAAACTCCATATGATTTATGGAAAGGTAGATGACCTTCTTATGAATGTGTCAAAGTGTGGGGGTGTTTGACTAAGATTGTCATTCCTCTTCCTAAAAGAACTAGATAGAAACCAAAAATGTTGATTGTGTCTTCATATAGGGTATGCTTTGAGTATACTTCTACATATAGATCTTTTGGTTGTGTGTTACGATTTTCATACTTTGGTGTGATTTTTCGACTTTGTTGTGAATACTATTACATAATCTAGGGATGCTTGAGTTCTTTGAACATGTTTATTCTTAAACACACATACCTCATTAGAGATGTGTTGTTGATCCCCTAGATTTATTTTCAAATAGTCAGAACTTATCTTAAAGGAAGATGAAGTTAAGGTTGAGCCTAAGAGAAGTAAAACAATTAGACTTGAGACTTCTTATGGACCTGACTTCTTAATAAGCCTAGCTTAGTCTGATCTCCATACTCATAAATAAGCCATAACATCTACTGAAACCCCATTCTGGTAAGAAGCTTCATTTAGTGAAATGACTCAGTCCGTCGGAACCAGACTTGGGAGCTTGCTAGTTTACCTCTAGAGAGTAAGACCATGGGATGTAAATGAGCCTTTAATAGGAAACGTTAGATATATGGAAATGTGGAAAAATATTAGGCTAAGTTGGTAGTTAAAGGCTATAAACTAAAAGAAGGTGTAAATTTCCTTGATTCTTATTCACTTGTGACGAGAATTACTTCTGTTGAGATGCTAATTGATATTGCTTCCATAAACAACTTGGAGATACATCAGATGGATGTTAAGACAACTTTCCTAAAACCGTGAATTAGATAAATAAATTTACATAAACCAACCTGAGGACTTTGTAGTGAAAGGTTATGAAGACAAAGTTTGTAAGTTGAACAAATTTTTGTATGGTTTTCAAATAAGCACGTAAACAATGACATGGAAAATTTGATCATGAGATAATGTGTAGTGGATTTAAGTTAACGAATCTGACAAGTACATTTATAATTAACTTGTTAAGGATGCTTGTGTGATTGTATGCTTGTATGTTGATGATATGCTTATACTTGATACAAACATAGATGTGATTAATTCCACTAAAACCATGCACTGAATGAGAACGTTGACTTGAAAGACTAAGGCCTTTTGATGTAATCTTAGGGATGAGGATTAGAAGATAATCAAACATTTATAGTCTTAGTTATTCTCATTACGTTGAATTTGTGCTTAAGAGATACAATCGATCGATTGTAAGCCCGCTTGTACTCCATACGATTCTTATTGACTCAAGAAAAATAAGGAAAATGGAGTATCTTAAATTGAATACTCAAGAGTTATATGATGTCTCGATGAATTTAATGAATCTGTAAGAGTCCAGACATTGCCTATATTGTGAGTAAGTTAAGTAGATATACTTATAGTCCAGAAAAAGATCATTGTGATACACTTAGTAGAGTATTAAGGTACCTAAAATACTCTATTACCTTTTGTTTGATTTATGAAAGGTATCTTGTTGTCCTTTAGGGACTTTGTGATGCAAACTGGATAGTTGACTCAAAGGAGTCTAAGTCTACGAGTGGATGTTTTCACTCTAGCAAGAGGGTTTGTTTTTGGAAGATTTCCAAACATACATATATTTCTCAATCCATTATGGAATCTGAGAGTATTGCGTTAGATAAAGCACGAGAGGGGGCCGAGTGCCTAAGATGCTTTTAGAAGACATTCCTCTCGAGGCATAGGCACATGCCCGACTATATCTATACATTGTGTTAGCTAAGCTATAATAGCTAAAGCTAAAAATAACTAATCTCAATCGGAGTTATTTCCATTGATTGGATAAAATCCAAGGAGAATATCGCGCATCCTTTGACGAAAGGTTTGTCCAAAGAGATAGTTAGAAATGCATCGAGGGGATGGGGCTTAAGCTCATAAATTAAACTTGCCATGAAGGATACTCAACCTTGCTGACTGGAGATCCCAAGATCAAGGTTTCGAATGAGACAACTAATTTGTGGAAGTGATCAGTATTCTGAGTTTTAAGAAGTCTTAATGAGTTTTATAGTTTTAATTTAAGATTGAAGTGGGGTGTAGCAGTAACACTCTTTATAGATACTCACCTATCTGAATGAGGAAGTGGGGACGCTTCCCATGAGAATATGAGCTTTGATTCTCTAGAGCATTCTGAGAAACAGGATATGTCCAGGGCCAAATTGGACAAAACGGCACGAGCTTGGCGGCACCCTTGGAGATATCATACATATTGTTATCGCGAATTACATCAAACGCTAGCGAGTTCAAGACATAGTTCACTTTGTATCTAGCAAGTAATTCCGGTAATATCTCACTAAGCAAAGGTTCAAGACCTCATGGACACCTCTGCCTAAAATGGTATTTCTGCGCTTTTTATGTGATTTTTATTTTGATGGTTTTGGTATTCTTGGAACTTAGGACCTAAGGGTCACTAAGGGTTCACTAGTTCATGCTTTTTCACTTTGGTGAAAGGAACCTTTAGTCTCACTTGTGAGGAACTAAAGATGAAAGCTCTCTATACTATACGATTTTTGCAATCCATAGTATGACTATGTGGTCAACACACTGTTGTGTGAGGGAGATGACGTTGGAATGGATAGTATGACTTCAACATGCACGATGCATAAACAGTATGTTCGGTCGGTTCGGGTCGTGAGATTGGGTTCTTTGATTTACCGGATCTATCATGTGTTTCGTGTTTTATTGAGTTTTCATTCATGTGGGGGATTGTTGGAAAACGATTAATAAAATATGATTTTTAAAGTTTTAATAAATAATATAATTTATTTTTTTCTTTTGTGAATGAAAAACTTATTAGTCCTACATTGTGGAGTTTACAATTTTTAGTAGTTTTAAGAGACTATATAAACCTTTTAGTCTCACATCGGGTAGTTTTTCTTCTTAAGTTGTATTTGTCAATTATATAAACAAATTCACTACTTTTGTAAAAACTATGGGAAAGGGGTTTCTCTATATTTTAGAGGGACCCCAAGGGAAGATATTTTATATGTTTTCTCTGGATTTTTCGGAGTTGCCAAGCTCAAGTTGAGCATCTACTATATATGCTAGTAGTATGTGTATTAAGGTGTTTTATCCTGGAGATATCCGTCACCGTGGGGGCTATAGCATCACTCTTGAGTGTAGCCTAGGGCGCTAATGTCTTAAGGAAACGTGTTGAACACGTGACTCACTCTGTTTTTCCAAAGTTTTGCCTTATTGTTGTTGCGGAGATATGGGAAGCTCGTTTGTTTCATCAAATCGATCACTTCCATTATAAAGGAGCTAAGTATCAATAACTTTTGCTTATTTAATCTTTCCTTGTTTTTAATTATTGCACCCAACAGGAATATCACAACAGAGGGAGTGGAGTGAAAATAGAGAGGATCGACTGATGGTCCTACGGTCGGTGGTGGTGGGATACAAAGATATCAAGATTGAAGATATTATCCATTTTGACTTTTTAGATGGGGGCACTTTTAGGGGCGACTCCGAAAGAATTAGGGGCGACACAAAAGACAAAATAGGATGAAAATACTTGTATGCCCCTTCATAATCGGTAGTTTAGTTGGCTACCGATTGCAAAATCTCATTTTTAGGACAACTCTATATTCGGTAGTTATATGAACTATTTTGACTACCGATTATAGGCTCAACCAAATTAGAAAAAAAGAGGATTTTTGCAAAATCTCTTTTTGGGGCAACTCTATATTCGGTAGTTATATGAACTATCTTTGACTACCGATTATCTTTTTTTTTTTTTTTTTGGGATTATAGGAAGTCGGGATACCTTCATTTGCTACGATTATAGGCTCAACCAATGCAGTTGAAAAAACTCGGTACGGGCATGGACGTGGTATGAATACAATGAATACAATGTCGGTACGCTATACAGGGGGTCTGGGGGGGTCCGGGGGGGCGTAGCCCCTCCCGGCTGTGTTCGACCTGACAGGTCAGGTCGCGGGGGTCTAGGGGGCAGCGCCCCCTTGCAGAGTGCGAGACAGCGTCTCGTAGAAATTTTTTTTCTACGAGAAAATTGAATTTCAGTCTGTTTTGGATTTTTTTCTGGTTTCGATCAGCTGCTGAAACACGATCATTTAATTCTCGAGAATAATTGAATTGGGAGTCAAGATATAATCGGAAGTCATGATAACTCTTCCTATCTTCCGATTATATGCTCAACCAAAATTCAAAAAAAGAGGATTTTGCAAAATCTCATTTTGGGGCTACTCTATATTCGGTAGTTATATGAACTATATTGACTACCGATTATGGTCGGATATTTGCAAAGAGAGCGACTGTATAATCGGAAGTCATGATAGCTCTTCCTTTCTTACCGATTATAGGCTCAACCAAAATTCAAAAAAAGAGGATTTTTTGCAAAATCACATTTTGGGGCAACTCTATATTCGGTAGTTATATGAACTATCTTGGCTACCGATTATGGTAGGATATTTGCAAAGGAGCCAATGTATAATCGGAAGTCATGATAACTTCATTTACTACCGATTATAGACTTAACAAAATTCAAAAAATTGAGGATTTTTGCAAAATCACATTTTGGGGCAACTCTATATTCGGTAGTTATATGAACTATCTTGACTACCGATTATGGTAGGATATTTGCAAAGAGAGGCGAATGTATAATCGGAAGTCATGATAGCTCTTCCTATCTTCTACCGATTATATGCTCAACCAAAATTCAAAAAAAGAGGATTTTTTGCAAAATCACATTTTGGGGCAACTCTATATTCGGTAGTTATATGAACTATCTTGACTACCGATTATGGTAGGATATTTTTCAAAAGAGAGCCTTTGTATAATCGGTAGTTATATGAACTATCTTGACTCCCGATTGTTGATTAACTACCGATTGTATAGTTACCTCCCGATTGTAAAGGGTAGTTTGGCCATTAAAAAAATGGGATTATGGATTAACCTTCCGATTATGGATTAACCTTCCGATTATGACCTATTTTGTCCTTTTGTGTCGCCCCTAATTCGTTTGGAGGCGCCCCTAAAGACGCAAGGTTTTAGATATACAACATGGACTTCACTTCTTGAGGAGAATAAATTTCATCTTTAGTTTCACGTGAATGTATCAAAGATATCAAGATACTATCATAACTTAAGCCAAGCACTATGGGTATGTGAAGGCATTTCCTTGGCTTCAACTAGATTATAGCCAAGATCAATCCGCTCGTTGATGCACTAACACACCATTAAGTTTATAAATCGAGAGCCAAATTGACTTATAAAACATAAGACGTTTGAGAGTAAATTTGATTTTCGTACAACTATTATTGTATCATTTGTATGTTACAGAGGAGAATATTTGGTGCCACTGAAGCTACATAAAAAGGAAACTGAGATTTTTAGTATCCAAGACGCGCAGTTACTGCCCACTGGAATACACTGTGAGATGGAAAAATATTCATGGACTTTTCTGTTCCTAGAAGACCATTCACTATAGGGTGGATATATTTGCTTCAAGAAAACAAGATTTCACAAAATTTATACTAATTAGCAAGAACTTCCCAAATCAAATCAGTATCATAAGATGGCATTCTAGCAAGTGAACAACAACCTTCAAATTCCATATCCAACTCTTCTTCACCACGGCCCAGCAGCATTGAAGAACAATTCATATCTTCGGAATTTGACGAAGAATCTTCTGAAATAGACTCCAAATTCAACCTCGAAACCGAATTTGGATTTGGTGTTTCACCATTAGTTTTGTTATTATTACTAGTAGCATTTCCTTTTCCTTTCTTTCTTCTTCCTTTTTCTCTCCGAACCTTTTGACAAATTGCTTGAATTTTAGCATCAACAGCAGACCGTAATGCACTAAGTCGCGCTCGATCCGAAAACCTTAACTTGGATTCATCTCCAAGGTTAGGAAAATTCAACCGAGCATACTCTCCTCTTAGTTTATACGCTGCAATGTCATACGCGTACGCCGCTACCTCAGCCGTATCATAAGTTCCCAACCAAACTCTAACTCTGTTTTGTGGTAATCGTATTTCAGCTACCCATTTCCCCCAATGTCTTTGTCTCACGCCTCTGTAAAGCTTCTTCATCTTATCACTTCTACTAGTACTACTAAGATATGAAGTAGTATTTTGCACCGAGGTGGGGGAGTTTTGAGTTGCAGTGGTAGTTGTGTTGTTAGTCTTAGACCTTTCGAAATTGAATTTTTCAAGAAATTCTCTTTGGCGGAGATAAACGGAAGAACCAATTGATTCTAAAGGATTACTAACAACGGCTCCGTTTGAAGAACAAGTATTGGAATTTGATGAGAAGAAGATTGAATCTAGTGGATTTGTTCCGCTTGTTAATAAGAGCTCTGATAATAATGAAGAAGAGTTTCTAGAAAACGAAAACTGTGGAGTAAAACTTAAGTCATTCATGATTGATTCTGGTTTTGATTGCACAAAGAAAAAATAATGTGCAAGAAGAAAAAGGAAATTAACCTTACAAAAAAGAAGAGATTGATCTCCTTTGGTCTGCAAAAATGAAGAAGAATTTGAGATAAGGAAGAAAGAGAGTGAAATGAGATTATTAGCTGGTTTCCCTCTCTGTTAAGTTAATTTATAGCGGGAGGAGGGTGGAGGGCATATGGCATATGGTCCCAAAGAAGAGGGATATTATTTTGGTTATCAAAATGGTCGGCCGTTCCCCTCATGGGTGTTGCTGAAATTTTCAAAGTTTCTGTGTACTACAGAGAAGCCAAAAAGCAACTTTATGTATTTATGAGTCACAGGCTGTGTCTCTTAACTTTCATGGTACTACGTGTCCTCCATCAGAAGAAATGAAATTTGGTGATTGATTGATTCATGATTAATTTCACTGCCTACGTATGTCTTACGTATATTATACGTATGTACAGTGCAATCTGGTTTTACGGCATGTTCCATAACTAACTGCTAGAGGTGTAAATTGCTAGACATGCTGAAGCTAATACACATAAGCATCATCTTGGCTCTGCAAATTAGAAATGATAATGCGCGCAAAAGTTCCTCGAAAAATTAGTCGCATACTATTGGCCAAATGGACTAATCCCAGTTGGTTATGGCTCGCATTCTCGCCCAATGAATACATTGTGCGCAACAACGTCTTGGCATGGTGGACATCTCCCAACCCCTCAAACAGTGTTGCTCATTTGTTTGTTATGCTAGCTAATTCCTTCTCATTCTTTCAAGATTTGCTTAGGCTCTACTGCCCAAAATGTATACAATCATGCACATAGATAATTTTCACTGCAAGCAATCAGTGTATACTCGGTAGACGATATCGATATCAATAATTCAGAGTCAACTAAATTCTTCAAATGCGTGTCTGAGCGAAACACACTATGTACGTATACTATTGATGATTGATAGTAAAAGATATTGATCGACAAGGTAGAGAACCAGAAAGACCAAGACGATCAACCACGGCCAAGCAAAAAAAGGTTAGCTCATGAAATCGAAAAGGCAAATATCAAAATCAAAGTGGGACAGGTTCAAATTAATACGAAAAGGTAAACATTGAAGATGGTGGAAAGGTACAGTACACCAAAGTCAAAACAGATATCACAATCATACTCCTTACGTAAAGGATAATGAAGATAGATTGCTATGAGCTACTGCTTGGAAAGGAAAGAAAAAAGAGAAGAGAAGAAATTTTGTGGAAGATCATGTGAATAAGCTGTGAACACATGAACCATAATCAAAGTCAAAACCTCACCTTCTATCTCTGTATTATTTTATCAAATTCATTCGAGTGTTCAGTCTTCTTGACTGATAGAGCAGAATCCAGAAAAATACATGCTCCTAATATGGGTATTAGTTTATTTGGAAGTATAAGGTATTATATTTTCAGAAATTCTTAATGTACCGTGCCCACGAACAAAATTAAAACAACCACTCACATTTCTCTCCACAGTGGGCCCAAAAGTGGCCCCTGCTAAACTCCATGGGGTGGGGCCTACATTTAGTGTGAGTGTGTTGTTTCAGTTTTGTTTTCCTCCTCGGTCTGTTTAGAAGCATTGTTATATTTTATACATAATTTGGTGCAACCTAGTAAATGGATACCTGCTGTCAATAATTTTGGGAAAAGTCTAGTAAGGTTTGGAAAACAATCATATACTGTAGATAATAGTGGGTTAATTTATGTCCGAGTTGTTTTGGATAAAATCATTGGTGAATCCAGCCTTTTTGAGCTTATTTACCAATTATTCATTACAAGTGGGAAAGGGTACACAAACGAATATAGCTGCTGCTGCTAGAGTTGTGATGTAACAGTGTAAAATGGAAATAAAGAGAAAAAGTAGATTTTTGGACTATACGGACTACGGGACTAGTATGTAGTAGTAGGGTCTTGCTAACGACGTAACAGGCCTTTGACTAACCGACCCGTCCCGTTGTGGTCCTGTGTACGTCCTGATCTGCCATTCCGTAGCCACATGATTCCAGTGGCCACTACAACGACGTACTTGTATGTAAGTTGGAACGTATTTCTTTCCTAGCATTAGGAGCATATCCTCTGGGTAGTTCCCAAATGAAGACTAACTCATTCATGTGAAAGAGGACTCGTTCATATGAACGAGTGAAGCCACTATGGGCAAAAATGAAAGGGAACACTAGACGAGGGATTTTCTCCGTCAAAAAAAAAAAAAACTAAAAAATCCTACTTAGACAGGGGATTTTCCTTTGTCAAAAAATAAAAACCTAAAATAACTACTTAGACGGGGGACTTTCCCCGTCGAAAAAAAAAGAAACTAAAAAACCTACTTAGACGGGATTCTTTCTCCCGTCAAAATAAAGAAAACCTAAAAAAACTACTTTGATGGGGGACTCCCCCCCGTTTGGTTCAAAAAGTTCCAAAAATTTTTGACGGGGGATAGTCCCCCGTCCAGTGTTACACTCCCAACCACTCGTTCATTTGAACGAGTGCATGAACGTGTTTGGGCGAAAAGGGGCTAAACACTACCCATAAAAGCCTCTAATTTGGTCTAATTGGTAGTGCACTCTTTCATTTGAAAGAGTGACACTACCCATAGGATTTGCTCTAACGTTGCGTACAGTTTAGTTTCGACCACAAAGCCGATCGATCCACTGGACGTGATTGTACTATCCGGGCTTATAGTAGTCTGGTACAATTGAACATGACTTCAATTTAGTAGTCTGGGCTATTTCTGATTCAAAATTTAAGGCGGTGTTTGATAGGAGTTAATTCCATGGAATTAGTCATCTTTCCATGGAAATAACGTGTTTTCCGTCGTTTTGTTTCTTTTTCCATGGAATTGCAAAAAAAAAGTGTGGCTTAAAGTATGTTTTAAACTCAATTTCATGGAAAGTCTTTCTTTGCCTCCCCCAGGGACCTGATTCCATGGAATTGTTTTCTTTCTTTGTTATCAAACACAACCTAAAAGTTCTGAGATGCCAAGTAAATTTTTCATTTTCAGTTACATTCAGTTTCTTAACGATTTTCAGCCCCTTTTTGGAAATGAACTCAAACATCTATAACTTATCAGATGTTGTTGCATTAGGCAAAAGGTGTTTTGATACACCTTAAGAAGTAACTTTTCAGCCGGAAGAAATAAGATAAAATTAGAAGTTGATCGAAAAGTTGAGAAGCCACAAATCCAACTTTGACTAGAAAATGTAGAAAGTTTTTGACGTGTTTCGTTTATACTAGTTGGTTGTGAGGAGGATATTAGCTAGCTATGTCATTTTCAGCAATCAAGCAATCTAAAGGAACTGTGCTCGAGATCTTCTTTCTGCTTTTGTGTTCGCTTCATGTGATGTCTGTCCTATGGGCCTAATGGGTATGGTACATGGTCGGTTTGAATTTTGAACACCTTTTCTTCCCTCCGCCCCAACATACATATATCATGTATTCATGTGTGATTTTTGATTGATTTGGAGAACGTATCAGTTATCACAGTCGAGGGAGTGGAGTGTAAATAGGGAGGATTCACTGAGGCCAAGCACCGTGGTTAGGTGTTTCCCTTGGATATAGTTGGTCATCACTTAGCCTAATGAGATTGAAACTCTTTTTCCGTTTTTTTCCCCCAAATTCTATTTAGTTGGATTTAGATAAACATTTATTATAGAAACCTATTATAGGGGCTCCAAACATTTGGTTTTGAGGGCTCACAAGATGACAAAATCAGGTTATGAAATAGTAATCAACAAAACCCCATATCTAATTATTTTTTGTAATGACTAAAATACCCTCCATGAATTATAAAATTAAATTTATTATCTTTTCTTTCTCTTTTCATTCATAAATCATGATGAAAATGATGATCATATACAAAAAAAACTAAATCTATTGTCTTCTCATTCTCTTTTCATTCATAAATCATGATGAAGATGATGATCATAAAAAAAAACCTATTATCATAAACAAAAATAACTAAGAAAACCCATCACTTATTTTTGCAAAAAACAGTTTCAGTACTGTCTACGGTTGGGAAAATTCATATTTCCCAACAGTAGGCGATCTACTGTTGGGAAAATTCATACTTCCCAACCGTAGACGATTCGATCTACTTTGGGATAATTCATATTTCCCCAGAAGTCATCTGTCTGATTGGGAAAATTCATACTTCCCAACCGTAGACGGTTTAATCTGATTTGGGAAAATTCATATTTCCCAACCATAGACGATCTGGCTGTTTTTCAAAAACCCAATTCGATCGATTTCGCTTATCCATGCATTGAAACCAATTAAATAAGATGGGTTTTTGATTTTTACCTTATTGAAGTCATTGCGGGTGGATTAAATGGTGTTAATCGATAATGAATTATTTTGAGAATTGACGATTAATCAAAGAAATAAGCGATGGAGGTGATGGGGAAGAAGAAAATGGAAGAATTAAAGGAGAGGAATGAGAACAAATTAGTTTTAGGTTTTCAATATTTAATATGTTAAGGGTATTTTAGTATTTTTCTTATGAACTAGGTCCCCTTATCTTCATTGTAGGATATTTGAATCCTTAGAGCAACTGCAGTGGGACGAGCAAAACTAAAGACTAAAAACCAAAAAAAAGTTAAAGATATGGTTTTAGTCCGTGGTGCGACACTACGTTGGAGGAGTAAATTTGGTGGGCGTAACTCGAGTGCGTCGATATGGGCGTAGTCGTTAAGTGCGTTTGGGTTGGAGCGCAACTTAAGTTACGCGATGTTGGGCGGTGTTTAAATTTGCGTTTGGTGTGGAACGTAATCCGAACTACGCTTTGACCGGGCGCAAACACAAAATACGCCCGAATGGGACGCAAATTGAAACTACGCTGATGGGCGCAAATTGAAACTACGCTTCGTTGTGGCGTAACTTGGGACTGCGCCTGATGGGGCGCAACTTGTGGTAACGCCTGATGGAGCGCAACTTATTGACTCCGCCTAATGGGGCGTAACTTGTGATAACGCTTGATGGAGCGTAACTCAGAATTGCGCCCCACCACACACTTGTCCCACACGTGCGTTAAACCCTTCTCAAATCCTCTTCGTTATCATCGATAGGCAGAATAAACCCTTCAAGTGTTTTCATCGTTCACATCTTTTGTTTTCCATTCATACCTTCTTCTCTTCCTTGCGTCAATTTATTTTCTTCTCTCCTGTTAGATTGATTATCCAAGAAAAACGTAGAAAGTTTAACTTTAATTTGGCGTGATGAGGTATGAGATATAAATCTTTTGTTAATTCAATTTCATCAAATAAAGATCAAAATAATCAATTATTATGACTTTTTAATCGTATTTAATTGATTATAGATCAACCCAAATCCTTAAATTTTGTATTGGGTTTAGATCGAATTTGAATTTGTATTTGAGGTTTTTTTATACCCCACTTGTGTGATTTATTATGTCTAGTTTTAGGATGATTCTTGTTTTTGAGTGATTATTGTTTGGGTAATTTGACTATTGTTTTGATTATTTTGATAAGGATTATTATTGTTCTTGGGTGATTATTGTTTGGTTAATTTGAATATTGTTTTGATTATTTTGATAAGAATTATTACTGTTTTGGGTGATTAAAAGTTTGGTTAATTTTACTATTGTTTTGATTGATTCATCTCGTGATGCATACTTTTTGTTTATTGCATGTGTATACAGATGTCGATTTCCGAGTTCAATAATCGCGTAAAGACGAACAAGAAACAAAAATCTTTAGCCAATGATGATTATAATTTAATCTCTAGTGGTCAAATTAAGGAGATTGATGTTCTGGGTTAGGGAGGAGGTTTCTGTCGTTGAAGATGATAAACCACACGCTTCTACGGATATCATAGTTGCGAGACAACATTAACTCTCGAGTATACACATCGTGGTAACTTTGCATTCGGTCATTACTCACTATAAGGTTATTTCTAGACTTAGTCCTAGAGTCAAATATATTATTGAAAGAGCGGGATGGGATAGACTATTGAACATGGAATTGGGAGAAACCCCCCATGCCATGATCGACTATATTGTGGAGAGGTTTTGGGATACTACGAATACTTTTCACTTCCCTTTTGGTGAGTTGGGTTTCACACCTCTTGATTGGGTCATGTTGACAGGAGTGATTATTGGAGATGGGGTTGATGTTCGTATGATTTGAAAAGTATCAATTTGAATATGTCCTGATAATATTTTTCCGGATATCCAAGATGACTCGCTTTGTGCAAAAGGCGCGTCATGGAAATCTAATTCAATTACAGTTAAATTTTTGAGTTCATATTTCGTACCAGAAAAATTACGTGCGGCTGAAAATGATAAAGTCATTGCTGAAAGAGTAGCAACTGCTTTTTTTATGTATGTTTTGGGACAATTTTTTTTCTCTAATGCAAAGAACTATATTGATGCGGGATGGTTAGCTGCTTTTGACGATCTTGATACAGTTGCCTCCTATGATTGGGGTGCTGCCGCTTTTTCGAGACTGTATGCGGCACTCCGTATAGCTGGTAGGAAGCGGAAGACACTAAGCGGGCCCTTCCAAGTATTAGAGGTAAATTCCTTTCATATACTTCTTCCTTTTAATGTTTAATTTATTGGGTTGAGAAAGAATCAATTTTTTGCTTGGTATTTTGATTTAGTTTTGGGGCTACGAATATTTGGGCATATGTGCACCCGAGATAGTCCAGCCTAAGGATGATCAACCAATATGGCCTAGAAGTAGTAGGTGGAAACCAAAGAAGAAGGTGGTTGATATTGTTCGTTGTAGAACTTTACTTAATAAGTTGACCGCGGACCAAGTTACATGGCAACCTTGGGAATCATGCAGACAAATCCTTGAATCGAAATTGGAATCAAAACTTCCTTACTCTCAAACACAAGGGTTATATTTTCTTGGAATGGCGTTGTGAGTATCATTTAATGGTTTTTATGCATACTAATTTATTAGATGGCAATTACACCGTTATGATAATAACATACTAATTTCATGCATACTCCCTTACTAATTGCGCGAAGATAACATGTACCTTGGAGAAAGGTGTTGGAGACAAAACCATCCCACCTATGGTGTTCCCATAGATCTACATACAATAGTTGGGGATATCGATGATAAACAAGGAAAACGCCTAATCCGGGAAGGTTGGGCCGACGCAAAGAGATATTGTGCAAGTTGTTTCGTATGATTTGTATATGCAATATTGGCGAAAGGTAACTAACTTTAAAGATTATGTAACATATCCCGATTGGGATGTTCCATTATATGGGTATGCCGGTGACCTTCTTAATCACCCGATTCCGAAGCTTCTTGAACATATACCTATTCCGCCTCAACATCAAATATCCCCGTAAGTATACGTTCAATATTATATGTTTTTATTAAAAATAATATGTGCTCATTTTTTCAAAGGGGCCTAAGAATGTTATTCATTTTTTTTATGTGACAGGATGAATGTTATTCATTTTATCAAGAGCATGCTTGATTTCGGTCATCAATTACGTGATTTTACGTTAAATCTAACGAAGGAGCAATTGGACATGAGGAGGGCGAAAGATGCGGAAATAGAAAGACTCGGACATCGAGAACCACATGTTAGAGGTACAACTCTCTCATTTGCATATGGCACCACATTCCCAACCTCCCCTTGGATTCGGTCAATTTTCCCAAACGATACCACAAACGCTTTGGAATACTATGGGACAAGGATCGGCTTCAACAATGGGACAAGGATCGGCTTCAACAATGTCGTCGATTAATCCCACTTTGCCCGAGTCATGATGCCTTTTATCCCTCCGCGTTCGGCATCTTTGGAGGAGAATACAGATGATATGAATGGTTAATTTGGTCCTAATGAATTAAGATTCACTTTTACAGTGTATAGTCATTTCAAGTAAAGGTTAGACTGATAGTTGATGTCTTGGTTTTTTTTCATTTTACTGTATAGTCAGTAACCAAAAAAATTTTGGGTTAGAGTGACAGTGAGTGGTCAGACAAAAAAACTTTGTTACAGTGAGTTGTCATTTCCATTTTGAGTGTCTTTGCCCGGTCTCACTACGAATCTTTCAAAGTATGGCTACTCGGTATCAAGAATCTTTTCAATGTCTCTTTCTTATTAATTTTTTTAAATTTAATGTCTTGCCAGGTCTCACTACTCACAAAAACACTTTATGTTTTGTTTATTAATATTTACTCTTGCATTTTCTTTATAAATTAGAGTGCCTCGTCTTCAGTATCTACAAACCAACACACCTATTCAGTAGCAATTATAATGGAAAACTACGAGAACACCTCAAACTATTGTTCGTCAGGTTCTTCTTCTTCTTCTTCTTCTTCTTCTAATAATAGTTTTTATTCCTCCGATGATGATGCAGTAGCAATTCATCAAAATAACATGGCTGTTAGTTTGGGTCTCCATGTTACAAATTCGTGCTGGCCTCAAACTCATATCAAATTATGGAGAAATCGGGATGAGGGAGCTGAACTTCTATGGAAAGACTACTTTTGCCCGAACCCGCGCTTTCCACCTAATGTATTTCGTAGAAGATTTAGAATGCGTCGACAATTGTTTAATCGAATAGTTACAGAAGTTGCGGGAGTAAATCGTTATTTTGTTCAAAAGCCTGATGCTTGTGGAGTTATGGGATTGAATCCTCATCAAAAAGTAACAGCAGCAATCCGAATGTTAGCTTACGGATGTGCGGCTGATGCAATAGACGAGTACTTACGCATTGGAGAAACAACTGTTTTGGAAGCTACTCGTAGGTTTTGTAAAACTATTGTCCACTTGTATGGGCAAGAATATTTGCGTGAACCAACTGCTGGTGATGTTGAACTGCTCCTTAAGGAAAACAGAAGCAGGGGATTTCCAGGGATGCTGGGTAGCCTAGATTGCATGCATTGGAAATGGGATAAATGTCCGTCAGCAGAATCAGGGGCTTACACCGCGTATAAAGGGAGCGAAAGTATTGTGCTGGAGGCAATGGTGTCGTATGATCTCTGGTTTTGGCATGCATTTTTTGGTATGCCCGGCTCAAACAATGATATTAATGTGATGAATCGTTCGTATGTTTTCCAAAGTATTGTCTCAGGAAAAGCACCACCAGTGAACTTTGTGGTAAACGGACATTCATATGATATGCCGTATTATCTCGGTGATGGCATATACCCCGAGATTGCTACTATTATTATGTCCATTAAACATCCAGAAGGGAAAAAAAAAAAAAATCTCAGGGATGCAAGAGGGTGCACGGAAAGATGTAGAGCGAGGATTTGGTGTTACCCGAACAACAATTTGGAATCATCAAACAACCTTTGCAAGAATGTGGGATCCGAGATGTGCTTGCCTATATCATGAAAACATGTATTATTTTACATAATATGATAGTAGAGGATGAGCGTCTGGTGGTATACATATATATGAACAGGCGTAGGAACCCATCACATTTGCTATATCAAGAGAAAATAGTGAAGCACTTTCCCAAATTAGAGCTCAAAGAACGTGGTCGTGCAATGCGTAACAAACAAACGCATATTAACTTGCGTGATGACTTGATCGAACACATATGGTCAGAATACGGGGATAGTTAAATAATTTGGCACAAGGATAGGTATAACTATTTTATTTTTAATAAAAATTGTATTATCTCTTCTCTATGTATTCATCGTCATATTTTAATTAATTACTGATGAGCATTATTAATTGTGTTTTAAAAGTTAATTCAATCGAACGAAAATAATATTAAAATCCATAAATTACATAATAAACTGGCAAGAATAAAAATTAATATTTAAACACAATTCCACTACTAAACCTATTAGACATAATACGCCTTTGCTCAAGATTGGTTTCTCTTATTCCGCACAATGTCCGCCTTTAGAAGTTCGAAATACTCTCTTTGTAAGGGATCCAATTCATCGAGATCCCGCATTATGATGCGTAAGTCGAGATCTGCCGCTGCCTTGGCTTGTTTTGCCGCTAACTCAGCTTGTTTTGCCGCAAACTCGGCTGCTCTTTGTTCCATCTTGAATTTTGATTGTGCTTCGTAGTGCGCATTAAAATGTTGTTGTTCTTGAATAAGTTGTCGCATCATTTCCTCTTGTGCCGTTGATTTTTCTCGCCCTGTTTTCTTTAGTCGTTTCGCTTCTTTCTTTCCCAAATACTTAAAGGGTTGTCTATTCTCTATGTCTCCTATCTCACCGTCATTAACGCGGTCGGATGGAGTTCCTTGATCATGTTCTTCCCCATCCTCTTCGTCATTCTCATAATTTTCCTCATCGTGCGTTGTGTCAAACACAAATTTTGAGCATCGATTATATTTTATATTTTCCAACATATATGGGTAGCACTCTTCGTGCTTAAATGGCTTCCCATCATTACAATCCTTGAACCGCAGCCTTGCTTCTTCGAGCTATTATTGTTTTCGATAACAGTTTAGTTTATGTACAAGTAAACAATACAAAATAAGTGTTACAAAAATTGTAGAAAACTTACCGCCCTTTCAGGACCCCATCCAGTATGATGTTCACGTTCTATTTCTCCCTCTTTTGCAGAGAACAAAGCCACATCTTTGCTTATTCCCTGAAATCGTTTTTGCCACGACGTCCAAGGCCGCTTTGGCTTCTTAGGTAATAGTTGTTCAATATCATGTTTGATGCGACTCCATAATTCCACTTCGGATTGATCAGTTCCAACACCGGGATCTTGAGATATTGATAAATGAATTTTACACATCGTTAAATCTTCGATTGTTGAAAAATTAGGACCTCGAGGAATTCGTCTGCCATTAACACGAGTTCAATGAAAAAACTCGGAAACTAAATTGAAAGACAATGGAATGAGTTAAATGAAAAAACTATTAAACTGGTTTCAAATACAATACAATGACTCTGTTCTTGTTGGGAAACATAGATTGAATAACTCTCCGTATTTATAGATATACGGGGCTGCAGTTTTAGTTTCCAACGGTCTTAAATGGCAAACGTTCTAAAATTTCCAACGTTACAAATTTCCCAACGGTATTACAAATAATTTGAAATTTTGAAAATACCTGAAAATGGTGGTTGAAATTTCGAAAACATATGAAAAACGGTGAAGGATGGGGCGTAGATATAAATTGCGCCCCATGTAGTAACAGGCGGTACTTATAAATGCGCCCCATGCATTCAACAGGCGTAACTTATAATTGCGCCCATGCATTCAACAGGCGTAACTTATAATTGCGCCCATGCATTCAACAGGCGTAACTTATAATTGCGCCCATTCAACAAAGCGGATGGTCGGTGATTGCGCCGACTACGACGGACTTTAAAATCACGCCCGGTCGGCGTAACTTTGAATAATGACTACGCTTGAATGAGGCGCAATATTATGGTGCCGCTTGGTATCGAGCGCAAATGTTAATTACGTCCCACCGGGCGTAGTCTAAAGTTGCGTTTCAATCGGGCGTAGTCTTAAAGTTACGTCTCATTAACAGACGCAAATTACATTTACGCCCGGATCGAAGTAGTCTCAAATTACGCCAGACTATAACCAAACCAAAGACCAAATTTGGTTTGGTTTTTAGTTTTAGTCTGGGATTTACTCTTTACTCCACTCGATAGTGTCTCTGTTTTCGACCAAATTTTTAGTTTTGGTCGATGACTGTGGTTGCTCTTAGGCCTCTTCCTATGCACATGCCAAAAAAATCGTGTTTGGCATGCCAGGTGGCATGCCAAACCATTTGCGCCACTATGGGGAAACCACTGAGCGATCGAATCCCTAGCGAGCGATATTGACAATATCGACAGCGATAAAGTGAATATCGCTGTCGATATTATGAATATCGTTGTAGATATTATGAATATTGCTGTCGATATTCACTCTAGCGTTAACGGCTATTTCTTCATCGCTATAAATAGGTAACTTTCAAACTCAACACTTACCCCAAATTTTTTACACAAAAAATTTCTATTCTTCTCAATCTATTATTCTCCTTTCTCAATCTAATTTATTTCTTCTATTTTATCCAAATGGCACAATTAACCCAACTTGATTCGGCAACACAACTAGATTTTTCTGGAGTAGTACTTGAAGGTGCCGTTGAGAAGATATGTGATAGATTTAAAGAAATAAGTAAGAAGCAAAGAAGTCTCCAAGTTTTGGATATCAACCAAGTCAAAACCGCAACTAAGAGAAGGCCAAGAAATGTTAAAGGCAAGGAAAATCAAGGCAAAACAAATTTGAAGCCAAAGAAGAAGATAAACAAAGGAGACTCCGTTCATGAGCGCATTGATTGGAAGTTTAGTGAAATGAAGAAGATGAACAAGATGAAGAACATTGTTCCAAAAAAAAATTTTAAAGTCTTTCCAATTATTGTCTAGTTTTATGTCTTGTAAAATGACTATTTTAATTATATTGAAGTTTTTAATTTTGTGAAGTTTAATGAATTTGAAAATTTGACGAATATTGTTGAAAATTAATATTAATTATATTCTTAAACATTAAAAGTATTACAAATATTTAAACTTAAACAAATATTAAAAATATTAATACTTTAAAAAATTTAAACAAATATTAAAACTTTAAAAGTGGACAATTGAGAAATTACAACACAAATGTTGGACAATATTGGGGCAAATATCTTAAAACCTCGAAACAACTTTCAAAATGGAATTTTTGCCCGTAGATGCGGCGATATTCCACACGACACCTTTCCTCAAATTCCACCGTGGTTTCACCACTTCTCAAGGTTGGGCCTTCTCATTTGAAGTAAAGCAAAATACCTAGTAACTTCCTGCTTAATTATACCGAAGCGCTGAACCAAATCTGAAACACTACGACCGCGTAGGTTCATTGTTTGTTCTTGAAATTTTAAAAAAATCCTTTCCCACAATAGTTGGTGATCAAATACTGGCTCCAATGTCAAATCAATATAATTCCTGCAAATACATTCATCTTCTTAGGTTTTGAATTTTAGGTTTCGCCTCACTTGACATCTCCTAATTTGACTTCTCCTAATACAGTGGTTTGCCATGCACTCAGCCAGATTCATATTATCAGCCATGCTCTCTAAGGAATTGGAAGAGTGATGAAAAGAATTGGAGATTAAGAAATTCTAGAGAGATTGAGAGATTGAGAAATTCTTAAGAGATTAAAAAATTCTGGTGTGAGTTAAAATGAGATTAGAATTAGGTATTTATAGAGGGGGGGAATATTAGCCGTTGGATGAAGATCGATGAGCGATTATCATAGTATCGAGCGATAGCTTGACTGCATTTGTCGAGTGAATGACCATCGAACGATTGGTTGACCATCGAGCGATCAAGACTCTATCGCTCGGCTGAAACTCGTCGTGTATGCCTATATGCCAGGAAAAACATATTGGCATATGAGTTTGGCAGTTTGGCATACCCATAATGGGTTCATATATGCCAAATACCATGTTTTGGCATGTGCATAGGAAGAGGCCTCAGGAGCCCTCAAAACTCTTTCCTTGGAACCCCTATAATAGGTTTCTTATTATAGGTAAAAGAATATTTAAGAGATAAGAATGGAGATGTTAAGAAAAAAATGAATTTTTAATCAATAAAAGAGTTAAACGAGAAATGGTAGAGTAAAAAATAAGTTAAAACTGAAAAATCATATAAGGAAACTCAATATCCGTTTCTAATGCCATGGAAACTCAATTTTGTAAAGTAAGTATTCAAACACTTAGCTAAAAAGTATTCAAACAATGGAATTCGCCACACTAAAGCCAAACAAAGTCTCATATTAATGAACGTGCAATTGGGGGATACAAATTAATATCCCCATTCAATAGTTTCTGCTAAGAGGTGTTTTTTAGGTACGGAAATACCAAACTACCCTTTAAAACAAATAAAAACTAAATCAAACCTAAATATTCCCCACTCCCTTTCAAATTTTCTTCTCCTTCTCTATCGGCTCCTTATTTTGAAAACAATTTTTTTTTAACATCGCCGGCATTGTATTAGTGATGATGACCATGCCGGAAGTGATTAAGATCATGCCGGAAAATTGTGCCGACGTAGTTAGTTGACAAGTGTTCAATGCCGGAAAATGGTGCTGGAGTGCCCGATAAATAACTTACAATGTCGGCACGGTAAGTTAGGAGTATCCATTTTCTGAACATTTTGTAACATTTGTCGGCATGGCTAAAATTATGAAGACCTTGCCAGTAAGAAGGTTGTCGGCATGGTATTCATACTTCATCTATGCTGGCACTCTGTTTTTCAGGTGTGACAATGGCGAATGCAAGATCATCTGAAGATTCTACATACAACCCTTGTTCAGAAGACTCGGAGACATCTCTTTGTTACTCATTTTAACCAAATTCCTATTACCTCAAAAAAATCCTTCTACTCTCACCCCAAGTGTAGTGATTATGATTTATACTAATCTATTAGCTTAGCTATAATTAACCATTAAACATGTTTAGTGAGTGGTGGATTAGGAATTATCTAAATTACCTGGATATGGGTGACTCTGATTTACTATTTATATCCCTTTTTTGCCTTTTTCCTATATCCCTCAACTAGTTTTCATATCCCCCAATTGCGCGTCTATATTAATTTTCTTTCGCTACATTTAAGCTATAACTAAGCGAAACACACTACCACAATGCTTGGCCTGATGGTCGGTATGCGGTGTTAGTGGTGCGGTGGTGACATACAAAAGATATCAAGATATTATCTAAACTTAGGACATTTGGCCTTTGACTTTTTAGATGTTCAAATATACTACATCTTCAGAAGAGCGGAGGTTATCTTTATTTTCACGTGAACGTACCGAAGATATTATCTAAGCCCCTTCATATAAAAAAAGGTTCCAGACCCGAGGAAGACTTCAAGATATTGTGCTAGAATTTTACGAAGATGATAAGTTGAAGAACCAACTATTCTTTTATAACTCTAAAAATGAGGAGTCCATCCACCTCAAAGTTATATGTCAATAAGCCTAATTGGAAGCATCAACAAAACTCTGCCTAAGTTTTTGGCAAAAAATTGTGCCTAAGCTAATATTAGAAAATCAAGGTATCTTCATTCAAGATAAACAAATGAGTCCACTTTTATGAACATTTTTTTAAAGAGCTTGAATTTGACATGTTTATTCGATTAGTTAAGTAGTTAGCGATGATCCCATGACCTTTGATCCCATAATATAATCAAAGGAGGAGACCGAAAATGTTATGTACACTCTCGTTAAAGAGTATGCACGACAAAGTCAGACTCTAATAAATGCAATTTTGATAGCTGTTTAACTCTTGGATGCTAGGTGAAAGAGCAAAGTCTCGGGAATTTTATGGAAATTGGATATACAATCGAAAATGTTTGTTTGCAAACCATTGATCGTGTGCTTATATCTTATGGATTTGGAGGAAAATGGACATTGGATCCATTAGGCCTATTCCTACGTACCATGTCAAAAAAATGAGTTTGGCATGCCATGTGGCATGGCAAATATGTTTCCCACTATGGTAGATATGCCAAACTTGATTAAAAATATATATTTAATTGTGTTGGGTGGGACCCTAATAAATAAAAAATATATTTGTGTTTGTGTGGTGGGGTATTTATAAAAGTTTTAGTATTATAATATATTCAGTGGGACCCTTTAAATATAAAAGTATATTAGAATAATGAAAAAGTAGGAGAGAAGGAGAAGTATATATATATATAATTACTCGGAGATAAAGAGAATATCGCTAGAGATAAAGAGAATATCGCCAGCGATAAAATCTCTATCGCTTAGCAAAACGATAGAATCTCTATTGCTCGCTGGAAACTCTGTCGTGTATGCCTATATGTTATTCCTGACATATATGCATATGACTTTGGCAGTTTGGCATACCCATAATGGGTGCATATATGGCAAAACTTGATGTTTGTCATATGCATAGGAATAGGCCTTCGTGTGTGTCTCGTTTGTTCAACACTCTATTGATCAATGGTGCTTCTTTTCCAGGAGTCACATGAAAGTTTTTTTTTTTTTTGAATGTCATTAATAAAGTGAAACAAGTAAAATAAAACGAATATTAATCCATGGTGCAACACCAAAATGAAAATGGCACTAATAAATATGAATACAAGTATACAATGGTGTTAATCTAGATTTTAAAAAAAAATCTTTTTTGTAAAGGTTCAAAATTTATCAAAAAAAATAATTAAAGATGGAAATAATTTACAGTTGGTACATTTTTTTTTAATTATTTATTTGTCTTACGGTTATTTTAATTTTCATTGAATTTTAAACAAATCAAAGCACACGATTCTTTAGCGAAAAAAACACACTAAGAGAATTTAGTCTCTGAAGCAGAATGGTGTGAAGTTGAACCCTCTTCGAACTTTTCAACATGAAATAGTGAACTCGCCGTCTAGTAGGGATGGTGACCATGGTAGAGGATTACTGGGAAAACATTGTATATATTCATTGATAATTAAACAACTTTATTGGCGATAGAGCAATCAAACCGATTCTATGCACCTGGAAAATCTTTTATGAGTTGCCTAAATGCCAAACTCAATGGAAATATTTGCACCGTCTGTTAGATTCTTGGCCGCTCTGAAGAAATTTCAACGTGCGACCACGTTTTTATCGCAAGCAATAGTGACTCTTTCGAAGTCGTTAAGTGATTATATCATCCAACACTCAAAAATCAGTTATTTATAAATATTCGATTTCAATTATAATTCAGCTCACACCTTCCTCTACAATCCTCTAATTTTTCATAGTATGTTTGCTGGTTTTAACATGGATGAATTCATAAAGAACCAACGTTTA
Organism: Papaver armeniacum; assembly: GCA_023531295.1. NCBI lineage: Eukaryota > Viridiplantae > Streptophyta > Magnoliopsida > Ranunculales > Papaveraceae > Papaver > Papaver armeniacum. Next base: position 395,405 of record JAJJWW010012867.1, on the reverse strand, counting down.
ACTATACAAAAAATCAGTTAATCGAGATATCGTGAATAACGAGCTTCAAAAAAGTCACCTTTCTATATAACCGGAACATGCATAAGATTCTTACAGCGGGCGCAACAAGTTTCAAAATTCAATGAAATGTCTCGGTTTGTTAAATCAATGAAAGATATAATAATAGTTATAATTACTTTAATTTAAATGTAATTATCGTTTCAGATGAAATCTCTTTAGGTTTGTGGCTTATATTATGTCGTGGAGTATCTCTAGTAGACATGGCATTGATGGTATAAGTGATGATGATACTTCTTCTGTCGTTTCTCGAACATATGTAGACTAGCGGGAAACAGACGAAGTTGACATCTTTCGTGCATATCATCCTAGTATTATTTTGTTTCTTCAAACCTGTGATGAAACTGCTTTTTTGTCACGATCATTTAGCATCGATTGGATACTATTAAAACCAATACAAAGACCTTGATAAATATTTCTTAATTTCTTGTTTTCTCGAGACAGAGGAGTCATAAACAAATTGAAGCAAAAAGTCATCATATCATTCTTTAAAAAATAATTCAAAATCTTAATAGAACTTGAGACTTCCTCATCAACATCTCTATCAAGATCTGAATTACTTTCATTAGAAAGTTCATTCACCTGTTTTCCAAACATGTTTCCAAGTTATCAACAGTTTTTACATTATCAACAATATTTTGACTTGAAAACTCATTCAAGATGTTTTCATGAGGTTTTTTAGACTTTGATTTTGACGTGCCATCAGAATTTTCAACAACATAAGCAACATTGTTTGTCTTATATTCTTGATAATAATCATCAGGCATATCATCAAGAGTTGTAACATATGTCGATTTCATTAGTCTCTCCTAGGGTAGACAGATGATAAATGTATGCGTCCAAGACAATTGAAGCATTTGACATAATCATCAACACAACTTCAAGACTTGTGATAAGGAGATGATGTGTACTTAGAAAATTTATATTTCTTGTTTCTCAAGATTTTTCTAAATTTCCGTGGAGTATCATCCTTAGTCTTTGGCATACTATATTTACCCACGGAGGAACTAGTATTATTTACATCTTTAAGAGAAAAAGTTATCTTTTTTTCAAACCTTTGATCATTGCCAAAGATCTTTAATTTACCAATTAGATCACTCTGTGTTAGTCTTGAAGATCGTTTGCTTCTGCGATGACATGCATTTTAGACTCTTATCTTGATAGAGACCTGAGAAATTTACACACAATATCTTTTTCTGGAATATTTCTTCCCAACGAATGTAAAGAATTGAATTAACTATCCGAGAGAATTTTTGGTTAAGTTTATCAGATATGATCATCAAACATATGAAGGTTTTCATAGCCAGATGCTAGGTTTTGAAGCCTTGCTTATTTATCTATGGTACCATTTGAATACAGTCTCCAAGATATTCCAAGCTTCTTTCGAAGTTTCACATGTAGTCACATGATAATGAAGATATTGACTTATGGCATTCAATCCATCAAAATTATGCTTTGCAATACTGATTTCAGTTGGGTCATATTCACTAATATCCTTGGCAGAGGTTATATCATTTACAATAATTATTGGACGAGTATAATATTTGACAACCTTCATCCATGTATTGAAATCACAAGCTTGTAAGAAGGAACACATAACTATTTTCCACCATAAGTAATTTGTGCCATCAAATTCTGGTAGTACATTAATTGAACTTGGTTGACACAAGATCAAATTCATATCTACAGGTTTGGATCGGTGCAAACACAAACTTATTAGGTCTTTAAGGTGTTTTCCTGCTCTGATTGCCAATTGAAAAAGAGAGGGTAACCAGTACACCACCAACTTTTTCATTCAGGAACTTATATGGACAATCATTGTACAATCTATACGTTTGGTTACAAAATTGCTTATAAGTTTTTTTTAACAAGGTGAACCCAGTATGTACCCGAACTGTACTGGAACCGAATTCCAACAAGAACAAATCTTGTAATCTATATTTCAAAACACGAATTCAAGAAGAACAAGTCTTATAGGTTCTTTATAGTTGAGCTAATACTATTTAGGTTTAACGATGTACAAACTGTGATATTTCAATTATAAAGACTGAACAGTATAATGCATAAAAGAAATAACATGGACATTAGAAATTTTTGTTAACGAGAAAACTACAATCTTGTAGAAAAACCCCGGAACCTAGTCTGGATTGAATACACACTAATTTAAGTTGTTACACCAATTACCTACTACCAAATTTCGGACTAAATGTGATACATGCTTCGGTTGTATTCGTGTACTTGTAGAACTCCTAGCAGAAACCAATTTTGTTTAGGAATTGTTGTTGTAAATCTTATAGCAGAACGCTAATTCTTTTTAGATTATACTCGTCTAAATATTCTAGCATAACGTTAATTATCTTTTAAAGATACTTCTCAACAATTAGGGTTTACGCGTTCTGTAACCTAATTGATTTTACATCGCAAGAATAACTAGAAATATTCTAGATATATGTTGATCTAACAAATCTAGGGTTTATGATAAATAATCCTTGAATGGGTTTATAACAGAAGACAAAGACTTTAAAATAGACAATGATTATTGTAATCACCTAAATACAGTTTCCAAAATTACCAAAGAAGAAGATAGCTAACTAGTGTTTTTCGATCCCTAAGTAAAGTCTTCAAAATCTCACTCTTGTTCTTAAAGAACAAAGATGTGAAAAACAACCTCATGCAACACAGACACAATTTTCCAAAGGATGGTTTGTGTAGTTACGTGAAGGGAATTTTGATAAAGTACCCCTATTTATTGATACCCACAAAAAAAATGCCCCATTTTTTTAAAACTTGTTAAAATGCCCTTACAATTTACTTTCACGTCTTGGGCCCACATATTGAGTCCACAGTCGTTTACCTAGTAAAAAAAAGAGTCAAATTACCATTAGACCCTACACTAAATTTAAAATCGAGTGAGAAATCTCATTCATTTATTTCATTCTGTTCCATCTGAAATCGAGAGAAGAGAAGCAGCAGTTGCTGCTGTTGTTTCCGTGAAATTGAAAGGATATTTAAGAGCAGAGATATGTAGTTCGAAGATTGTGAGACAAGGCAGAGATTATGTTCAAGAAATTATAATTGTCTAAAATCAGTGAAGGATAGATCTCTTTGATGCTACTTATGGGAGTTGTAAGGGTTTGGAGTTATTGCTGCCATAAATTAATGAGATTTTGTGATAGTTTAGGGTTTCCTGAACTGAGATTTGAAGCTGACGAAGAACAAAGGGAAAAAAACAAATTCGAATCAAGGATGGGAAATGGAGACTAGGGTTTGAGATTCACAGAGAAGAACACAACAAGCTTGAATCACTGTTAATTTGGTTTAGATTTGAGTTATGTTGCTCGAATTTAAGGGAAAAGGTTTTGCTGGTGGAATATGAAGTATGGGTTCGATTGATATAGAATTGGTGTTGGTTATAGTCTTGATTTGGTGGTGAATATAATGGGCATTTGTTTGATTTCGTTTTGAGAAGAAATTAGATATGCAGTGATGTTGGTGGTAAAGCAATGGTGGTATTGAACTCTAGCCGAAGTTGAGATGGAGCTGATGTTAGAAAGATTCCAGAAGTTGGTATGAATTAAAGAGTGGGTCTAGGTTGAATTAGTTGTTGGTTGTGGACATGAATGTTATGTTACTGCAAATGGAGGTTGAGCTGCTGGTCCTGTAGTTGAATTATTGGTGGTTGCAGGGAACTGAAACTGGGGATGGTTGAAGCTACATAATGATCTTAGATGTATGTTAAGACCATAGTCAAATAAGAAATTAGTTGTGTTGAATCTATGTACTACTGGAAGAGAACATGAAGAGATTGTGTTGCAGGCTTAGAAGATGGTGGTTGCAATGGAACTATGGGATTTGTATTTGGTAGAAATGGGTGCAACTGGTGTTAATGAAGGAATGAAAGGTGTTGGTGGTACTATCATGTGGTCTGTTATTGCCAAAGTGGAGTGTGTGGCTCAATGACCTTGAATCTTGTCTCATAGAGGAGTTGTAATCATATTTGAACCTGGATTGAGACAAATCGAAACAGAGACAAATATAATTGATGGGTTCTACTGTTGAAACGAGAAGAAGTTCACAGAGTTGAACTGTGAATTAGATGTATGTTAGGAATTGATGCACGGATGGATACAATCATGGGTTAGAAGAGAATGAACCTATTGATTTAGCTCTACTCAGTCGGAAGGGCTTTTTAGACTTTTTGATGCTGCCACCTAAGCATTAACGGCTGCTAACCCGTTTACCGTTTTTTAAATAAAACGGGCAATGCAGGGGTACTTTAACAAATTTCTAAAAAACGGGGACATTTTTTTAGTATAATGTTAAAAGCAGTGATACTTTATCAAAAAGCCCTTACATGAAACCTCTTTTTATAGTGAATGACCAAGTTAATTGCTTAAAACTCAAGCCTCCTTGTTTAGGAAAGGAAACATCAAAAACTTGACTAAAATATATTTTAAATCACGTTGTTGATGGTGGATTTTCGTTTAAGGTTAAATTTGTAAAAACCAGAAAAATCATGCGCTGACATCTTGTAAAAGATAAAGCCATTTATAAGTGTTGGATACTCCCTCACTTAATTCACCAAGAATGGAGCATGTAGCAACAATCCCATTCTCGTGAATACATGAAATTCCTCCAGGTTGGAGCATGTAGCAACAATCCCATCCTGTGAATTTCATATCAGCCTTGTATTTCGATCTACTCATTATCGGTGTGGCATGACGATCGAGTGTTACTCTTACGAGTAACACGAACCTCAAAGCACTATAATGAAACCATGTACGAAATACCCGTATAGGCTAACTCTCGGTGTGTTATACTAGCCCGATTGAGCATCCGGACTGACCGTATCTGTCCGGATATGATCTGATCGCAGTCATCCAACTCCATAAGCATGATTGGATGGCCCCGCATCAATTCCATCACCCCCAAGCGGTATGGAATACCCACGGCCGACCCCGCATGGTCGGTCATTGGCCTAACTTGCCAAGAAACCGTTCATACCAAGCATTATGGACGGAAAACCCTAAATTAGGGTTTGCGGCATATTACATGTGTCGCAAAATGCTCAACCATCCATCTTCGCAGTATAGATGGAGGGTGTAGATGTAGACTCAAAGGGCCCCGAGCATGTCAACACGATCACCATGGGCCCGCCTACACACTTGACCAATCGGTTAAAACCAACCATGGTTGGTCGTGACAAAATTGTCACCCAAACAAGAGATGGCGCACGGCTTTGAAAGCCAAAATTAGGGTTTCAAGCCATCACGCGCGTCCATCTTCTCCTAAGACGAATGGAGGGTCGCAGATTAGATTAAGCGAGTCCTGGTCATACCATCATGACCACCGTGGGCCCATCTACCTCCTCATGTGTTCGGCCAAGGCATGCCATGCCCGGTTAATCCAAAACGTGCGCCCAAACTAGCATGGCCACGCCTCCCAAACCACAACCGATCTCGACCGCTCAACTTCGCCGGACGATTTGGGTGGCTTAGATCACATTTTCATGGGATAGTCGGGTATAGGTGTGAACACCACCTACCACCTACACGCCGGTATGATCGACCAAGACCGACCAAGATGGGTCGTCTTGAAACGCGTTCCCAAACTAGGGATGTCACGCGGTTTCCAACTCCTTTGCGGCAATGAATTTCTGCTCAACCGATCTCAACCACTCAACTTTACCGGTCAAATTGAGTGGCCTAGATCGCGCCTTCATGGGACAGTGAGGTATGGACGTGCACACCGGCATGCTGTCTACACACATGCCCGGTTGGTCCTCTCTAAATCCCTTTCCATGCTTGGTTTCGACCAAGCTGAAGAGTGATGCTTGCGCACCTCTTCAAAAAAAAACCTAATATTCATTAACGGTCGCAGATGAGTGTCTCAAAGATCATCTCATCCGTCCAACTTCACCATCTTGGTTATACAACCCTGGTCAGGAGTTATTTGGTTAGTGAGGCGTCATTACCCATCACTTTACCACACCATAATGCAGTACCTGCATAAAATACACACGATACTTCACAAGTATCGACTTCCTGAATAACGCAGTTATCAATTGACATTACATGCTATCTTTCTTGGATCCACGATCCACACATTCCGAGACATCAATCATGTCACAAATTGGGGATACATACTGGGGTATTGGTCTGGCGGTTTACAGCGTGCAGCGTGCAACGCGCCATCACAAGAACGTGTTATGAAGTCATGGACGGTTAGAGATGAACATGAGAAGTGGGCAAGGCTGGTCGTGTATCACCAACGCACAACTCCATTACTCCATCACTCCACTTCCCACGAGAGACGTGAATAAGGCTCATTGACTTGTATAAATAGGTTCTCCGCCCTATTTCAAACAACAACACAAGTCCAGACGAGACAGAAAACCAAGTGTTAATACAAAACGTATTCCAACACCCCGAAGCTTGCTTGCATCAATCACAAGCCCGCTCACCTTTACACAAGTCATAAGCAAGCCAACACTTTCAAAATCTCAACACCTTCTTCGCTTCCCTCCCTAAGATCAACCCCATCTCCTTCACTTTGTGACCGAAACAAGTCTGGAACGGCCATTTCTTGGTTTAGGCCGGACTTGCACAGATTGATCTCTCGAATCTACAAGCACTCACCGCGCAATGCATTTGTTTAAGGTTTAGATTCATTCCTCATCCACACCCCAAATTACCAAATTCTGCAGGAATAGTTTTCACCCATAAACAATTGGCGACCACAGTGGGAGATTGATCTCTCGGTTATAAGAATCGAATTCTCAATTCTTCGGTTTTCGTCTCACGATGTATCCTCACCAGGAATCCGCAGGTGGTTCAGATATCATGGGAAGCATAGCTGGAATATTGGAGGATGTCTTGGAAAATCAAGCCGGTATCACCAGAAGGCAGAGCGAGACATTTCGCCTTTTGAATGATATAGCAGCACAACTACAAGAAGGGTCGATAGGCATCAACTCAGACAACGCAAGAAACGTTGAATCCTTAGTCAGGAGTCACACCTTTACAAGTGGAGAAGTAAAAAGAGCACGCAATCAAAACGAATCAAGAAAGATGGACAACATGGTCCGACGACAGGAGGAAAAGACTTGTCCTAGTACTACAATGTCTCCGCGGATAAAGAAAGGGAGCATGCAGCCTATGGAGCCTTGCTAGAGGATTTATATCTCAAAACTCTTGTCGAAGCCCGAAGACTCGTCCAATCCGCGTCGACCTTCCAACCGGGAAGAAATGCTTGAGGAAGGAGAAATCAATCGGGAAATACCCGAATACGAGAGGATGGGAACGTTCAATCCGGTCACTCGGCGGTGACATTACGACACCTTCCACATCCCTTTATCTAGGCAAGCGATCCGCGGTTATGATGGCACTCACAAATCTTCCAACTTCATCTCCCGTTCCACATCAAAGCCACGGAGAGACATCACAACGCCCACTAACGCAGGAAAATCCAGACTCAAAGTACCTACACTTTCCGTTCCCGATGGAAAAGATTTTGGAGTTGCTGGAGATGTGGGTACGAAATAGAGAGGTGGAACTACCTCCGGTATGGCGTCCGCCTACTGATCAAGAAGTAATGGACCCGAGGTACTGTCATTTCCACCGGTTCCTCCATCACCCCACCAAGGAATGCAACGCTTTGAAACGCATTGTTCAGAGAGAAGCTTGGTCCGGAGCGATAACTCGAGAGATTGGTGCGGAGGATTTTCTTAGAAAGGCTACTCCGGTTCGATACAAGTGAGGCTTCGAAAGCAAGTAAGTTCTACTCAACAATTTTACAAGAAAGATAGTTTAGAATTCACTGGGGACTTGGCATCCCGCACGTGGAGAAAGAGGCTCAGTGATCAAACGCCGTGTTTGTTTCCATCCGTACCTCCCTTTTGCATAACATTTGCAATTTCATGTGCTATGTGCATCATTCATGACCAAGATGCAAATTTCATTTAACATAATTTCCTTCAAAAGGGTTGTTCACAAAACTATCTCAAAAGAAGCCAATTACCTATTAATTCAAAACCGGAGGTCAAAGAAAATCCTCACTATTACTCAAAAAAGGAAAGCATCTAAAAGAAAAGCCAAGTATATAGCACGAATACTTCAAGGAAAGTCCTTCAGCAACAACTCGTCCTTCTGGGCGAGAGAGACTTTCATCCTTTGAAGCGCAGCCTGTTTCAGCTCCAGTTCCTTAGACAACTTCTCAACCTCTTCTTCCTGGCGAGCACACACATCCGCGAAGGGACTTCATCCTGTAATTTCGAAGCTCCCGAATCTTGGAGAACCCTTTGAAGAACCAAGGAGCATTGAAGTCGCATCGCGCAAACACGTCCCGATGGCACCTCCAATCTTCAATCATCTCCTCAGAAACTGTTCGACAAGTCGTGACGCTCATCCCCTAGATAGAAACTAAAGCTTCTTGGACGCGGTTGACCAACGAAAGACGACTTTTGAGCTTCGTGGTGGTAGCAATATGGTCGTGCTTCTCCCATATCGCTGTGTACAACTCTTCGAACTCGAGCCGGCATGCACGCCGAATCCACAACCAACACATGACCGGATAAGGGACAAGAAAAGGAGGATCGAACAAAGCCCTGTGCCGCATCACCAATAATTCACCAACCACAGGAGCCTTGTCGGTTGCGGGGGCCTTTCGGAAGAAGTCACCACAATAGCCATATTCATTGGAACCCGCTCGGAACGGATTTCAAGGGGAGCCGCCTCAATTATTGCAGACGCTTACCTTTCTTATACTCCTTCCGATGTCTACTTCGCTCCGGGTACTAATTTCCATCACGACCCCGTCAACAAGATCACTCAGAGAGGCGACTTGTTCAACCGAGCTTTCATCATCTCTGTCATGGTCAGGAAAATGAGCGGTTTCTCCAGACTTCTCGGCATGAAGATCAGTTTCTCCACACTTCCCAACATGAAGATCGGTTTCTTCTTCAACATGAAGATCAATGCACTCGTCACCTTCTCATTCTCGAATACGCGCCAACCTTGTGAAGACATTCTCTTCTAATCCCCTGATTTCAAGCAAGAATTACTCTTAGAAAGATTCACCCTGGAGAAATAAAGGAACCAACGGGAAGAAATTTAAATACCTGCATATTGGAGGAATTGAGGATCACCGGACCGCATGCTTGCCTCTTAGGTCTCTCTCCTGCTTGGGGACTGCAATCCTCAGCTCTGGTCCGTTTGGCTGGAAGCGGCTTCAACCGGAAATGCTTTTTCAAAACGTCAGAAGATGGTTCACCACGGGGATCTGTCACAACACTCTCCGAGAATTCCTGGAAAATCAACGGTTGCCTCCTCCAAAATTCCTTGTACTTATCGGTTACCACTGAGTTTCTCCCAATAAGCCAGAAGGGAAGGCTCACCCGTTCTAAAAACATGCCAGCGTTGAGAATATTCGGGAGAGATTCTTTCGAAACCCTTGGTGAACGAATAAATGGGACACCCTGATCAAATCCCATTTGGCGAGCAGCCCTGTCAATATTGTACGGAGTCACAGAAAATTCTCCGTTAAATAGAGACGGACATATCTGGAATGCAAATTGCGCAGTAAATAAGCTCTCCATTTCATAGTTTCGACATCGGTACACAACACAAAGATCGGGACCGTCGAAGCGATAGCAAAAGTCTTTAGGTGAACAATGGAAGGGTGGACCGGCCCCCATGGACGGAAATCTACAGAAGATACATTGTCAAATACGTCCACAAGTTTCGCACCGCCTTTGGGACGCCTTTTATCCCAACGGAGTATTCTCGAGCCACCATACAAGTTACTGAGCGAATTTCCAGGAGTAGGAGCGTAACTTTTGAAGTGTTCCCATAAGAACGCCTGAAGAAAAGCAAAGTGAACGTGCGACTCCACCTTCTTGTACCCGTTAGAAACATGCATGTCCATTGCTAAAGCGTCCAGATGAGAATACAGTGATCCAAGGAACAATGCGCCTAAAGGAAGAACTTCACCCTTCGCCAGCCTTATAGCAATCTTAACAAGGTCACTTCTAATGGTCTTCTTTCCAGAACCATCATCGAATATATCCCTGGATAGCCATAAAGACAGGAACGCAATCACACTGAGCTCATTTTCCAACTCTTGATCCGGCCTGGGGTCCGCAGAGACCACTCCGACACCCACCAGGTGTAAAAGCATCTCGCATCTTTTTTCTCTTCCTTGTCCAGACTGTCGAATTCCGCCACTTTTTGAAGTATAGCACCATAGTTATGTAGTTGCAGGAAATCCCACAATACACCCCTCACTATATTTTGTTAAACTAATCCATTCAAAAGATAATAGATGAACAATTATGAATGTTTATTAATAACTTTCTTGAATCTTTATACAGGAAAATGGAATTACACTTAAGAACTTACAAAAATTCTCTCTCTTTCTCTCTTCTAATGACTTACTCTCCAATCCAAAAGACCTCTCCCTACAACAGATTCACTCATCCCTTTATATAGGGTAATACATAGTGAATGACAGCTAATCTGTCCTTTATTTTCGGGAATATCTCGCGAAGTGTCGCAGGCGTACAAGTATTCGTATTCGCGACACTTCTTACCTTTCGCCAGATTTCATATCTTCCTACCGTCATCCAATGCGTCATTCATACTTAACCCTCTGCGACTCACTCGCAATGTTGTTATCCATTGTCTTCGCGTAGAGTTGTTGTCGCGATATTCTGATCCTACATCTTGCCTCTTTTTTCTTGAATATTGCTTGGAGAGCGATCTTTAAGAAAAAAATTCGTTGTTGTTGTAGTCTCTGATTTTTATTGATGAAGGAACGAGCAAAAGAATACTGGACTTGAAAAGTACGTACTTGCCTCTATTCTTTGGCGAAGTTCCGAAGTTTTTAGAAGTATGTATGAAATATCATTTCTTGCCTCATGGGTTATGGAGAATAATGGATTTTGCAATCTCTCCTCGCGAGTTAGGAAAATAATTGAGTCTCATATGATAAGAAAATATGTTGTGCAATACCCGAATATTACATCTTCTCGCCTCTCTTTATGTTTCCTTATGTTGTGCGATATCCGAATTCTTTGTCGCAACTGTTCATTTTCCACTAAAAATCTTCTTCGGCATAACTCCATGAATCTAGGAATGACCGTTTACACGTGTTTAAAACCATTCTTTTTACCGGTACATTTAATGTTATCCGGTCATAACACTTTCTTGCCTATTTATAGGAGAGTCTTTTGTGAAGAACACTTCTTTCCTTCTATTTCATCTCCTTTATCGTCTGCAACTGTTCTTCTGTTATTCTTCTTCAATATCGTCTTCATCATCCTTCTGTTATTTCTTATTTGCTATCATTTCCATGGCATCCAGGTTTTTTAATCTTGCTAGATTCGATTGATTCTATGATTGATTGATATTGTGATTAACTTCCCTTTTTGAGATTATCTTATTCTTTTTAATCTTTTTCTGCCATTTTTGTTTCAGCAAGAACAAACCCAAGACCAAGTTCACCGTGAAGAACCCCTTCTTTCTTTGGATTCACAAATAAACTAACTTCTCAACATGAATCCACCTTGCCACCAAAGTCCTCTTCGCAAGCTAAACATACCGTTTCTAAAAGAAAGCCTGCGAGCGATAAGGTATTTTAAAGAAGCATTTGCTTTTTAATAACAATATCGTTGCCTCTGTTTCTTACTTAATTTATCGTTCGCAGGATGACAATACTATTGACAAGACTCCCAAAAGATCTCGCCACTCTAAACCTGTTACTCCTGATGTTCCTTTTCCCTCATTTTCACCTTCTTCTCCTGTTGCGAAATCATCGCAAGACAATCTTGTCACAAATGACAATATTCCTATGCCTCAACTCCTTATAGATCAGGTTCCTCATAATAATCCTACTACAAATGAACTTATCCCTTCTCCTACCATCAATATCCCAGTCATTCCTCCAATCACTACCTTTCCTGAAATCTCCCCTTCTCATGATGTTCCTTTGGCGAAGAATGATTCGTCTCTTCCTTCTTTACCCGAGCAAATCCCTCTTACCGCAGAAAATTTGGAAGGAATAGACGTGGCTTTCAAAGTTCTCTCGGACCTTGTGAATGATGCCAAGAAGACTTCTGTTGATCCTGTCAAATCTGATGTCTGCGAGATTTTAAGTAAACACATTGGTCCCGATAGATCTCGCAAGCATCCTTGGTTCAAGAAATTAATGTCTTTGAAAAATGATCTTCAAGCTATGACTTGCTAAATGCAATAATCTCCATCTTGAAAATCAAAATTTCACAACCTCTCACTAGATCGTGATAATCTTCGCAAGAAGAATGAAGAGTTAAAAGGTATAATTCTTCCCCTTAACCTTTTTTTTTTTTTTTTTTTTTTTTTTTTTTTTTACAACTTAAACTTTTGTTCGCCCTTTAAGCTCTAAACCGAAAACGAATAATGGAGATATATCGGTTGGAATCAACTGTTGAAGAGGTTCGAGTTGAAAGAGATGCTTGGATGGAGCAATATAACATCTTAAATAATCTTCATACATATGTTGTTGATCAAATAGATAATTTGTCTAAAGAAAACTTTGATTTAGTTCAAGCTGAGAAGACTCATTAAGTAAAGACTTATCTCGCCTTTCTTACTCTTTGACTAAGGCTAATTTGGAGTTGGAAACTTTATCGGATGAGAATGGGACCCTTTCTCGGAAAAGCGATCTCTGCTAAACAAGGTCGCGACCTATTCGCAAGAATATGATGCTTGTCAAAAATTACGTGAAGAACAAGAACAAACTATTCATTCCTTGAAAAAGCAACTTGGAGAAATTACTGAGAGATAAACTTATTCGGGGTAGAATAACCTTGAGTCTAAAAGCAAACCAATTCAAGGATCAATGTTCCAAATTAGAAAAATCCAACCTGTACTCTTATGACCGAGAATTCTATACTTGTTTCGAATGAAAAAAGCTTGCGAGCTCGATTGAAAGGCCTAGTTGGAGATACATTTGATGATGCCATGGACTGTTTGGGGAATAATTTTGCAGCTTTAATTCAACATCTTACTTCTCAGAAGGAAGGTAGTCATATTATTTGACTATCTTAATCCATTAGTTATTCTAAAAATCTTTAATTATCTTTAATCTTGTGCACTTGTTATGCGGACTGCGAGAAGAAACTTCGCTCTACTATCTCCACTCTCAGATCAGTTACTCTAGGATTCGCAAAGAAAATGGGTTACTCGCCGCCTCTCTTGCTCGTTCTCGCGACCAGAGTGCAGAACGAAGATTTGATTATATGTCTTACTTGTAAAGACATAGATAGTAAGAATCGTCAAAAGGCGTTGCTTCGTCAATTCCCCTCAAAGTCAAGTCCTTGTGAATGAGATTTTATTGTCTAAGTCCCTTGATCCTATTCATGTTGATCCTTTGGAAGTAAGTGATGATGAAGTCCCTAATTCTCCTGACATTGATTATGACTATGAAAGCGGCGAAGATATCGCTAATATTGAAGTTATCAACAAAGATCCGACAGAAAAAATTTCGATGAAAATCCACCAAATGGCGAAAATGAAGGTCTTTGAAAACATTTCGATGAAAATCCACCGACCGGTGAAGGTGAAGCTGATAAAGGCAGTGAAAGATCTCAACCATCCTCTGTAGTTGATAATATTGATGTAGAGAATTAAACTTTCTTTGTAATTTGTCAAAACTTCTTTTTGTTTGTAAGGATTAAGTCGTTGATCGAGTAATCCCCTTATTTTCTCCTTTTTCTCTTATTTAAGATGTTTGAACATAACCTCGCGAGCATGTTCGCTTACTGAATCTTTTGTTAAGTAAAATCATCCCAATTAGGAATTTCACTTTATTTCTTCTCATTGCGACAAGATCGCAGGCCGCCTTTACATTTTCATGTAATGACCCATTGACCTTGCCTTATCATTTTTGATGGTCTTCTAAGTTTGACCTTCCTAATTAAAGGTCTCACTCTGCCACCCTTTATTGCGACAAGGTCGCAGGACGTCTTTACACTTGCATGTAAAAACCCATTGACCTTGTCTTATCATTTTTCAAGTATTTTTGCCTCTGCAGGATATTTTGCTTGCGACAATATGACAGGCCTAAATTTTCTTGCGAAAGTAAAGCCCCATGACATTGTCGTCTTGCGACGAAATCGCAGGACGTCTTTACACTTGCATGTAAGGACCCATTGATCTCGTCTTACCCTCGCGTTAGTATTATTGCCTCTCGCAGATCATTGCACAAATATGACAAGCCTAAGTTTTCTTGCGAAAACAAAGCCTCGTGACATTTGCGTCTTTGGCACTTATCGGCTCCCTAATGGAGGGTGCCGCCCTTATCATCTCCCGGTTGCCCCTTCAAGGAGGCGTACATCGGCCATACAAGGCTAGCTCCTCCCATCCGGTCTTAACAACAACCAGCTTGTTTTCGCAGCCTCTTATCCCTTATACCTATAGAGTTTATGGTTACAAGGCTGCACCCTAAGTGGAGTTTTCTTCGGGCCGAGTGCAAATAAGTGCGCCAAGACTTGTCAAGAGTGGTAAGGAAGTTCCATGCTCCCCGCACTCTTGACTCAACCGGGTACCTCGGCGCCTTGATCATACGCTGACTCCTTGAAAGAGACCCTCGGTCGCCCAACCAGGGTATAACCTACATATATAGTTGGGAATCCAAGGTATCTCCTCCGGATAGGCTTTCATGGGCCCCAAATCTGCATGACCCAGTTCCGGGGCGGTTTAACCTTTTCCCCGAGCCATGTTAAGAGATTCCCCCTTATATGACGCACTTTAGGTCTTACATTTGCCTCTTACGAAGTATAATTCGCGAACTAGGGTGTACGCCATAAAGGTTCATCCCATTCATTCGATCATGTTTATTCATTCATTCATTCGTTATTTCTTGCCATTCCGCTTTGCGAGACATTCACTGATATTTTGGTTTGAATTTTATTGATTTTCTCGGATATCTTGCATTAGAGTACTTCATCCACCCACTTTTATGGGTAATATTTCTTTAGATATAATCTTCCCACGGCCTGCCCAATCTTTGTCCCATGTCTTTACCTTCGGGATCCATCAATCTATAAGCCCCCGTACCAACTACTTCTTTGATAATATAAGGTCCATCCCATTTTCTCGCCACTTGCCTCCATTTTCTCGCTGATATATTGGTGTCTCTCGCAATACCAGTCCCCCGGTTGAAATTCACGTATCTTCACACGCTTGTTATATTCTCTGGCCAATCTTCGTTGATAATTCTCCATGTGTCGTAACGCCTTCTCCCTTTTCTCTTCTAATTCGTCCAACTTGATTAGAATGTTTCTTGCACTAAGATTTTTCTCCCAAACTTCTTTTTTAGTTGTTGGGATCATGACTTCTGTTGGGAGCACAAATTCAACTCCATATGTTAAGCAAAAAGGTGACATTCCAAAGAGCTTCTCTTCTTGTTGTATTGTATGCCCATACCGCACCGGGTACTTGTTCGCACCATCCTCTATTGTGTCCTTCTAACCTCTTCTTCAATATATCCGCAATTGTTTTATTTGTTGCCTCACTTTGACCGTTAGCTTGCGGATATAGTGGAGTCGATTTCCCACATTTTATTTGAAATGCATTAAGTAACAACTCTATGTTTTGCCCTTCAAATTGTTTCCCATTATCGATACCAACCGTAAGGAGATCCCAAATCTGCATATAATATTCTCAAATATGAAAGTAAAAATATCTTTGTCGCGAATGTGTTGTACCGCTTTCACTTCTCGCCCATTTTGTGAAATAATCCGTTGCGACAATTAAGTATCTTCTCCGCCCCGTTCTGGTAAAAAGGTCCCACGATATCTAAACCCCACTTTCCAAAAGGCCACACACTCTTAGAAGAATTCAATGGTGCCCCAGTGCATGTATTTTCTTCCCATGTCTTTGACATTCTTCGCAGCGTCTTGACATCGCTCTCGCGTCCTCATGCATATACGCCGAATATCCTTGCATTTTTGCTTTATACGCTAAAGATCTTCCACCGCTGTGATTTCCGGATCTCCGCTATGCAACATCTTCAATATGATTTCTCCCTCTTCCCTTGTTAAGCATCGAAGTGAAGGTCCATCAAAAGATCGCCGATAAAGCACACCATCTCTTAATTCATAATTAGTTGCACGGCTTTTTAATTTGTGTGCTTCTAATCTATTTCTTGGTGTCTCCCCTTTCATCAAGTAAGCGTGAAGTTCTGTTCTCCAATCTTTATCGAGACATTGTGGTATGTCTTCTACTAACATTGCATCCGCTTCTTGCCCTTCTTCTTTTATTAATTGATGGTGCCAAAAGTGTTTGTATTTTGATATTCCTCGCAATGGGGTCTGTCATCATGCTTGATATAAAGGCAAAAGCGTCTGCGAGTCTGTTATTTCTCCTTGATATATGCCTCCATCTCATTTTTGGTATCTGTGCTGATAATTCCTCGACAAGCTTTCTATACTTTTGCAAAGATGGCTCATTTGTAGCGTATTTCTCTGTTATCTGGCGAATTGCTAATTGCGAATCACTGGTAATCCTCACATTTTCTAGCTTCATTTCTATTGCGAATCGCAAAGCATGTATTATGGATTCATACTCCGTTTCATTATTAGTGGATTCAAACTCCAATCTAAAAGAGAAAGCTAATTTATTGCCTTCTGGCGAAATCACAACAATTCCCACTCCATTACCTTCTCCATTTGATGATCCGTCTACCAATATTTCCCACCTATCTGGGTTCAGTTAACAAATCATTTGGGTCTCCATGCTCTTCTTCTACATCCATCATTTCATCCACTGCTTCATCTTCCTCCAAAGGAAATTCTGCCAAAAAGTCTGCGACTACCTGTGACTTGCCAAAAAGGAAACTCTATCGTAATCCACAGTTTCATTTGCTATCGGTGGAATTAAAGCTTGGACATGATTCTCTTCATCATTCCTCATATTCATCCTTGACGATTCTCCTCTTTCATTTCTCCTTTCTCCAGCAAGTCTTCCGCTTCTTCTCACCGGTTGTTCAAGTACATTTCTTCTTCTAGCCATTTCTCTTTTAGTAAATTTTTTTGAAAATTATCTCAAATTTCTTTCTTGTTAATTCTCTTCTTTTAATGCTGTTCAAAACCCTGTTTCTAGCGCCAATATGTAGTTGCAGGAAATCCCACAATACACCCCTCACTATATTTTGTTAAACTAATCCATTCAAAAGATAATAGATGAACAATTATGAATGTTTATTAATAACTTTCTTGAATCTTTATACAGGAAAATGGAATTACACTTAAGAACTTACAAAAATTCTCTCTCTTTCTCTCTTCTAATGACTTACTCTCCAATCCAAAAGACCTCTCCCTACAACAGATTCACTCATCCCTTTATATAGGGTAATACATAGTGAATGATAGCTAATCTGTCCTTTATTTTCGGGAATATCTCGCGAAGTGTCGCAGGCGTACAAGTATTCGTATTCGCGACACTTCTTACCTTTCGCCAGATTTCATATCTTCCTACCGTCATCCAGTGCGTCATTCATACTTAACCCTCTGCGACTCACTCGCAATGTTGTTATCCATTGTCTTCGCGTAGAGTTGTTGTCGCGATATTCTGATCCTACAAGTTACTTTGTTCCGTATCAGAGAGCTCGTAAGAGAGACTTCCAGCAACAGGCAGGTTCATTAATGCAGCCACACTCTCTAAAGTAATAGTCATCTCTCCCCATCTAGATATGGTTGTATGAGTAGAAATACGCCACCGAAAAATGAAGGTAATCAAACCCGCGATGTCTTTCCTAATTTCGAGAGTAGCAGATGCCATGACCGCATTGAGGATCTGCGCTTTGGTCAAATTGTCCTTAATGCCCTTATTACTCAACATGCGTCTCATCCATCCTTCGTAAGAACCCAGTGGAGCATGGCAAGTCCTCTAAGTCAATAGGAGAAGGCGGATATTCGTTTCTCCGGAGACAAAATCTCATCACAAGTGCTGAAGAAGAGAATGGATCAGCTGCCATATTTTCTGAATCGGAAAGCAAGACTATCTCATGAGAAGGATTTTTCCTAATGTTTGGAAAAGGCGAGGTGAATAACTCATCATCAATGTGCGGCATATCCTTGAAGCTGCCAACACTTCCCGACTTGGTACCAAAGATTATCCCCTAAGACATCTCGACAGAATTCTTTTCTTCATTCCATAATGAAATAAAAGACAGGAGTTAGAACTTGTATGAAAGCACATGAGAGATGTAGTCACACACGGCAAGACGCAATTCACACCGAGCACACAATCCTGGTTCAAACACCATTCAAGTCCGGTACAAATTTTAGTCCGGTATTGATTTCGATCCTGTATTGGTTTCAAGTCCCAGGTACAAGTTTCGATCTAGTATTGGTTTCAAGTCCAAGACAAGTTTCAAGTCCGGTATTGGTTTCAAATCGATCGAGCATATGTGGGTGAGACCCACGTTCGGATCAAACGCACAAGGTGGGACTACATTCACGGGCATGTATTACAACACGGTTTTTCTCATGATCATTGGAATTATGTTTACAAAATCCAAGCCAAAGTCTCTTCCTAAGCTACAATCTAAGAAGCTAGTTTTGCATGCAATGGTGCAAAGAAGCAAAAGCAACATGAGCATGGATTCACGGGTTGTCTTATTAAGCAATTCTAGAAAATATTGACGTATCAACCTTGGTGGAAAAACTAAGCATATACATGTCTTACAAAAGGTGTTTACCTAACAAACTAGGGTTTTACCTTTGAAAAAAAAAAAGCCTACCTCGGACGGACGGCGGCGCGCGGCAACTCCGGCAGCAACTCCAAAGAAGAACGGCGGAACGAGCTCCTCATGAGACGGCGGCGATTGGCGGCAAGCGGTGAATACCGGGACGGAGCCGCTTCACAATAAAAAAAAACTCGTGAGAAAAGAAAAGGGGATTGGTCTCTTTTTATAGACACAAATTAGAAGAATCCCAATGGAACAAGGATACCTCTTTTGTTTGGATTCCTCTTTTGATTCAAATACCCGAAGAAGGAAACCGGTCCCACCAAAGGATTCCATACAAGCATAACGGCGTGGGCGACTAGCGGTTGGCCAACACTCTTCCGGGTAAACTTCTTTCATCCTGTCTTTCTCACGTATATGTCACCATCTCATGCCTACCACACAATAGTGTAACCATTATGTGCTAGGCAGGGGACTTAATGTTGATGGTGGAATTTCGTTTAAGGTTAAATTTGTAAAAACCGGAAAAATCATGCGGCGACATCTTGTAAAAGATAAAGCCATTTATAAGTGTTGGATACTCCTCACTTAATTCACCAAGAATGGAGCATGTAGCAACAATCCCATTCTCGTGAATACATGAAATTCCTCCAGGTTGGAGCATGTAGCAACAATCCCATCCCGTGAATTTCATATCGCCTTGTATTTCCAAAGTACTCATTATCGGTGTGGCATGACGACCGAGTGTTACTCTTACGAGTAACACGAACCTCCAAGCACTATAATGAAACCATGTACGAAATACCCGTGACAGGCCGACTCTCGGTGTGTTATACTAGCCCGATTGAGCATCCTGACCGACCATATCGGTCCGGATATGATCTCGATCGCAGTCATCCAACTCCATAAGCATGATTGGATGACCCCGGATCAATTCCATCACCCCCAGCGGTATGGAATACCCACCCGACCCGCATGGTCGGTCATTGGCCTAGCTTGCCAAGAAACCGTTCATACCAAGCATTATGGACGGAAAACCCTAAATTAGGGTTTGCGGCATATTACATGTGTCGCAAACAGTCTCAACCATCCATCTTCGCATGTATAGATGGAGGGTGTAGATGTAGACTCAAAGGGCCCAGAGCATGTCAACACGATCACCATGGGCCCGCCACACACTTGACCAATCGGTCAAAACCAACCATGGTTGGTCGTGACAAAATTGTCACCCAAACAAGAGATGGCGCACGGCTTTGAAAGCCAAAATTAGGGTTTCAAGCCATCACGCGCGTCCATCTTCTCCGGCACGAATGGAGGGTCGCAGATTAGATTAAGCAGGTCCGGTCATACCATCATGACCACCGTGGGCCCATCTACCTCCTCGTGTGTTCGGCCAAGGCATGCCATGCCTGGTTAATCCAAAACGTGCGCCCAAACTAGCATGGCCACGCCTCCCAAACCACAAACTGATCTCGACCGCTCAACTTCGTTGTACGATTTGGGTGGCTTAGATCACGTTTTCATGGGATAGTCAGGTATAGGTGTGAACACCAGCCTACCACCTACACGTTGGTATGATCGACCAAGACCGACCAAGATGGGTCGTCTTGAAACGCGTGCCCAAACTAGGGATGTCACGCGGTTTCCAACTCCTTTGCGGCAATGGATTTACCAGCAACCGATCTCAACCACTCAACTTTACCGGTCAAATTGAGTGGCCTAGATCGCGCCTTCATGGGACAGTGAGGTACGGACGTGCACACCGGCATGCTGTCTACACACATGCCCTGGTCGGTCCTCTCCAAATCCCTTTCCATGCTTGGTTTCGACCAAGTCAAGAGTGATGCTTGCGCACCTCTTCAAAAAAAAAAAAACCTAATATTCATTAACGGTCGCAGATGAGTGTCTCAAAGATCATCTCATCCGTCCAACTTCACCAAACTTGGTTATACAACCCCGGTCGAGTTATTTAGTTACCGAGGCGTCATTACCCATCACTTTACCACACTATAATGCAGTACCTGCATAAAATACACACGATACTTCACAAGTATCGACTTCCTGAATAACGCAGTTACTCAATTTAGCATTACATGATATCTTTCGTGGATCCACGATCCACACATTCCGACATCAATCATGTCACAAATCGGGGATACATATCGGGGTATTGGTCTGGCGGTTTCTCAGGCGTGCGGCGTGCAACGCGCCATCACAAGAACGTGTTAGGAAGTCATGGACGGTTAGAGATGAACAGAGAAGTGGGCAAGGCTGGTCGTGTATCACCAACGCACAACTCCATCACTCCACTTCCTCCACTTCCCACGAGAGACGTGAATAAGGCTCAATGACTTGTATAAATAGGTTCTCCGCCCTATTTCAAACAACAACACAAGTCCAAACGAGACAGAAAAACCAAGTGTTAATACAAAACGTATTCCAACACCCGGAGCTTGCTTGCATCAATCACAAGCCTGCTCACCTTTCTGTTACAAGTCATAAGCAAGCCAACACTTTCACAATCTCAACACCTTCTTCGCTTCCCTCCCTAAGATCAACCCCATCTCCTTCACTTTGTGACCGAAACAAGTCTGGAATGGCCATTTCTTGGTTTAGGCCGGACTTGCACAGATTGATCTCTCGAATCTACAAGCACTCACCGCGTAGTGCATTTGTTTAAGGTTTAGATTCATTCCTCATCCACACCCCAAATTACCAAATTCTGCAGGAATAGTTTTCACCCATAAACACACGTTTTGAGGTTTTGTTCGTGAACTGTCGCTGAAATTTCTTGTACTCTTGCTTATTCCCGAACTGCACCTTTAGCCACACTTTTCAACTTTATTAAATCACTCATAACTTCTTCATTATAACTCAGAATCGAGAGATTCTTGGCTCATTGAAATTGTATTTTCATTTATTATAACATGAAGACCTATCCAACGTCGATGGTTATTCTCACTAATATTTTTTTTATAATGATAATAATCTTCTAATACTAGATCGTTAATGGTTACAGGGGTTACAAGACTAACCATGGGACTTTCAACAATCATAGTATCACCATACAAACACCATACACATTCAAGTCGTTTCACAACATAGTTACATGACAAAATTAAAAGAAAAAACCTAACCATTCCATTTGCATCCCTAAATAACACATCGTCCTTATGATGGTTTGATGCTCATCGTAAGTGCAAGAAATTACTCGATAGATTTTCCACTAATTAACTAGTAATATAGCGATAGTACGGATCGTTCCCACAAAGAGCGGTGTAATTGATAAGTTATTCGAATCAGCAAAACAAAAATAAATACTAAAGAAGGGGGTTGTTTGATAAAAGATAATAAGAAATGAGGAGATGCTCAAATAATCCTTCGTCGTTACCAAGCATTAATAGAATTAGTATACTTATCAATCTTTCGTCAGAATCATTCATCAACAACCGTAAAATAGCAACAAGCTCTGTTATCCTCAAAACTCCTCGTCTCGCTGGACACGAAAGCACCCGACTGCCAATATCTATCCATCTGAGCCCCCATGAATCACGGTGTAACCCAGTCGAATGCATTAAGGTTGTGAATTTTGGTTGATCCTTGCATCAAACGCATAAGCTCTTTCTTCTTACCAGTGTTGTCTTCACACAGGATTGCTCCACAGAATCCATCTGCAAGGTCTCATGTTTTCTGCTTGTGCAGGAGATGATCGACTATTATACGTATCTCACAACTCTCTACTTGCAATAGATTGATCAATAAAATTATCCAATTGTACACTTAAACAATCTAGAAATCAATTATAAACCCTAGACATAGTGAAAACAAACGATGATGATTAGAACTTCAAATAGATTTTTGTAACTGATCAAGCTTCACGCTTAGAAAATTGAATTCATCCTTAATCAACGAAGGTTTAGCTACTCATATTACAAAGAAGAAGAATAAGAAGATGAAAGAATGGATAGTTTCCCCTTAAAGAGGTAAACCCTAGGTTTAAATATAGAATTATAGTATGAGAAGTAGAGATTGGTATGATGATGTAAAGATTGTTTTTTTAGGCCTTTGGATGTCTTCTTATATCTCCCTTAATGCTTGGCCTCCAAGTTTCCTCTCTTCTAGGGTTTAGAATCCTTCTCTAACTATGTCTCCTGTCTTATAGGGTTTAGAATCCTTCTCTAACCATGTTTTTGTATTTTAGAAGTCAAAAACGCCCCTTAGGTTTGCCAATGTCGGCATGGTCGAATTCCAATGAATTGTACCAACTAAGGACGTAGCTCAGAAACTCTATCCTAAAACTTGCTTGTGCCGGCATGGTCGATCCCCAAGTGAACCGTGCTGATTTAGAGTCAAAAACATACAAAAAAAAACTATCGGAAATAGTGTAACTTCTGGCATGGTTCCAACTGTGTCGATTCTGGAGTTGTAGATCGTCTTTCTCTGCTTCGGGTGTTTTTCCCATAACTTATTCGTCAGAATAAGGAATGATCTCATTATTTTTGCATTCACTTTGTATTCTTGTTCTCTTCAATATGGTATTAAGAAATCTTGGATTTGAATGAGTTGAATTTGGTATTTGGCCCTTCTTGATTGATAGAATTCACTTCCTTGCTCATTTAAGCACTTTGTAGCTCTTTTTTAGATGATATACCTAATATAAGACATAAACTAGAAAGTAATCATAATAATAAGTAATATGAAAGAATTATAGCTAAAACAAGTATATATTTGACGCTCTAAACATGTAAATTAAGCACTTGTCAGGGTTCCCAAGGGTCCAATATGAGCACTTAGGTATACGTTGCCACAATGTTGTTTTATGGAAACGGGCAGGCCTGCTGAAGTTCGGCCATGTTTTGTGGTATGATATAAGAGGGATTGGCCTTTCTAACGCATATTTTTTCTACAGTCATGTCCCTATTCATGCAAGTTTTAATGGTCTAGTTTGGATAAAAAGTATCATATTGTTGATGGT
Source organism: Papaver armeniacum (assembly GCA_023531295.1). Lineage (NCBI taxonomy): Eukaryota > Viridiplantae > Streptophyta > Magnoliopsida > Ranunculales > Papaveraceae > Papaver > Papaver armeniacum. Next base: position 371,644 of record JAJJWW010012867.1, on the reverse strand, counting down.
GGGTTTTAAACAAAGGGTAAAATCGTAAAACCCCAAATAACCTAATGTCACCGATGACACATTTATTAGAACATTTAATGCATGTAGTCAGTAATTAATAGGGGGTATTTTTTCAAATTATGGTTACAACGAACAAACCCTAATTCCCCTCCGTGCCAATGGCAAATCATGCCAACCACACCTAGCCCAAGCTAGCCGCACCTCTGTGCCAATGACAAATCATGCCAGCCACACCAAACGCGCCAAAGCATGCCAACCATGCTAGACGCACCTCCGTGCCAATGGCAAATCATGCCAGCCACACCTTGCCCAAGCTAGACGCGCCATGCCAAACGCACTCTGCCTTGGCCCTAGCTATGCCAGCCACACCAAACGCGCCAAAGCATGCCAACCATGCTAGCCGTACCTCCGTGCCAATGGCAAATCATGCCAGCCACACCAAACGCGCCAAAGCATGCCAACCATGCTAGCCGCACCCCCGTGCCAATGGCAAATCATGCCATCCACACCAAACGCGCCAAAGCATGCCAACCATGCTAGCCGCACCTCCATGCCAATGGCAAATCATGCCAGCCACACCTAGCCCAAGCTAGTCGCACCTCTGTGCCAATGGCAAATCATTCCAGCCACACCAAACACGCCAAAGCATGCCAACCATGCTAGCCGCACCTCCGTGCCAATGGCAAATCATGCCAACCACACCTTGCCCAAGCTAGCCGCGCCATGCCAAACACACTCTGCCTTGGCCCTAGCTACGCTGGTCACGCCAAGCCAAACACCCTTACCTTGGCCCTAGCCGTGCCATGCCAAAGTAGCGCCCGCACCTAGGCTTGCAAACCGTGCAACATAGGCCAAATTGGCCACGCATGCCATTGGCACATGCCAACACGCTACTTGGTAGCTTTTCTCACCGGGGCGTGGCCCTAATGGCCGAGCATGCCATTGGCACATGCCAACACGCTCGCCGGTAGCTTTCTCACCAGGGCGTGGCCCTAATGGCCGAGCATGCCATTGGCACATGCCAACACGCTCACCGGGTAGCTTTTCTCACCGGGCGTGGCCCAAATGGCCGAGCATGCCATGGGCACATGCCAACACGCTCGGTAGCTTTTTCACCGGGCGTGGCCCTAATGGCGAGCATGCCATTGGCACATGCCAACACGCTCGGCGGCAGCTTTTCTCACCAGGGCGTGGCCTAATGGCGAAAGCATGCCATTGGCACATGCCAACACGCTCATTGGCGACTTTTCTCACCGGGCGTGGCCCTAATGGCCGAGCATGCCATTGGCACATGCCAACACGCTCGGGTAGCTTTTCTCACCAGGGCATGACCCTAATGGCCGAGCATGCCATTGGCACATACCAACACGCCATTTGGTAGATTTTCTCACTGGGGCATGGCCCTAATGGCCGAGCATGCCATTGGCACATGCCAACACGCTCATTGGTAGCTTTTTCTCACCGGGCGCGGCCCTTACTGCTGAGCATGCCATTGGCACATGCCAACACGCTCGGTAGCTTTTCCTACCAGTGCCGTGACCCAAATTGGCCACGCATGCCATTGGCACATGCCAACACGCTCGCTGGTAACTTTTCCTACCAGGCCGTGACCAAAATGGCCACGCATGCCATAGGCACATGCCAACACGCTCGCTGGTAGCTTTTCCTACCAGGCAGTGACCCAAATTGGCCACGCATGCCATTGGCACATGCCAACACGCTCATTTAGCTTTTCCTACCCGGTCGTGACTAAATTGGCCAAAGATGCCATTGGCACATGCCAACACGCATCGCTGGTAGCTTTTCTTACCAGGTCGTGACCCAAATTGGCCACGCATGCCATTGGCACATGCCAACACACATCGCTGGTAGCTTTTCTTACCAGGCCATGGCCCTAATGGCCGAGCATGCCATTGGCACATGCCAACATGCATCACTGATAGCTTTTCTTACCATGACGTAGCCCTAATGGCCATGCGTGCCATTGACACATGCCAAAACCCACGCTGGTAGCCTAACTTGCAAACCGTGCAACCTACCCCCAAGGCATTCCGCACACGCCATTGGCACATGACAAACACGCCACTAGCAGCTCTGGCGTTGCCACTAACACTCAATGTACAACCTAACACCAAGGCATTCTGCACATGCCATTGGCACATGCCACACACGCCACTAGCAGCTCTGGCATTGCCACTTGCACTCAAGGTGCAACCCGCAACAAAGGCATTCCGTACATGCCATTGTCAAATGCCACACGCGCCACTAGCAGCGCCACTTGCACTCAAGGTGCAACCAACACTCGAGACATCAACACAAACTAGGGGATGCTTTCCAGGGTCTTGGTTTGGCGGTCACAGCATGCAGCGTACACTATGCTCACATTAAGAAAGCGTGAATAGGAATAAAGCGGTCAAATAAATAAGGAAATAATGGTGAAAACGTTTTCACCAATAAACACCATGCGGTTACCACCTCCTCCCATTATTTCACCCTTTACTCTCTTCCTTCATGAGGCCAGTACGTTTCAATCTCGACTTGTATAAATAGGTCTTACCTATTTCCACCGGACAACAAGTCTCGGTCGGGAAAAAATACAACACTCTCGAGAAAAGGCAACTTTGCAAGCTCTCCAAAAAAGCTTTCATCTCTTGCAAGCTTCCTAAGCTTTCACTTTCCGATACAAGTCGAGACACTACTCTCCTGCATTATTCTGGTCTCAACACCTTTCTTTGCTTCCCTCTCCAAATCAACCCTTCTCCTCCACTTTGTGACCGAAGCAAGTCTGGAACGACCATTTCTTGGTTTAGGCCGGACTTGTGCAGTTGATCTCTCGAATCTATAAAGTGCTCACGTGCAAGACATTTGTTTAGGGTTTAAACCAGTTTCTCACTCACTACCGAATTTACAAAATCGGCGGAAACGATTTTTACCCATAAACAATTGACGACCACGGTGGGAGGATTGATCTATCGGCTCAATGTCAAACCTGTCGATCTCGTTATTCGACCCCGATATCAAGATGGTAGGGAAGGCGACTCAATCCGACTCAACTGCGACAACCCGGTTACCGGTTGTAAAAACTACACCGAGAACCGGGGACTCGTCAAAGATGCTACCGGCGATTGGGGACTTGTTTGGCGATGCCACCAAAGAAAAGCCGCCTTTTACATGGAGAGGGCGTGTTCGCAAAAACCTATGGAGTGAGTAAATTTAGACCGGGCAAGATATACGATCTGTTTTTAGGTTCTTAATAAAACCGTCATACTATTGCGTCTTGTGCCTATTGCTAGCACACACTTTCATAAAATCAATATTTCTTTCACAAAACATAATCAGAGTTATATTATCAAAACCATTCATCCCAGAAATAATCCAATATCCTCAAAAGCTACCAAATTGTCTATCAAAACCAGTCGAACTTTGAACCGGACATCCAAATGTTTTTTCAAAAAAAAAAGAAGAAGAAGAACCTAAATGAAAGTTTAACAGAGAAACATTCAAGGAAAATCATCCAACAGAGGTCCGCTTTCTTCTTGGAGAAAGTCAACTTTGCATCTTTAAGAGCCGCTCTCTTCATAGTTAACATCTTGGAAAGCTTTTCGAGTTCTACCTCCTGTCATGCAATCTCCTCTGCGAGAAAGGCTTTCGATTGCTTGCATCTTTCGACTTACGGATCTCAAAGAAGGCCTTCGACAAACCATGAAGCGTTGAACTCCTTTTCTACGCACACGTCGCGATGGTGCTCCCGATCGGCAATAACGTCTTCGAAACGGTGTGGCCACCACCTCACGCATATCCTTGATGGAAGATAAAGCCTCTTCCACACGCTTAACCAGCGCAAATCGACTAGTGACCCTCTTGGTTGTGGCTATATGTCCGTACTTCTCCCAGTTCCGGTGTACAACGCCTCATACTTAGCCCGAAGATTTGAAACCGCCAACCAAAGACATGACCTGGATAAGGAACCAAGTACGGGGATCAAAATGGCGCCGAATCGGCCTCATAACTCGCAAAGGGTCTTCTTCCATGTCTACGGTAGCAACCATCGAGAGAATCATCCACCGTTTGAACCACATCTGTGCCGGCAATTGGCTAACTCCCATCTCCAAGTCACCGCGGTGGTCACCAAAGGCAAGTTTTCATGTGGCTCCACCCCAGAATCGTCCTCCGAACCGGATTCCTCCTGCGAACTTGAGTTAGACATTTTTCAAAAGAAGAAACGGAAGAAGAAAGAAAAAGAAGCGCGAAACTCACCGAACCACTTCCCGAAAAGAACCAGTGCTGCCAGAGGAATCACTCTCACTTGTCAAACTTTCTTCTTTCTATGACTCATCACCGCTATGAGGAGGCTCAGTGCCGCCGGAATTCTTCGAAGAAATTGCCGTCTCCTGGCAACGTGCAAGGGCAGCGAAAGCATTAACACTACCGAAGACCTGGAAGAAACAAGATACATGTTTTCAGCAGAAATTCACGTGTTTTGAGACAAACCAACAAGGAGGCGACACATACCTGGTTATTGGAAGAACTGAAAGACACGAGAGCTACGGGAGGATCTTTTGAAACCGCCCGGAACCCGCTAGCACGATTCTTCGTTCTATGTTCCTTTGCCTGGGGACTTTCCGAGTTGCCTGGCAACTTTCGCTTGGGATCTCTCAACATTGGATACTTCTTCAAAACTGCTGAGGAAGGTTTACAAGGAACATTATCCACCGCGTTATTTACAAAATCTTGGATCATAGTGAATTCATCGTACCATAACTCATTATAGCCAAAAGTCGTCGAAGTTACTCTTCCCGTATGAAAGAAGGGAAGGCGGATACCCGGCTCAAGGGCACTGGCATTGAGGGCGGCATGAAATGAATCCTTAGGAACCACCAGCTGGTAAGCAAGAGGCACCCCTTGATCGAAACCCATGTGACGAGCAAAGACGGTCAATATTGTAAGTAACTATTCGGAAAGACCCCATGAAGAAAGACGGCATATAGCCGGACATGCAGCTTTGAATAAACAAGTTTTCACCAACACTCAAGTTGCCGTCAGAAGATAAAGACATGATCGGAGCAGAAGCAAAGGTGTCAATTTGAGTCATCGACCTATGGACCGGCTCCCATGGGCGAAAACTGATTTCATGCGACTTATCGAAAAGACTAACCAAGCTTATGCCAACTCTTGGACGCTTGTTCACCCATCGAAGAATTCGGAGCGCCCAACACGCGGGAATCGAAGGCAACGGTTTCGAGCATACTTCTCAAAGTGCTCCCATAGCCAGAGCTTGCGAAAAGCAACGTGCACATATGAATCCACTTTCATGAAACCATTCGAAACTCGCATGTTCGCAACTAGGTGATCCGGATGCACATACGGGGAACCAAGGAATAGCTTGCCAATGGGAAGAACTTCACCTTTTGCTAACTTCACAAACAATCACTAGCAACTCTGGTCTTATTTCCTTTTTGCCGAATCGTCATCAAAAATGTCTCTAGACAACCCGAGAGAGCCAAAAATGCTTTGCAACATGAAGATCACTGCTTTTACTGTTTAGGTTCCACTCGTCCTAAAACCATTGAGATATCCACCACCAGTAAAAGCACCTTTCATCTTCTTTCCTGATAGAATCCTTCGACTTCGCGGTGGAGTTTTTCGAGCGTAATCTCCCAACTTAGCGGCAAGGTCTTCCCGCATCTTCTCCTCACCTTCATACAATCGGATATTAAGATTCCTGGTTACCGGAAGATTCAACATAAGAGAGCCACACTCTCCAAGGAGAAAGTTATTTCACCCCATCTACATATGATCGTATGGGTGTCCGAACACCATCTGGAGATGAAAGCAACCAAGCCCGGGATATCCTTCCTAATCTGGAGATTTATTGAAGCTCTGACAGTATCAATAATCTGCGCTCGAGTCAAGTTGGTATTTATGTGCTCCCTACTCACCATGAACTCAACCCATCTATCAATCAAAAGAACGCAATGGGCTTTGACACATCCTGAAATCAATGTTGGAAGAAGAATATACCCCTTTATGAAGACAGAACCGTATGGTGTTCTCTGGGCGAACCGAACGTGTCTTCTTTTCATCTTCACCACCGGTTAACAAAATTGGCACGAAACCCGGGTGAATTCATCATCCGTGTTTGGTTTGGAACTATGAACATCCATCGATGAGGCGAAATTTTGTTCAGGTAACATCTTGTCGGATTTCTTCATAACAACTTAGTAACGAGATATCTGCACACGGAGAAAGACGAAATTATCTCCCTGACACATAACCGTACCCAACAAAAGGAAAACCAACAAAAAAAAAAAAAAAATTCTCTACGGGTTCAAAACTACACACGCAGTATTTTCTTCAGGGTTCAAAATTATATACGCAGTATTTTCTACGGGCTTGAATGCGTCTATGGTATCCTTCTTCGGGTTCAAAATTATATATGGAGCATTTTTCTACGGGTTCAAAACTGCCCGCGCGGTATTTTCTTCAAGTCCGAAATTCATATATGCAATATTTCCTATGGGTTCGAAGTCATATGATATGAAGCACATATACAGTATTCTCTACGGGTTCGAAAATGCACACGCAGTATCTTCTTCAGGGTTAAAAAAATTATATACGCAGTATTTTATACGGGCTCAAGTGCGTCCGCAGTATCTTCTTCAGGGTTCAAAAAATTATATACACAGTATTTTATACGGGCTCAAGTGCGTCTGCAGTATCCTTCTTCGGGTTCAAGACTATATACGCAGTATTTTCTATGGGCTCGAATGCGTCTATGGTATCCTTCTTCGGGTTCAAAATTATATATGGAGCATTTTTCTACGGGTTCGAATCATATATACAGTATTTCCCTTGGGTGCATATTTACAATATTTTCTACAAGAAGCACGCCAAGAAATCATATGCGCAATATCATTGCAAGGATTATAAAAACGCCTACTTTTAGGGTTTGCACCTACATGAAAAGGGAAACAAGAGAAGTCTTGGAAGACATACACCGAAACCGGTTTTCTTTATGACTCTGCCGCTAGTATGAAAAGATGAAAGAACAAAGATGAGAGAAAGGGATTTTATATATATGGGCGTGGAGATTCTGAAATAGGGAAGGACTTCCCTATACCAAAAATCGTGCATATAAGGAACTAGCCCACAAGGGCGCCCAACTTCCCAACGTTGCCCAAGTAGCACCGGTCCCATCAATTGCGACCAACTTCCCAACGTCGCCCAAGTTGCACCGGTCCCACCAATTGCGCCCAACTTCCCAACGCCGCCCAAGTCACACCAGCTAGCACGATCAGCTTCCCACTTTGCGTCGGTCCCGCCAAACTAGCACGCTCGGCCTTCTCCACCTTGCGCCTGGTCCCGCCACCTAGCGCGATTAGCTTCCCACTTTGCGCCGGTCCCGCCGGCCTAGCACGCTCGCTTTCCCAACTCGTGTCAACTTCTCAATGCCTCCCGACTTCCTACCTCTCAATGACGCCGACTTCCCAATTGTGCCGACCTCTCCCGATTTGCGCAAAATCCAGAGGCAAGGATTCCAAATCCTATTTATAAAAAGGTCGGACAAGCCTCTTGATTCTTTTTCAATTTGTTGTTGATAGTTTGTCACCATCTTATGCTTACCTCGCAACAAAGCTCCTGTTCCGAGCTACACAGGGGACTTAATGTTGATGGTGGGTTTTAAACAAAGGGTAAAATCGTAAAACCCCAAATAACCTAATGTCACCGATGACACATTTATTAGAACATTTAATGCATGTAGTCAGTAATTAATATGGGGTATTTTTTCAAATTAGGGTTACAACGAACAAAACCCTAATTCCCCTCCGTGCCAATGGCAAATCATGCCAGCCACACCTAGCGCAAGCTAGCCGCACCTCTGTGCCAATGGCAAATCATGCCAGCCACACCAAACGCGCCAAAGCATGCCAACCATGCTAGCCGCACCTCCATGCCAATGGCAAATCATGCCAGCCACACCTTGCCCAAGCTAGCCGCGCCATGCCAAACACACGCCACACCAAACGCGCCAAAGCATGCCAACCATGCTAACCGCACCTCCGTGCCAATGGCAAATCATGCCAGCCACACCAAACGTGCCAAAGCATGCCAACCATGCTAGCCGCACCTCCGTGCCAATGGCAAATCATGCCAGCCACACCAAACGCACCAAAGCATGCCAACCATGCTAGCCGCACCTCCATGCCAATGGCAAATCATGCCAGCCACACCTAGCCCAAGATAGCCGCACCTTTGTGCCAATGGCAAATCATGCCAGCTACACCAAACGCGCCAAAGCATGCCAACCATGCTAGCCGCACCTCCGTGCCAATGGCAAATTATGCCAGCCACACCTTGCCCAAACTAGCCGCACCATGCCAAACACACTCTTCCTTGGCCCTAGCTACGCTGGTCACGCCACGCCAAGCCAAACACCCTTACCTTGGCCCTAGCCGTGCCATGCCAAAGTAGCGCCTGCACCTAGGCTTGCAAACCGTGCAACCTAGGCCAAATTGGCCACGCATACCATTGGCACATGCCAACACGCTGCCGGTAGCTTTTCTCACTGGGCGTGGCCCTAATGGCCGAGCATGCCATTAGCACATGCCAACACGCTCCGGTAGCTTTTCTCACCGGGCGTGTCCCTAATGGCCGAGCATGCCATTGGCACATGCCAACATGCTCGCCGGTAGCTTTTCTCACCGGGCGTGGCCCTAATGGCCGAGCATGCCATTGGCACATGCCAACACGCTCATTGGTAGCTTTTCTCACCCGTGGCGCGCCCTAACGGCCGAGCATGCCATTGGCACGTGCCAACACGCTCGCCGGTAGCTTTTCCTACCGTGCCGTGACCCAAATTGGCCACGCATGCCATTGGCACATGCCAACACGCTCGCTGGTAACTTTTCTACCCAGGCGTGACCAAATTGGCCACGCATGCTATTGGCACATGCCAACACGCTCATTTGGTAGCTTTCCTACCATGTTGTGACCCAAATTGGCCACGCATGCTATTGGCACATGCCAACACGCTCGCTGGTAGATTTTCCTACCAGGTCATGACCCAAATTGGCCACGCATGCCATTGGCACATGCCAACACACATCATTTGGTAGCTTTTCTTACCAGGCCGTGACCCAAATTGGCCACGCATGCCATTGGCACATGCCAACACGCATCGTTGTTAGCTTTTCTTACCAGGACGTAGCCCTAATGGCCATGCGTTCCATTGACACATGCCAAAACCCACGCTGGTAGCCTAACTTGCAAACCCTGCAACCTACCACCAAGGCATTCCCCACACGCCATTGGCACATGCCAAACACGCCACTAGCAGCTCTGGCATTGCCACTAACACTCAACGTACAACCTACCACCAAGGCATTCTGCACATGCCATTGGCGCATGCCACACACGCCACTAGCAGCTCTGGCATTTCCACTTGCACTCAAGGTGCAACCCGCAACAAAGGCATTCTGTACATTCCATTGGCACATGCCACACGCGCCACTAGCAGCACCACTTGCACTCAAGGTGCAACCAACACTCGAGACATCAACACAAACTGGGGGATGCTTTCCAGGGTCTTGGTTGGCGGTCACAGCATGCAGCGTACACTACGCTCACATTAAGAAAGCGTAAATAGGAATAAAGCGGTCAAATAAATGAGGAAATAATGGTGAAAACGTTTTCACCCATAAACGCCATGCGGTTACCACCTCCTCCAATTATTTCACCCTTTACTCTCTTCCTTCGTGAGGCCAGGGTACGTTTCAATCTCGACTTGTATAAATAGGTCTTACCTATTTCCACCCGACAACAAGTCTCGGTCGGAGAAAAATACAACACTCTCGGAAAAGGCAACTTTGCAAGCTCTTCAAAAGCTTTCATCTCTTGCAAGCTTCCTAAGCTTTCACTTTCGATACAAGTCAAGACACTACTCTCCGGAATTATTCTCGGTTTCAACACCTTTCTTTGCTTCCCTCCCCAAATCAACCCTTCTCCTCTACTTTGTGACCAAGCAAGTCCTGAACGGCCATTTCTTGGTTTAGGCCGGACTTGTACAGATTGATCTCTCGAATCTATAAAGTGCTCACGTGCAGCACATTTGTTTAGGGTTTAAACCAGTTTCTCACTCACCTACCGAATTTACCAAAATCGGCGGAAAAGATTTTTACCCATAAACACATATCTAAACCATATAACAAATCTACAATCAGTAGAGATGTTAGTATCAAAAGATCCAATAATTTCTCAAAGTTTCTTTTATAATCAAAGTAAAACAAATATATGTATAAAGGATCCGTAGATCCTCCCATTAACAGTGATTTTATAAAAAGTACAGTCACACAGATAACAAAGATAACGTGAATCGGTCATCATATAACGGAATTGGTCGGAATCGGTCTTTGTCTTCATCTTTACCAGTCATCTGAAGTTGTTTGTTGTTGGAATTTTTGATGTTATCGTTGTTGCTGGTGTCTTTGAAGATATTGTTGTTGATGATGATCTTTATTTTCCTATTGTTCTTCGTGCCTTTGTTGCTTTAACTAATGTTGTTCCTTTTGTTGCTTCAAATTTTGTTCTTGTAAGAAGAACAAAGACCCTAATCTTAATCGGAATCAACACTAAGAAATTAAATCCACTTATTGGAAAATGAAATATATCTAATTGAAGCAACACCTTAATCAAATCAAGCCCTAAAAAGTACAAATGAAAACCTAACAGGATCTTAAAAAAAGAGAAAAAAAAGCAAAAAGACTTTAGATACCTACAAAGATCCGAGGCAGAAGAGAAAATTTTAGCTAGAAGAGGTAAAGAAATTTTGGGGTCTGGGCCTACCTGAGCAGATCAAATTTTTGTCCAGAAAGGTTTTTAATCGCTTTTGAGTTATAAGAGAGAGAAAAATAAAGGGTGTGTATACAAAATAAATAAATAAATGTGCAAACAAAAAAAAAAACGTATGTATGGAAAGGGCGTATATAAAAATAAGGTGTATACAAAAGGGTGAGTATAAAAAAAAATAGGGTGAGTATAAAAAAGAAAAGAAAAGGTGTATATACGAAAGGGTATAATAGTGTATACCAAAGGGTGTACATACCAAAAAAGGGGTGTAAAAAAAAAAGGGTGTATTACCATCATATAAATTGTTCTAAAGAGGTGGAATAAACAAGAGATAGAGAGGTGGAATAAACAAGAGAATCAAGTGTTTCTTAGTAACCTTAAATGAAGTTCTCAAGACGTCTTCGTTAGTCTTCAATTTTCAGTCTTCAAGAATACCTTTGATTTTGTATTTTACTACCTAAATCTAATATTAGCCAAATCTGACCTTAGTATACTAAATCAAAAATGTGTTTTGACATCTAAATTTGGCGACTAAGTTGACATACCAATATCAGTAGGTTCAACCAAGCAATGGTTTAATTAAATATTTATATAAGATTTATTTTGAATCGTTGGATGATAAAATAATTAACAACTTAGATAGTATCGAGCCGCAGGGTTTCTATGAGTGGCGGTAGAGATTTGGTCGCGTGGTAAAGTGTCTACCGAGCGGCCAAGGCTTTACGGCTTGGTAGGTACTATACCCCGAGTTTGCCATTTAAGCTTGCATCAGAGCTAACTTCACTTTCCGCATCTGGCCTTGGTTTTACAACTACCTTCTTTCGAACATCTTTTAGTAGTTTTCTTTTGGGTGCAAGAACTTCACGTTCAATTACAACAACTGTGAGACAACGCACAATCTAGAATTTCATTCAACAAATAGTGTGAACATAATTTATTACTTTAATGTCACTCTCTACATGGTGCGCATAATCCCCTACTAATGATGCAGAACGCTTACATATTGTCCATACAAGGAAGCTACTCTACAACAACTATTACCATAAAACAATCTACAATTTTATAAGTAATGAACTCATTCTCATGAGGTGCTTGTGAGCCTTGATCCTCTAATGAATAAGTGTATCCTAAAATCAAAATTAAATCAAATAACTTTGAACAAATTTGTTCCTTCATAGGTTGGAGAAGAAAAACTTAAAAATGAAGTCGTTGCTAGTATCTCTTCTCTTTTTTCTCTCGTTTAATAAACTGAACATTAAAGTGAAAAAGAATGCTCTTTTGGGTAATAAAGACTATTTCCTCGTATGGGCTCAAAACATTTTGGCAACTCTCAAGCCCAAGACTACAAAAATAAGAACCAAGGAGAAAAAGACGCAACATCAAATGTCAACTTTTATACACACTCTTTCAAACAACAACAACAAAATCCGATAAATGTAATGCAAATGGCCATCAAGCTCCAGCAGGAATATTCTTGGGCCCAGACACACCTCCCACCGGTGCTCCCTGGGATGCAGCCATATCCAAACCCAGCACAAAGAACAATAACAACTTCAACCATCTTTGTAGGATGGCTCAGGCCTCAATCAGATTGGATCAAAATCAACACGGACGGCGCAGCAAAAGGAAACCCAGGAATAGCGGGAGCAGGTATTATTTGTAGAAATGAGGAATCAAACACTATTCTAGCAATAGCACAACCTCTAGGCATCACCACAGCACTTGCAGCGGAGACCTGGGCCATGCATATAGCCTCTAAAACGGCGACTGAACGAGGATGGTCAAAAGTCCAATTTGAAACAGATTCGGAAAATTTAATGAGATTTATAACCTCGGATACAGACCCCCCTTGGTATATATCTGAACTGGTTGCAGAGATCAAATAAAGGCTCACCCAAATCCAGCAATATACCGTTAGCCACGTCTACAGAGAAGCAAATCAAGCAGCAGATGGTTTATCAGACCGAGCAATAATGATTGCTCCATAGGGAGACTCACGACAACATTATGGGAACATACAATTCCGCAATCTATCAGTTCTATTGTAATAGCAGACTCTATGGGTATTACGTACCCCGTGTAATTTCAGTCTAATTTAATAAATTTCATTCTTAAAAAAAAAAAAAAACAACGCAAGTCATCAAGTTTAATATTCACAGTTAATGTAGTTAATTTCGGATGTCAAACTTCTCTCACACATGTTCTTGACACTGATATCTCGAGGTGAAATTTTGTATCGTTTTGAAATAGCTTCTCGAAATATTAGACGTGTTTAAAATCAAGAATATAAAACAAAGCATGGACAACTTAGCCTAGACAAAGGAAGCTCGGGGATGCATTCTGGGGAAAGCTAAATCCATGGTTGTGGTTTGCTCTAATTAAAATTAATCATTATGAGTGTTTTAATAATTAGTGTCTCATTAATCTCTCATAATGAATAATTTATTAAATATTCATCATTAATTGTCCTCTTAATTTATCTAATAAATATGTATTTTTACATAAATAAATAATTTTAATAAAAAATATATCAATAGAAATTAGTGGTTAGTAGTGGAAAAAGTAGTGGCTGGTAGAAGCGGTGGTGGTGGAGGCGATAATATCGATGGTGGTGATGTTGGTGAATAGTCGTAGGCATTATTAGTTATGTACATTTACAACACAACCAACATTTTATCATGAAAGATGTATTTGGTCATCACGATTGAAAAAAAACATATATCATATTTTGAGGATGAGACCATACCATTTGGAAAAAAATGATCACAACCGCCGGATCACCTAAACGGTACCCTGCTACCTTTAGCACCCGGTTTTGTAAATCATGGTCCTAACCGTTAAAATAAAATTGATTGCAATACAACATAATATATAATAATAAAAAATATAATCGAATAAATTAATTAACGACCTAAGTTTGTTCAGCCAAAACTTTACTCATGATGTTTGTGATTCAAAATTAGAAGTATGACAAAAGGCCAACGGGAGGTAGGTGGCGGTTGTGGTGGAAAAATAAATGGTATTAGATGGCTTTGTAGTGGTAGCGACGGTTGGTGAGTAGCAATAGGCTCTATTAATTTTGTGATGCTACGAAATAAGTAACATTATAAATTAAAAGTTGTGGTTGATCATCTTATTAGTAACATAAACTCGGTTAAAATACATGAAAGATTAAAACAAAAACACAAAATGTCATGTTATATAATTTCTACAAACAAAAGGGCACAAGTAAAATCAATACACAAAAATTACTTATTATCGAGATGTGTCGTTATGGTAAGGGTTGTACCCTAGCTATGTATAATTTTTTGCCTATTTCTTTGTATTGTATTATAAAATGAAGCTTCGCTAAGTTAGCAAAGATGAAGACCAGTCCTGGTTTTTCCTCCCAATTGGTAAAGTCATAGTTTCTGGTTGATCCCATAAATACACGCTTTAATTGAGAAAAAATTCATTACATATTCGCTTATTCCCATCTCAAAAGTCTAAATCAAAATGGAAAAATTTGATCAACTGAAAATAACAAACCTACCTTCCCATAAAACTGAACAATTGATTATCTCGCTCACATTCGGTAGGATGAGTGGGTTTGAAAACTCTAATTCCTTACTTTGGAGCAAACGAAAATCAGAAATAAAGTTGGGAAGGGAGATAGATTGCGGAGAGAAAAAAACTCAAATCCAAGAGTATAGTTACTTTCAATTTTCTTTCGATCTTCGTCTACCAAAACGTACATCTGTGACCAGTTAAACTACTCTGAGAAAATCCTTTCTTTTTTACATTGTTTCATATTTTTGGGGTTCCTATCATTTTCTTAAATATCATTGTTGTATATTTAGATGAAGTATACATTTTCAAAGATAACTTTGTTGATTATAATTACCTGATGGTTTGAATTTAGGGGTGCCAGTATTTTTTGATTAGCCAGATTATGAAAATTTGGCTATCACAGGTCGTCGGGGTTTCAATCTATTCACAACTTTGTGTTCTCGACAGTATGTTCTTTACTATATCCACGAAACATTAATTTTTATTGCGAATTTTCATAACATTTTTTTAATTAACTGGTTTAATTTTACATTGAGGTTCCAAACCGGTGGCATGGCCTGGGTCGTGGGAACACTTGAAGAGTTCAGTATACCTGCAAGGTGTAAAGAGATCGATAGTTTTGCTTAAACTCCATTGTGTATTCATGCCGATCAAAATTAGACACAATACTTAATGAATTCATTTAAACATTTTTCTGGAAGTAAAGTTACTATATATTGGGTTACTTATTCAACCAACGCATTTGTTGTTGGCACAATACAATACGCATGTTACTTAGATGAAAAAAGGACGTATCTCAGTCGTAGTTTATAAATGAAATCTTTGGATTGCACTAATGTCATGTAGTTAGGGTATGTGAAATTGTGAATAGAAGCAGCTATAAACGCATATCGAAGACCTTAAATATTGGTTCAACTATACAATTCTGTGTAGCTGATTCAACTGCATATGCTTTTTAGAGTACGAGGAATTTGAGATGAGGGTGATTGAGTGGGTCCCAAGCTACGTGAGAATTGACGCAATAAAAGAAAATTAAAATGACAGTGATCAAAGTAGTTTTTTGGGAGTAAAACTTGGTAGATGGTTAATTATGATAAAACTATGATAAGCCCATCTCAAGAAAAAAAAACATCGAAAAGTTTTGATGATTTACTTGAATAACAATTGTTTTGGAGAAATATCATACAAGGGATAACTTTTCGATTTAATTAAGACGAAAAATCAAAAGTTAATTTGGGATCCAAATTTCAGGAAGACTTCTTTACATTTCCATGAAGTAATTTACTGGAAAAGTGTTTCAGCTTTATAGTGCGTTTGGATACCAGAAAGAGAAGCACCTAGCTTATGAGAAGTTGAAAAGTTTTAAAGTTAGTTTGTCAATCACCTAGCTTATAAGTTGAATAGCAAATAAGTAAGTTTGGCAAAATTACAAGTCGGAAGTCTAAATATCATTTTATTGTAATATTTTATTTTATTTTAGTCAATTTTTGTTATATTTATTAGAAATGAAAATTATTAATTTTGATGCAACAATATTGATTCTAAGTTGGAATTCGTTATGCCAGCTTGTTGGACTAGGAGCATGTTGCATTTGGCATAATGATTCAAGGGATGGACAAAATATTTGCAATAGAAGCCACATTGAAAAGATGTAAAATCTCTAAAATTTCAATCTCAACATTTATTAATGAACAAAAACTAAAAAAGATGGGAAAGATGATATCATGACATATGTCAACAACTAACAAAAGTTTTAAGATAAACGGATCTACATAAACCAAGCAATACCCATCCAAAAAAATCAAAAGACAAAATAAATCAAGCAACAAATCAAAGCTAAGACTTCAGATACTTCTACAATCAGAAGAAAACCCCATAATACAAATCTAAAGAAATCTAAAGAAAACCCCATAATACAAATATAAAGACAAAATAAATCAGATACTTCTTCAGATACTTCAGATACTTCTACAAATCTAAAAAATTTCATCATTTTTTTTTTTAGATTTACTTTTGAATAATATCAATTTCTTTCTATCATCCTAATTACAACCACTCTGAGATATTTTGTTCTAGGAAGATGAAGAAGTTCTGGGAATGAAAGAGGAAAGTGTATAAAAAGAAGAAAAAAAAAATAAGGAAAGAAATATAAAATAAGATGGTATTACCGAGGAGAAGTTGCTTCTGCAACTTCTGGGAGAAGTCGGAAGTTCAGATCTTTTGCTAAAAAAAAAGCTGCTTTTCTGCTTATAAAAGTCGTTTTAAAATGTGTCATCCAACCAGACTTCTTAGCATGCATTTGGATACAAATTTGCTTCTGAATTCTACTTCTCCAGAAGTCGAAGTCAGAAGAAGAAGTCAGATACAAAACAATTTTGCTTCACAAAAAATTAACTTTTCGACTTCTAAAAGTCGTTTTGAAATTTGACAGCCAAACTGATTTCTGACTTTTCGACTACTTCAGCTATCCAAACAGGATATTACTTTTTGACTTAAATAAGTCAAGAAGCATCTTCTTATAGGCTGTTGGATGTACCACGAGAAGCTACTTCTCAACTTATTTAAGCCAATAAGTCATAAGCTAGGTTGGATTGATAAAAAGAAACAACTTATATAAGTCACTTAAAAGTCAGAAAGTAACTCATGCGAGAAGAAAAATATTTTTGCTTCTCACTTCCGAAAGAAGCAGCTTCTGGTGGGTCCCGTGTACTAATCTCAGGAATTAAATTCTTTTGTGATATTTTTTCTTTCCTCCCTTCCGTGTTTCCCTATTTTCTTCCTCTCTTCCTTGTTTAATTTTCTCTCCCTTTGGGATATTAAAAATCTAAGTAGAAGTTTAAATTCTCTTGCAAACTAGAACACGGGTACGCGCTTTTGCGCGTGCATGGACATGCCTCACGTCCACCGGTCCAAACCCCAAGGCAACCCAAATGCATCCATGTGTACCACTCAGGTAATTAAATATTAGAGAGACGGTGTTTTAGTGATAAGAAGCAATAGTATATCCTTATAAACCCTTTTCTTCTCACCTTTGAGCCGCAGCAGTCACTCGATCTCCATTTTTTCCGTCTCTTTTAGATTTAGATCTAACTAACTCTTTCAAACATTTGTTCATAGACCAAACTTCGAACTAAAATATGAAATTCCAATTTGTATACTAAGTACTAACTTGCTGATAAATTAAAAAAATAGAAATATACAGTTGTTTGAGGGTGAAAACGGTTTCTGCTGATTTTGGTAATTTCGGGTGTGTGGGTGAGAAACGAATTTAAACCCTAAACAATGTACTGCAAGGGACTACTTTAGATTCGAGATATCAATCACACAAATCCTACCTAAACCAAGAAATGGCCGTTCCCGGACTTGCTTCGGTCACAAAGTGAAGGAGAAGGGTTGGTTTTGGGGAGGGAAGCGAAGAAAGTGTTGATACCAGAATAGTTGATTTTGGAAGAGTAGTTGTTTTACGACTTGTATCAGAAAGTGGGAAGCTAACAGATGGAGAGCTAGCAAATGTTTTCTGAGTGTTGTATGCTCCTGATCTGAACTTGTTGTTCGGTGGAAATAAGTAATGCCTATTTATACAAGTCGGAATGAAACGTACTCTGGTCTCATTAAGAAATGGAAAACGGGTGAGTAAATAGGAGGAGGTGATAACCGGTAACGCCTGTAATTGATGTTCCATAAAAGAAAGCGTTTCACCATTACTCCCCGTGTTTACTAATCGCTTCATCCTTATGACACTCTCTTATAACGGGCGTAGTGTACGCCGCACGCTGTAAACCGCCAAACCAATACCCAATGAGCATCCCCCAGTTTATGACACGCGTTGATGTCTCGAATGTTCATGTAGCATGTTTGTTGTTGCTTTGGAGACTTGCGTGGTGACCTTCGACGGTTGAGATTTTGCATCTCAAGAGGAAAGGTAGCCGTTGATTATTGCAACCCTTCGTTTGGTAGCCAGCGGCATGAAAGCATGACCGGTCATGGCTTTAACATGGTTAGGCGTGGCCAAGCTAGGATTTTGGCGTTGGGCCAAAGGTGGCCATGCATTAGCTGGTGACCTTGAACGGCTAAGATTTGCATCTTAGATGGAAGGGTGGTCGTTGATCGTCGCACGCCTTCGTTTGGTAGCCAGCGGCATGAAAGCATGACAGGTCATGGCTTTAAAATGGTTAGGCGTGGCTAAGCTAGGATTTTGGCGTTGGGCCAAAGGTGGCCATGCGTTAGCTGGTGACCTTGGAAGGCTAAGATATACATCTTAGATGGAAGGGTGGCCGTTGATCGTCGCACGCGTTCGTTTGGTAGCCAGCGGCATGAAAGCATGACCGATCATGGCTTTAACATGGTTAGGCGTGGCTAAGCTAGGATTTTGGCGTTGTGCCAAAGGTGGCCATGCGTTAGCTAGTGACCTTGGACGGCTAAGATATGCATCTTAGATGGAAGGGTGGTCGTTGATCGTCGCACGCCTTCGTTTGGTAGCCAGCGGCATGGTTTAGGGCCGGCATGGATTGGAAGGGAAGCGCTTGATGCTTTGTCTAAATTAGGGTTTGGTATGCTGAAACCCTAATTAGCGCCCTTCACTAGAATCAATGTAGAATTCTCATACGGACTCGGATTTTAATGGTCCGCCCCTCCATTCTGTACGGAAAAGAATTTCCTATCTTCCTTAATGGGAATATTTAGGTTTTGAGCTCGTTCAGGAGGTGAAAATAGCCCGAAAGTAAAACTCAGGAAGATCTCAAGAGGGGTGTTGGTAGCCAGCGGCATGGTGGCATTGCCGGCATGGCTTTGGCGTGGCCAAAACTAGGGTTTTGGGGCAAAGGTTACCATGCGTTGTTTGACGACCTTGGACGGCTAGGATTTGCATCTAGGATTGAAGGGTGGCCGTTGATTGTCGCACGCCTTCGTTTTGGTAGCCGTATAGGGAAGGCCGGCATGGTATGGGTTAGGTGCGGCAAGGTGGCTGGCACGGCATGCCATTGGCACATGTGGCATGGTCGGCATGCCTTGGCGCGGTTTTGGCGTTGGGCCAAAGGTTACCATGCGTAGGTTGGTGACCTTGGACGGCTAAGATTTGCATCTTAGATAGGAAGATGGCCGTTGATTGTTGCAGGCCTTTGTTTTGGTAGCCGCATGGGGAAGGCCAACACGGTGTGACGCGGCAAGGTGGCTGGCATGCCATTGGCACATGTGGGGCGAAAGGTTTGGCATGGACGGTTTGGCATGATGGGGCCAAGGTGTGGTTGGCTTGGCATGGTGGGGGCCAAGGGTTTGGCATGCCATAGGCGCATGGTGCGGCTAGCATGGTTAGGGCCAAGGAAAGGTGCGGCTGGCTTGGCTAGCATGATTGGCATGCCTTGGCGTGGTAGATGTGGCTGGAATGGTTTGCCATTGGCACAGTGGTGCGGCTAGCATGGTTTTCATGCCTTGGCGCGGTAGATGTGGCTGGCATGGTTTGCCATTGGCACAGTGGTGCGGCTAGCATGGTTGGCATGCCTTGGTGCGGTAGATGTGGCTGGCATGGTTTGCCATTGGCACAGTGGTGCGGCTAGCATGGTTGGCATGCCTTGGCGCGGTAGATGTGGCTGGCATGATTTGCCATTGGCACATGTGGTGTGGGAATTAGGTTTGGCCTATCGAAACCTTAATTAGTATTAGAAAAAGGTACCCTGGTAATTTTCTCGCAGACATATTAAAGGGTTCAATAAATGCATTCAGCGGAGACATTATTACTCAAATTCTGTGACGTCATTGTCCGACTAGGGTTTTACGATTTTAACCCTAAGCTAAAAACCACCATCAACATTAAGTCCCCTGCTTAAAGCATAAGATGGTGACATACAAGGACATAATCGAAACGTAAATCATGCAAGATGGTCAGGAAAGTCCAACTAACCTTTTTCGAGAGGTAAGGATAGTTCATGATCCCGTGTTTGGCGGCCTTGCATAACTTCTATTTGTAGTGTAGACCGTGAAGTGGTGAGATGAGAATCATCTGTTTAGTCTGGCTACTCATCACTTTGGCTGGGTTAGGGAACATCATGACGCTGGCTTGGCGAGTTGTTGGTGTTAGCGCGCAAGTCATGGCGCGGACGGCTTGGCATGGTGGGGCCAAGGAAAATGGCGCGTACGGCTTGGATGGAGCCGCCAGCGTAGTATTGGCTTGGTATGGAGCCGCCAGCGTAGTATTGGCTCGAGATGGAGCCGTTAGCATTGAATCGGTTTATAATGGAGCCGTCAGCATTGGTCGGCTTGGAATGGAGTCGCTTGCGTTGCGCGGCTTGGAGTGGAGCTATCTTGAGTTCCTCGGAAGCATGACGACTGGCTTCAGTTCCGTGGAAGGATGATGACTTTGTCTAAATTAGGGTTTGGCATGCCGAAACCCTAATTAGCGCCCTTTACTATAATTACTGTAGAATCCTCGTACGGACTCGGATTTTGATGGTCTGCCCCTCCGGAAAAGAATTTCTTATCTTCCTACGCGGGAATATTTAGGTTTTGAGCTCGTTTAGGAGGTGAAAACGGCCCGACAGTGAAACTCGGGAAGAATTCAGGAGGGATGTTGCGGGCCCGGGGTAGCATAGTCGCGCCGAGTCATCTATTCCCGTTCATGGAGCAAGAAGGAACTTTATTCTGCGCAAACTCTAGAAACTCCGTTCGTATGAAAAATATATTGACCTTATCTATTTTCTGTTGCTTGTCTGGATCCGTGCTTTCGTCTGCAGTGTCTCTCCAGTGGATTCCAAAATTTACCAAACTCCATTGCATTCTTGGGACGGATGGATGTGGTTGCGTTGTCGGTCGATCCTTGATTTTAGGTTGTTCAGTGCCTGGACCTTTTGATCGCGATGACATTATGTTGTGGATGCTTGTATGGTCGAAATCTTCCGGAGCCACTGGATGAAATAGATAAGTTGGGAGACGTTTCGTTGTCGACGTGCTGCTATCAAGTCTTCAAGGATTTTGTTCCAAGAGACATCCTTTGAACCATCTTCTGAATCTTGGACTATCGTATGGAATGGGATGCGGTGAGCAGTCCCCAATTATATTTCTGTTAGATCCGATGGCACGACCGAATGTGTAAATGTATCTATGTGGCGTGCTTTTGGAGTCTTCGAGTTGAGAAATTCCTGCGGCTCGTAAAACTTCGACAGTGATGATGTTGAAATCAGAAATAACCTGGTTGAGGGGGGTGAAAGCGCCCCGTGCTGGTAGTCCCCATGTGTAGCCTACTTTCATTGCATCGCCTTGAATCCACGTCCACGGGATTTGATACAAGCTTATTGTACTCTTCTGGATGTGACGCTGGGATGCTCAGAATATCACATGGATGAAATACTCTGGATAGTAAAGTGGTAAAGATGAGAGAGTTATGTTGTTTATCGTGGCTCCCTCTGCTTCTTTAGGAAAAATTTTCAGCCGAGTCTCTGGGGTTATCTCATGAATCTTTGATGGTCATCGGGATGGAAGTCACACTTTTCTTTAGTTTCTGAAGTTGTTTCTTCTGAATAGGCTTGGGATCCACCGCGGCCTTGTAAAGTGTTGCAGGCGTCTTCTTGAAAGAGAGGTGATGATATTCTTACGCTACACCCTTGAAGAGTAGATGACCTTGTTGTGGTTATGGCCTTTTGGTTGACTGTGTCTTCTGAGCTTTGACAGTGAAAGGATTCCGTGTAGATCCCCAGTCCCCAAGTATGGTTTACATGTTTCCATCTTGTATGGTCGGTGGGTTGACCATGATAAAGATATCACCATCGTGTGTTTGTACTGGTGATT
This sequence comes from Papaver armeniacum, assembly GCA_023531295.1. Taxonomy (NCBI): domain Eukaryota; kingdom Viridiplantae; phylum Streptophyta; class Magnoliopsida; order Ranunculales; family Papaveraceae; genus Papaver; species Papaver armeniacum. The sequence goes on along the minus strand of JAJJWW010012867.1, from coordinate 349,474 downwards.
TTGTTACTTCTTCCACGTGAAACTAAAATATGGAGGAGCACGGGTTACCTTTGTAGTGATTGTTTCCATGGTGAAGCTCTGGTTGGTATCAAAAAACGAGCGGCAGCAGTTCTTGGCAGCAGATGTGATCAGAAGAGACTACATTGTCGTGAAAACAAAGTAGGTTGGCTAGAATTGTATGGGCATCCATGGAAGTAAGAGGATTGGCTGGATGTGTAAGCGAGCAAACTGTCCATGGTCACGAGTTTTGGCGGGATGGATCAAAAGGTGGCCATGACTACGAAGATTGGCTGGCTGCGATCATGATCCTTGACATGGGGAGTGTGGTGGCACGACCCTTTGCAGGAAGGAGTGGTGTTGAAGCGGCTTCAAATCTTGGAGAGGACGGTGAAACTTAAGGATCCAAATGCTGCTTCGGATCCTGGAGCAGCTTATGGAGATAACGCTGAAGCGGAGCGGCTGCTGGAGAGAATGTTGAAGCGAAGCGGCTGCTGAAGCGAACGTTGAAGCGGAGACGCTGCTGGAGAACGTTGAAGCGGAGCCACTTCTGGAGAGAACATCGAAACAGCTCCTTGAAACTCCCAGAGCCTTGACGGTTACAATGTTGAAGCTGGAGACTGCGTCACTCAGTGTTCTGTCAAACTCGACATCCCTCAAGTGAACAATGGTTAGGATTCCCCAGTTCCATTTATCGATCGTGCTTTCTTGGGGTTTGGGAACGGCTTCCCTGGCTGGAAACAACTGCTTTCCTGATGCAGTGCGGTTGAGGGATGCAAATATGTCTTGACGCTACTCCTTGGAGAAATATAGAATCTCACATAACTATTTCATCATAGACGCACGATTTTGTGGCGAAGTCCCCGAAATCATGCATTTCTGACAGGGAAGAGGGTCTCTGTGAATTCAGGAGGGTTGCTGATTTCCTTTGCCTCGATTTTGGAAAAGTCATTCCTGATCTTTACGTGTGATGAAATTGGATTGTTGATTCCCTTTTACTGGGCGTTCAAGAGCAACGCGAGAGGAAATATGTATCTCTTTCGGAGTTATAAACACGTCTGTCTGAGCCTTACGAGAACCTTTTGTCTTTCCATCAAATCAACAGTGGTAAAAGGAGGTCGGCTTCTTCCGATCTTCCGGTATCTTGCCCTGATGGTGGAGTAGCATCGTCTCTGGTGAAGGTTGGAGCTATCATACTTGAAGAAACGTTGGGGTGGCGGAAGCGGCTCTGGTTCTGGTGATCGTAGGTGTATCGTGCAGCGATGGCGTGGTTTTGATCACGGAGTGCTAGAGCCATGTCTTTGTTTCGAAGGGTGAGGATGGCGCTGCTTTGGCTGGTTAGTGGAGCGGAGAAGATGGCGCTGGAAGGGTGCAAGCGGTTAGCGCTGGAAAGGATGCAAGCTGCTGGCGCTGGAAAGATGCAAGTTGTTAGCGCTGGATCGGCTTGGAATGGGTGCTGGCTTGGCGTGGGCGCTAGTTTGGATTTGGTATGGCGCAGATTGTTGGCTGGGCATGGTGCGGACTGTTGGCTTGGCACATCGCTGGCTTGGCGTGGCGCGTATTGTTGGCTTGGCACGGCGCTGGCGTGGCGCGGCGCGAACTGTTGGGAACCGTGAGGGTTGTTCTTGCGATCCCAGTTGTATCTTTCCATACATAGCTCAAACAGGAAATCCTTTCCTTGTTCGAATTCCAAAAAGTGTTATGCTTATGAAAGGGGTTGGCTCCCCTTTTTATCTTGTATCTGTGTTATCACGTCCTGGTGTTAACGGTAGCGTGGTAGCAATAAAGTGAGCAAATATATTCCAGTTATGTACTCCAACGTTTCTCTTTCAATTTGTTCTCTTGTTTTCTTGTGTTGGTGCAAACCCTAGCCATAGGTATGCCTTCCATAAATCTGTAGAAATATTTTTCTTCTGAACTGGTGTAAACCTTAGCCATGGGTATGCCTTTCATAAACTTGTAGAAATACTTCATCATAAACAATTCATCTTCGAATATCACCGTAGTAACGTCGGTTACCTCATGGAAGGGTGGAAGGGTGGCCGTTGATCGTCGCACGCCTTCGTTTGGTAGCCAGCGGCATGAAAGCATGACCGATCATGGCTTTAACATGGTTAGGCGTGGCTAAGCTAGGATTTTGGCGTTGTGCCAAAGGTGGCCATGCGTTAGCTAGTGACCTTGGACGGCTAAGATATGCATCTTAGATGGAAGGGTGGTCGTTGATCGTCGCACGCCTTCGTTTGGTAGCCAGCGTCATGGTTTAGGGCCGGCATGGATTGGAAGGGAAGCGCTTGAGGCTTTGTCTAAATTAGGGATTGGCATGCTGAAACCCTAATTAGCGCCCTTCACTAGAATCAATGTAGAATTCTCATACGGACTCGGATTTTGATGGTCCGCACCTCCATTCTGTACGGAAAAGAATTTCCTATCTTCCTCCAAGGGAATATTTAGGTTTTGAGCTCGTTCGGGAGGTGAAAAAAGCTCGAAAGTAAAACTCATGAAGATCTCAAGAGGGGTGTTGGTAGCCAGCGGCATGGTGGCATGGCTTTGGCGTGGCCAAAAGTAGGGTTTTGGGCTAAAGGTTACCATGCGTTGTTTGGCGACCTTGGACGGCTAGGATTTGCATCTAGGATTGAAGGGTGGCCGTTGATTGTCGCACGCCTTCGTTTTGGTAGCTGTATAGGGAAGGCCGGCATGGTATGGGTTAGGTGCGGCAAGGTGGCTGGCACGGCATGCCATTGGCACATGTGGCATGGTCGGCATGCCGTGGTGCGGTTCAGGCGCGGCCAAAGGTTACCATGCGTTGGTTGGTGACCTTAGACGGCTAAGATTTGCATCTTAGATGGTAAGATGGCCGTTGATTGTTGCAGGCCTTTGTTTTGGTAGCCGCATGGGGAAGGCCAACACGGTATGGCGCGGCAAGGTGGCTGGCATGACATGCCATTGACACATATGGCATGGTCGGCATGCCTTGGCGCGGTTTAGGCGCGGCCAAAACTAGGGTTTTGGCGTTGGGCCAAAGGTTACCATGGGTTGGTTGGTGACCTTGGACGGCTAAGAGTTGCATCTTAGATGGGAAGATGGTCGTTGATTGTTGCAGGACTTTGTTTTGGTAGCCGCATGGGGAAGGCCAACATGGTATGGCGTGACAAGGTGGCTGGCATGCCATTGGCACATGTGGGGCGAAGGGTTTGGCATGGTCGGTTTGGCATGATGGGGCCAAGGTGTGGTTGGCTTGGCATGGTGGGGCCAAGGGTTTGGCATGCCGTAGGCGCATGGTGCGACTAGCATGGTTAGGGCCAAGGAAAGGTGCGGTTGGCTTGGCTAGCATGATTGGCATGCCTTGGCGTGGTAGATGTGGCTGGCATGGTTTGCCATTGGCACAGTGGTGCGGCTAGCATGGTTGGCATGCCTTGGCACGGTAGATGTGGTTGGCATGGTTTGTCATTGGCACAATGGTGCGGCTAGCATGGTTGGCATGCCTTGGCGCGGTAGATGTGGCTGGCATGGTTTTCCATTGGCACAGTGGTGCGGCTAGCATGGTTGGCATGCCTTGGCGCGGTAGATGTGGCTGGCATGATTTGCCATTGTCACATGTGGTGTGGGAATTAGGGTTTGGCATATCGAAACCTAATTAGTATTAAAAAAAGGTACCCTGATAATTTTCTCGCAGACATATTAAAGGGTTCAATAAATGCATTCAGTGGAGACATTATTACTCAAATTCTGTGACGACTGTCCGACTAGGGTTTTACGATTTTAACCCTAAGCTAAAAACCACCATCAACAACAGTGAAAACCAATTCATCTTTCTCTTCACAACAAGCAGTTAGGATTTGTTAATTTCTGAATCTCCTACTTCATTGTCTACGTTGTACGTTGATTGATGCAAGAAATTTATATAATTCGGTTGTTTTTTCGTTCTTTTTTTTTGTGTTTAACTGAGTAAAGGTGCCCATCTGATTGAGTTATTGTACTTAAGTCTACAATCAATTAGCTTATTTAATCTTTAGTTATTCAATCATGAGGATCATACTGTGTAATACTGTCTGTATTCTTGATTTAGATTTAATCATAGAGAAATTTAGATTTTGATCAAAATTAAGGGCAAAGTTGTCTAACATAATTTGCAGCTTCACTTGCTACAGTAAGGGGAGTTCCCTTTATATAATATAGAATAGTAGCTAATACGATACAAATCTCTGTATTTTGTTACGAGGATCCCTAAATCACTATTGTTTTTGAAGATTTGGATTTAGATTTGGATTCCTGTCTAGAGGTAAGTTGATGATGTTCAATGAAAAATTGATGGGATTTAATTCTTAAATAGTACTGAGATGAATAGATATTGAATGATGGATTTAATTTTTGGCAAGATTTCGATATCAAATTGATATTTTACTTGTCCTTGATCTTCATGTTGATGGATCAGACTGTTAGCTTTTAGTATTACTCTCATCAATTTTAGAAATGCTCTCATCTATCAAATGACTGAGATTGTTGCTATGTAGTTTATATATACTTTAGTTGGACCAAAGAAATTTTAATAAGAAGATCAGTTCACAAATGAAGTATTTTCAGTTGGAAAAATGTTCATGTTAAAATTAAGGAATTGATTTAAATTAAGCATTTTCAGTTGGAAATGAGTTATCATGTTGTGTTATGATCTAAACTTAATTAACAAAAAATACAAACTTATTGTTGAATTGATTTCAAATTTTCATAGATGAATCCATGATTTTGTATGGCCTGCTGGTATTTCGAATTATAACATCCATTTTTTCATCTTTCATCACAAAAACTATAAATAAATGTAACTTTTCAATTCTCTTTTGCCAAACTAACTTAATCGCTTAATAGCTTATAAGTAATGAGTTTGCCAAACAAGCTTCTACTGATGTGATCCTTGAGAAATAACTTCTGCCAGAAGCGGAAACATTTTTGCTTCCACTTCTGGTATCCAAACAGACTATTAATCCAAACAGCCTATTAGATTGCCAAACAACCTCAACAAAGAAAAATAAAAGTCAACAATTAGTCAAACGTGGTCAAGATCCCCTCTCGAATTTAGATTTAGATCTCTCTATGGGTTGATGAGGTCAAAATAAACTGATCATACCATACATTTCCTTCCCCTAAATCACTTCCTCCATCTCTCTACGGACACTGGGTGGAGAAGAAGAAGAAATCTTACAATTTAGGGTTTATGTTCGATTTGGATCCGAACCATTAATCTGGTAGTAGTAGATCTTTCCTTACTCATTTCTTCAGTTTGATTTACAAATTTTAAGATCCAGAATAAATAATTTCTTCTTCTTACATTTTTGTAAAGATCCACACTGGTTTCTTTCCCTTGTTCACTAATTTTACTTAGAGATCGAATCGCCACATTATGATTTGCTTAACATCGTATTTTTTTGTTACTGATGATACATAATTTGACATTGTTTTAGGTAAAGGGAGACGAGATTTTTGTATAGAGGTGGTGGTGGCAGAAGTTAAACAATGGCGGGTGCCGCCGGAGGTTTTCTTACTCGAGCTTTTGAGTCTATGCTCAAAGAATGTTCGCCTAAGAAGTATGGAGACCTTCAGAAATCTATTCAGACTTATTTAGGTAAATTATCTACTTCTTCTCATTAGACATAATTTTTTTTTATTCAAAAGCAAAATCACATTTAGAAACGAAGAACATACAAGAAAAGCTAGGTCACAACTAATCTGTTCTACACTATGTTATGGATGGAGTGAAAGAAACCAACTATTGTAGTTATTGTCATTTTTCAGTGCCTTCACAACTTTTTTCTTACTGTTTTTCTGAGATATCATTTTTTAGGCTGATTTTAGAAGGAGAAGTCAGTAGGGGTTTATGTCAGAGGCAATTCGACCATATGTAGCTGGCCTGTTTGATTATTGAGTTTGAAAGTAGATTTGCTAGGTACGAAATATTTTCTTTTAAGAGTCTGATGGTGCAGTTCGGCTCTTTCTAATTGTTTCTCTCACTAAATACACCCAAAAGATCTCTGCCTGAGTAAGACTTCTAGTTTGAAGTTTTATATCGAATATGTGATTCATGTAGCCCACCCTGTTGCCTAATTAAGGGTTGTTTGGATTGAATACTTTGACAAGGTATTTCTCTTAGCTTGAAGTTGGAGAATATAAGAGTGTTGGTGCATTTTTTATTGTATCTAGCCAGAGTCGAACTTGCCAATTTGCCTTAATAACCTCATGAGTGTCGGTTTGGAGTTAGTTGTCTTACCTATGTCTGATAACTCTATGAAGTGTATCTTGAGTATACAAACATTAGAATTCACGAATACATTTGTGTAGCCATAAGAGATCTTATGAGGCCATAACAGGTGAAGTTGCAGGTTTGGTATTGGGTTCATAAGCTTGTTTTAGTGGGATCTGCAACTTGAACTGAAGGTGCAGAATTTTAAAAGGGTTGTGAAGTTACTAAAATCTTTGGCCTGTATACTGTCGTGTCTACTTGAACATTTTTACATATTATTCTTAATCCTTGGGTCTTGGGGTCTTAATTCTTCTGTTTCACGAGGTTTACCATCTTATTAGTGCTGTTCCTTCGCCGTGTGTCTTATTAGCAAGTAAGTGAGGTTGATTTTGAATGGGTTTCTGTTCTTTTTCTGTCTTTCTTCTGTAGATAGTACAAAGGGAGTCGTTCAGCAGCCCACTTCAATTGTGAACAGTCAAGCAGGATCTGCAGCCGGAGATGCAAGGTCTGTAACAATGGATAAGTTTCATAGTAATGCTAGCCATGTCCAAGTAGTAGATTTGTCTGGTTTCAGTGAATTTCCTCAGACTCTTTTTTGGGTTCATCACTTGCTGCACTTTCACTTCCCAGTTGCTTCTTTAGATAGGAAAATTTTGGTTGTCATATTATCATAAGTTATACTATCACGCTGTACTTCCCTCTTTCACTTCTCATCTGGCCACCGTGAATTTCTAACTGTTCCATCAATCTAGCCTTCCCTCTTGCTTCTTGTTATTTTTGTATATTTATGATTGGGATACTGAAACTCCCTCTATTACCCTTTTGTAAATTAGTATCAATACAGCTTCCCCTGAAGTACCGAAAGATGGACAAACTGTTGATAGCTCGCAGTCGATTTCACAGACGACAAGCACGGCTTCAACCATTACAGCTGCATTAGCCAGTGCTGGGCATAATTTAGATGTGGATGAAGCAGAGCTTGTTCTGCAGCCATTACGACTGGCATTTGAGACCAAGAATTTGAAACTTGTGGAACCTGCTCTGGATTGTCTCCATGTAGGTTCTTTCATCTCATATAAATATGATTTGACTTGTTGAAGCTTATCTTTCATAAATCAGGTAATTTCTGTGTGATACTTTCTGACTCAATATATGTAAATGCTGCAAACACAGAAACTGATTGCGTATGATCATTTAGAAGGTGATCCTGGTTTGGATGGCGGTAAAAATTCTCATCTTTTTACGGACATTCTTAACATGGTTTGCGGCTGTGTTGATAATTCACCATCCGACAGGTGTGCCCTCTTCTCTGTTCTAATGATTTGAAGATTCTCCTTTCTGTAATTGTAGTAATATTCTGTTGAAATGTTTTTGCAGTACAATTCTGCAGGTGTTGAAGGTTCTTCTTACTGCTGTAGCATCAACCAAGTTCAGAGGTATATTCTGTCGGATATCCAGTATTAACATAAGACAATCAGTTTGCATCCACTGAAAGTCAGAGTCAGAACTAAATTTTGACACCATATTACATAGAAACATAAGGAACCATTTTAGTCCTGCATCATCTGATGTGTAGTATCCCTAATCTCCAGACTTGTGGACCTGCTTGATCTGTTGGGATTGGAGTTTTTATGCTTATATCCTTAAAATGCATTTTATATTGTGGCCTATGGCAATATATTAACCTTCAATTATGCAACTCATATCTGCACATTATGAACCTGCCAATCGTCTCCCCAGTCTTTGCCGACAGTCTTATTATATAATACACTCATAATCCGATAGCATATGATATAGCACCAAAATAAAATGATAGAGATAGACATATTTTATTGGTCGTATTATGAGTAGTGCAACATATGGAGTAATTGCCATTCAGAGCTGAAAATTAATAAGAAAGTCATGCAGTTCATGGGGAACCACTTCTGGCGGTGATCAGAGTATGCTATAACATCGCTCTTAGCAGGTATGTTTTCTTAGTCAAATAGTCAAAGAATAATTAATTTTTCCTTGGCCTCTGACTCTAAAATTTCTCACTTGCAAATGGCTTGGATTTGTAGCAAGAGCCCCATAAATCAAGCAACGTCAAAAGCTATGCTGACCCAAATGGTCAGCATCATATTTAGGCGAATGGAGTCTGATCAGGTGCTTCTTTATTCTTTAGATCCTTTCTGCATGTCCTAGACATCCAATTTTTTGTGCAACTCGCTCCTATCCTTCTTAGTTCATCTATGCTTTGTGAAGGTAATAATGTTAATGGGATGGTTTACCTCTATGAGTGAGTATAAGCCTCAAACAAATGTAAATTTGGCCCTTCTTATGTTTTTGTGAGCTCCAAACAATACTGTAAAGACACCAATACCGAAAATAGATAAAAGGAAATAGAAGTATGGCCATGTTGCATCTTGGTTAATGAAAAAAAGGAAAAGTTGAAGATTTCCTTGCTAACATGTTTGCTAGTGCTTGACCAAAAACATTAAAGATACCCTTTCAATAGATTGTTTATATATCCTGGATTGTTGAGTTAGGCGAAGGGCCTGGATGACCATTGAACCATGCATGGTGGCTTAGGTCAACAAACTCCTTACCAGACATGCTTCTCTTTGCGATTGAACTATCTATAGTTTGAGGTTCAACCATGGTTGGGTGCAACTAGGATCTCATGCAGTTGTCTCCACTGTCTTTCAGCACATTAGCGATGTCTCCGAGGGTACTGGGGAATCTCTTCCAGACACTGACAGGCCTGATGCAGAAACCAGTTCACGAGTGGACTTAGACGACAATAGTGAGAAAGGAGTTATTCTTGGAGACGTGCTTTCGGTGAATCAGACCAAAGATACTCCGATTGCGTCTGTTGAAGAACTTCAGAATTTGGCCGGTGGTGCTGATATTAAGGTATCCCCTTTACAAATCAAAATTACGTGTGCACAAATGCTTCCATTTGCTATCTGTTATTTATTGTTACCTTCTATGCTTTACCACTGTACCACTAATTGGGGCTTACGATATCGGGTATCATGCTCAGGGTTTAGAAGCTGTTCTTGACAATGCCGTGCACATTGAAGATGGGAAAAAGATAACAAGGTACGGAGACAAATTCTAGCTATGTGATTATTAGGCTATGTATGTTGTTCCTTTTGTTACCTTAGAAACATAGTTAATTCAAACCTAATCTTCTTTCTTCAGAGGAATTGACCTCGATAGCATGAGCATAGGGCAGCGGGATGCTTTACTACTGTTCCGTACTCTTTGCAAGGTTGGTTCTTCCATTATCATGTGCAAACTTAAGTTTGAACTTCAATTCTTACAGTAATTTATTGGTGTCAATATCTACCAGCATATTCAACATGCACTAAATTGATGTTATTTTGTAGATGGGTATGAAGGAAGAGACGGACGAAGTTACTACCAAGACTAGACTTCTGTCTCTTGAGCTGCTGCAGGTTTTTACTCTACAGCTTTAGATTTTCTTTCGTGCATATATAGTAAAAACTCCTGTTCAAGGAGGTACTGGGGATGGGATATCTGATTTTCTTAGAATTTTTGCATTCGGCATGTCATGGTTTATTAGAAAGTTTAATTGGAGATAGAATGGAAGTTTTAAGATTGATAATAAAAAAAGGCACAAGTGCACAACCAGTTCCTCCACTTTTCTCATCATACTTAGGAAGATGACTGTCAAATTTTGTTAGTTGATCTTCAACTAACTTTTGGCGTATTTATAAGTTATAGAGCTATGTGTTATTATGAGTGTGACCAACATTTGAGTTGATATTCCTCATGCAAAAGTGGCTGTATTCTTGTGGCTGAGATTTACATGCTTAAAGCATACATTCAAGTGGTTATACAAATCTTAATCCCCTTCGCACTTTTTCTTTTTATATTTTATATTTTTATTTTTAAAGTATCTCAAATCACTCATGTGAATATGTGATATTCTCCACCCTAAATTTAACCCAACCCGATACCCAAGCTCTACAAATTTTATCCCTTATAATGTTACATCCAGATATTTTTTTATATGATTACAAGTTTCAGAATGGTTGTAGAGCCTATTTGTTTAAGGAAGTTTTACCATAGTTGCAATGTTTACATTCAATACAGCAGAATTAAAAATGATGATGGTGGATGCTACACTTTTACGTTTCAGTCTATAGAGTATAGAGTCGAGACCTACAATTAGAACAATTTGTAACTTGTATAAATAGTTCTCATTGAATCAGCATTGGCTTATGCCTGTGCGGTAAAAACACTGTGCAAGACCCCTGTTTGTTAAACATTTCAAGGCTTATTGTCATTTTTCTAGCATTAATTCTGCTATTTTAGTTAAATAGCAAAAGACATTAGCTTTTCATGATAACGTGGCAACAATAATGAACTCATATTCTTGTGATCAGTACATTTTCTCGAACGAGTCGAGAAAGCTTTAGTTTTCAAAATGCTGTGGCTTTCTTGTTTAAATAATGAGGGGTATTTAAATAATGGTCCCTTTTTTTTCCTTCTCCTAAATATTTTGGCAGAAATCTTGCCAATGGGCAAGGAGATGTGTCACAAAAAGACCTGGAACAACTTTTACATATTATTGACCTTCCGGCTCATGCGGTCATTGATTCAGTCCTTCACTGTTGGCTGATTCCTTTACTTTTCGGTTGATATCCCATAGTAGTTTCTCTGACATAGTTACATGTTTGCAGGGTCTATTGGAAGGTGTTAGTCATACTTTTACCAAAAATTTTCACTTTATTGACTCGGTAAAAGCGTATCTTTCTTATGCTTTGTTGCGGGCATCGGTTTCTCCTTCCCCAATTATATTTCAGGTATCTGTATTCAACTTATCCTTTCATGTTCCTTCTTGACGTGAAGTAACAAAGTTTTCCTTAATGTTTTTATGCTCTTTAATTGGCAGTATGCAACTGGAATCTTCGTGGTACTCTTGCTGCGTTTTAGGGAAAGTCTTAAAGTATGTATCTTGTTATTTCTTTCTTACTTTGTCCCCCAAAAATTTTCTTATAATTTTTCTGCTTTTGTAGTCCCTTACTACATTTTCGGCTATCTCTGCAGGGGGAAATAGGTGTCTTCTTCCCTTTGATAGTCTTAAGATCGTTGGACAGCTCCGATAGTCCTCTTAACCAAAGAACTAGTGTTCTCCGGTACAATATGCTTCCCTGGTTAAGTTGAATAGGGTTTTCCCAAATGTCATCCTTACCGTTTCTGACGTAGTTACGTTTACAGGATGCTTGAGAAAGTATGCAAGGATCCACAGATGCTTGTTGACATCTTTGTTAACTATGATTGTGATCTTGAGGCACCAAACTTGTTTGAGCGTATGGTATATATTTACTATTTACTCTAATTTTTTGTGGTATGTTGCAATAATGATTTTAATTTTCAGGCTGTTCAATTGCCATTGAGTCACCTAACTTTGCTATTGATCTATTTCAAAGGTTAGTGCTCTATCAAAGATAGCACAAGGGACCTTTAATTCAGATCCGAATAATGCATCTCAAACAACATCAATTAAAGGCTCGTCTCTTCAGGTAATCTATTTTTTTTTGTGATACGGTACAAATAACTGACTTTAGTTGAGTATCTAGTTGTGTATGCAGTTCTTTTAATGTGAAGTTATCTATCTAGTGCCTTGTTAGCGTTTTAAAATCACTGGTTGATTGGGAGAAAGCGCGCAAAGAAAGCAAAAGGCAAAGTACAGGCTCTGAATCTATGGAAGAAGAAGTTATGGCAGGGGATCGGTCTGAGTTAAGAAGTAGGGAGGATGCACCCAGTAGCTTTGAGAAGGCTAAAGCTCATAAGTCCACCATGGAAGCTGCAATATCTGAGGTGACTATTCAGAACCCATGATGCAGCTTTAGATGCTAAGTTATGATGCAAAAAAGTTTATAATCGTTAGAATCATGATCTCACCTAATCTTCAAGCTGCATTTGTTCTTGTTCGAAAGAAATATTACTTTCTGAATATTGTTTTTCCTTCTTTTCTTTGTACAGTTTAATAGACACCCAGGAAAGGGAATTGAGTATTTAATTACCAATAATCTGGTGGAGAGGACACCTGCTTCAGTTGCGCAGTTCCTAAGGAATACAAACAGTTTGGATAAGGTGGATATCTTTTCCATAAATTGAATAAAGGAATAATTTGAAGTGGAGTGATTTTTTTTTCCTTCTTGCAAAGATCAACGTAAATTTGTTTAACTTGTAGGCTATGGTTGGTGATTATCTGGGCCAACACGAGGAGTTTCCCCTCTCTGTGATGCATGCTTATGTGGATGCAATGAAGTTTTCGGGGATGAAGTTTGACTCTGCAATTCGTGAATTCCTGCGAGGATTTCGTCTTCCAGGGGAGGCACAGAAAATAGATCGCATTATGGAAAAATTTGCCGAGCGGTATAATCTCCCTCTCTATCTTATATCTCCATATGCATGCCATGCATCCATTTTTGTTTTGCAACAATAGATTAAAAAGATACTACAACATGCAAACTTTCAAGCTTCATATAAAATACGGGAACTTTCCAAAATCATCTTCTTTCCTATATGCTGTGTTTGATAGCAGCTAATTCGATGGAATTAGATTAGGCACTTACCCATCGAAACAGTTATTTTTTATTGTTTGATTATCATTTTAATTTTTATAGAATTGTGGGTCCATTTTGAAAAAAATCATGGCCAAAAGTGTGTTTTGAACATATTTCATGGAAAGATATTCCCCCAAGAATTTGTTTTCATGGAAAGCTCTTTCCATAGAATGATTTTCTTTCCTTGGCACCATACATAGCCTTGGATACACTGTCAATATTGATATATTGAATTCTGGAAACACAGTTGGTCTCAGTCAGAAACTTTGCTGTTTGCTAATTGATGTCTTATTAGTTATTACTTGAGAAATGTTGTTGTACAGGAAATTACTGGATTGTTGTTCCTTTTCCCTCTTTATAAGTCTAGCGGTCAAGTTAATAGATTTTAATACTACATAGTGATGTGATATTTCTTTCTTTAGTGGTTAAATAATAAATAGCAATATATGTAACTGAGAATATTAACCAACTTAGTCATGCATGTTTCTATCTGGCTGTTAAGCATTGAGTCTGTTCGTTTTGTTGCAGTTATTGTGCTGATCATCCTGGACTCTTTAAGAATGCAGATACTGCATATATTCTTGCATATGCAGTGATCATGTTGAACACTGATGCTCACAATCCTATGGTGTGGCCCAAAATGTCCAAGTCCGACTTTGTACGCATGAACACAGTTAGTGATACAGAAGAGTGTGCCCCGAAGGAACTCCTAGAGGAAATTTATGATTCTATTATTAGCGAGGAAATAAAAATGAAGCATGACTTGCCCGCTACTGGGAAGAGCAGCAAAAGACCAGAAACTGAAGAGAGAGGTCGTCTTGTTAATATTCTTAATTTGGCTCTCCCCAGACGAAAAACAGATAACGATGTAAGGTCAGAGAGTGAAGATATTGTCAAGCACACACAAGCTTTTTTCAGAAAGCAAGGGGCAAAAAGGGGAGTGTTTCATACAGCACAACAGATTGAACTTGTTAGGCCTATGGTTGAAGCTGTAGGGTGGCCGTTGCTTGCTACATTCTCTGTTACTATGGAGGAAGGAGATAATAAGCCTAGGGTTACGCTATGTATGGAGGGTTTTAGGGCAGGCATTCACATTACTCGTGCACTCGGAATGGATACCATGAGATATGCTTTTTTGACATCTTTAGTGAGGTATGAATCCCATTGTTGATAAGAAATACAGCTGATTTTTATTTATTTCTACGTGATTAATTATATCCTATGGCCATCAATAATGCTATTTCATTTACTTCCAGATTAACTTTCTTGCATGCCCCAAAAGAAATGCGTAGTAAAAATGTGGAGGCCTTGAAGACTCTCCTAACCCTATGCGACTTGGAAAGAGACTCTCTAGAAGACACATGGAACGCTGTGCTGGAATGTGTTTCCCGGTTGGAATATATCACCTCAACCCCATCTATATCCGCAAGCGTCATGATGGGATCAAATCAAATTTCCAAGGATGCTGTTCTTCAATCTCTGAAAGAGTTGGCTGGGAAACCATCTGAGCAAGTATTTGTGAACAGTGTGAAATTGCCTAGCGATTCAGTTGTGGAGTTCTTCACAGCTCTGTGTGGTATATCTGCTGAGGAACTAAAGCAGACTCCTGCTCGTGTTTTCAGCCTGCAGAAAGTTGTTGAGATCAGCTACTATAATATGGCTCGGATCCGCTTGGTATGTCCTTTACAAACCTAATTTATAGGTAGCGAATGGGCAAGTTAATTCTCATGTTTCTCTGAAAGGCTTCAACTTAACTTAGTTTTAATCAATCACAAATGATATGATAAGCAATCTAAGAAAGCAGTAGAGATTTGAAGGCCTTAAAACTGGATTTAAGTTGGGAAATGTTCACTGCCAAGCCACACAAAGCAGCCTGCAGGACGATTAGGAGGCAACATTACTCTTAAAGCAATATTATGTAAACGGGTCACTAATCTTCTAGGCCACCTAAGAAACAATTACTCATATTTCTTATGTAAATAAAAACCTCCAAACCCCCTTGAATGTTTGCTGGAACTTGTTAGTTGATCCATGAAGAGAGCAAAAAAGACACAGTTGTATGTCCTATTGGTGGGAGTTTCTTGTCTTGATATATCAATTGACAGGGTATTGTTTCGTCGCCGTTGGAACATTATGATATCTTTATGAATCATCATTTATATGCTGAGACAAACTTTGATCCTTGGTATAAGCTACTAGTAATGTGATGCATTTGTTGTAGCACTTTTGGTGCGGTTGTTGGTATGTGTTTATCTGGCAGTCATTAGGTAGTCAAGAGATGGGTTGTTCACCATGCTTATTACATATTGAACCATTATCTTAGTCCCATCACTGTCTCTCATATATTTTTATTCCTCAGGTGTGGGCAAGAATATGGTCTGTTCTGGCAAATCATTTTATTTCAGCTGGGAGCCATCATGATGAAAAGATTGCTATGTATGCAATCGACTCACTAAGGCAGCTTGGTATGAAGTATCTGGAGCGTGCTGAGCTAACCAATTTCACGTTTCAAAATGACATCTTAAAACCATTTGTTATTCTTATACGGAGCAGTCGGCGAATCTATAAGGGGGCTGATCGTTGATTGCATTGTTCAAGTAGGTTTACTTATCTTCCTGACACTTCATTTTTCTTCTAAAGATTGGTCAGGATAAGTAGATGTTATAAGTTTCTTCACTACATTCAGTTGACCTTGAAAGTCACTTACTAATTTTTGCTGTTTTGAGTTCAGATGATAAAGTCAAAGGTTGGAAACATAAAATCGGGGTGGCGAAGTGTGTTTATGATTTTCACAGCTGCTGCTGACGATGAAGTTGAATCCATTGTTGAAAGTGCATTTGAAAATGTAGAGCAAGGTTCAGCCTACAATCTTCTTTTCTGTTTCTTGTTGCTTCCTTTTATTAATTATGAAAACCAGGATTCTTTTCACCATTTTTTTCTCTGCAAAGTTTTGTCTTCTAACAACAAACCCTTATCCAGTTATCCTGGAACATTTTGATCAGGTAGTTGGAGACTGCTTTATGGATTGTGTAAACTGCCTTATCGGGTTTGCCAATAATAAAAGCTCTCATCGTATAAGTTTAAAGGCTATTGCTCTCCTTCGTATATGTGAAGATCGTCTTGCTGAGGTTTGTGTTTTTAAACTCCTGTAGATGCCCAGCTATAATAAGTGATGCTATCTCTCCTGCATTGTACAGTATATTAATTATGTTGCAAATGGAGATTGCTGCTAACTATCCATTGTAACAAACTGAATGGATGCTCTATATCTTAGAACTGCAAGGTTGTAAGTGGATAAATTGATAGGTAAATGCTGCAAGAAATATCAAAGTACTTCTCTCCGGGTCCTCATGGTTACTATCTTGTTTCAGGGTCTCATACCAGGAGGTGCCATGAAACCCATCGATGCTAATGCAGATACAGCATTTGATGTGACTGAGCACTACTGGTTTCCAATGCTTGCGGGTTTGTCTGATCTGACATCAGATCCCAGACTGGAGGTCAGAAACTGTGCACTTGAAGTCCTATTCGATTTGTTGAATGAGAGAGGTCGAAAATTCTCCTCGGCATTTTGGGAGAGCATCTTTCACCGCGTTCTTTTTCCCATCTTTGATCATGTACGGCATGCTGGAAAGGAGGGCATAGATTCCTCTGGCGATGACTGGATTCGTGAAACTAGTGTTCACTCGCTTCAGTTGCTCTGCAATCTTTTTAACACATTCTACAAGGTAGGCGCAACCCAGATTCAGTGTATTGACATCTCAATTCACACACGTGCGCACAAATGCAGTTTAGATAAAAGAACTCCTATAACTTCTCTTCTCTACCTACAAAAGAAAGATTAACTTTTATAGAACTAACTTGATCTTTGTTATAGCTGTATTATCTTTTTCTTTTTATGGGTTCTTTAAAAATATTCTTTTTCAAATCCCAAAACAAAAGCAAATGTATATTGTGAATTTAATATTTCTTAAATACCTTTATTCCATGCTGCCATTCACCTTAATTTGTTTTTCATGTGCAGGAGGTCTGTTTTATGCTGCCACCACTGCTCGGATTGCTACTGGATTGTGCCAAAAAAACAGATCAATCTGTGGTTTCACTCTCTCTTGGTGCTTTGGTTCATTTAATAGAAGTGGGGGGCCATCAATTCAGCGACAGTGACTGGGATACTCTGCTGAAAAGCATTAGGTGAATGCCTTGTCTTGAATGATTATGTTATTGTGCATCCAGCGCAAACTTATCTTTTGTTTTTCTGTTCCAGAGATGCTTCATACGCAACTCAGCCAGTGGAGCTCCTCAACTCTATAGGGTTCGATAACACAAAGAGCAACATGATTCTAGCCAGAGGTCTAGAGATCACCATAGATGATAATGCTTCTGGAAGACATACTGACAATGGACATATGGATAGTCCAGGAAGATACATCGGCCAGGGATCCCCAGGTATCGGGAATGATAGTCCTGGGAGGATTACCAGTCCATCGAACTTACAGGGAAATCTCCAAGAGCTGGAATCGCGGTCAAACTTGGAGGAATCTGAAGGTTTGCACTCAAGCCATGAATTATTATGTAGGGTTGCTCTGGTTTCTGACTCTTGGGTGTGATGGCCACAACTGTGTATTTGCACAAATTAGCTAATTAGAAAATGTGTTGTAAAAATGGAAAATCTTAAGCAGTAGATTTATTTTTGTAGGGTTACCATCACCGTCTGGGCAAGCTCAAAAGCCTGCTGAAGGTGGTAGTTTGCAGAGGAGTCAAACATTAGGTCAAAGGATTATGGGAAACATGATGGACAACCTCTTGCTCAGAAATCTAACATCAAAATCGAAAAGCCGTCCTTCAGATGCCGTGGCGGCTATCTTCTCCTGTTAAGGTATTCCGCGTTACTAGATCTGAAATAGTTTTTGACTTGTTAAGACTGAACCTTTGCTGATAAATTTGATCTTAAAGTGGTGTCCAGTTATTTCTTTCTGATCTTTAGTGTATCCTTTTCCCCTATCGTGATAATTTTGCTATTGATTGGAGTTCCAGTTCTTTTTACTTTCTTAAATGTTATTGCAGATGCCAAATGTCATTGAATCTGACTCTAATATCGAGGAAGAAAGTCCCCTGCTGAGAACAGTTAGGGCCAAATGCATCACTCAATTACTACTGCTAGGTGCAATTGATAGTATTCAGGTATAATTCGTCTTCACTGAAATATTTCAGAATTTAATCCAGCCATTCAAATGAGTAGTACCCTCTGACCCGCTGTACACTGATACCAAACGTAACACTCGACTACTCGAGTATAAGCACATTTTGTCTCCCACTGCTGCTCATGGAAGGGGAGTATTTTGCATACTAACACAATGAAAAATGCAGAAGAAATACTGGAACAAGCTGAAAGGGCCACAGAAGGTTATTATGATGGACATTTTGCTATCTGTGTTGGAGTTTGCTGCTTCATACAATTCATACACAAATCTTAGAATGCGTATGCACCATATTCCTTCTGAAAGGTATGCAGCATGAACTGTACCAGTATTTATCTTATGATTATTAAAAAAAAATCTTGCCGACTAGTTATTAGAGCCTCATGTTCAAACAAACTCTTTATTGCACAGGCCGCCTCTGAATCTTCTTCGCCAGGAATTAGCGGGAACTTGCATATATCTGGATATGTTACAAAAAACAACTACAAAGTCTGATTCTAACACTGATAAGGCAGTGGAAGCAAATGGTTCCTCTGCTGTTGATGGAGAAGAGAAGCTAGATGACATAGCAGAAGAAAAGTTGGTGTCTTTTTGTGGACAAATACTAAAGGAGGCATCGGACCTCCAGTCTGGCACAGGTGATGCTGCTAATGTGGACACTCATAGAGTTCTGGAGTTGCGATCCCCAATTATTGTTAAGGTAACATTGTTGAATTGCTGATTTGCGTTATCCTGTATGTGGACTAGTATACATCTCTCCTGGCATGTTTGTGTATCTCTGTCTTCATATATATTTTGAATGCTTGCAATCTGAAGATATGTTTACTGTTGTTTTATCAGTCTCTGATATTCATATAATATACTAGTCGTCATTGTGTACTTATCAAGCTGGTATCACAGGTACTAAACGGCATGTGCCTAATGAACCGTCAGATATTCAGAAAGCATCTGAGAGAGTTCTACCCTTTGTTCACGAAGCTCGTGTGCTGTGATCAGGTATTTCTCTATCCACCCAAGGGGTTTTCTTATGAAAGTTATCAGTTAGATGATACTTTCAACTGATTTCTAATAGAAAGTTTCTAGAAATACTTGCGTCTTTTATCAACTAGAGTAGTAGGTCTATTTTGCCAAGTATTACCTATTTCTGTTGATAAATGAAAGAAATAAAGGACTAGTTTCTTCGCTAGATGTTTATATGGTCCAGTTATTTTTCTTTCAGTTGGCTAAAATATGAATACAGAATTCTGGTTTCTAATTCTACTTTCTTTCAGATGGATGTTCGCGGAGCCCTTGGTGATCTGTTCAGCTCACAGTTGACTGTGCTCTTGCCGTAATAGCCAGTCTCTGTACTGTACAAAGGATGCCTTCTATACGATTAATTGTTTATTTTGTCCACCACAGAAAATGTCCCAGGAATTTGAGATCTGTTTTTATGTTCTCACTATTTCATCAAATTGGGATTAAGCTTGAGATAATCAATCAAATAACAAATTACCAGTTGAGAGTAAATCGAATTATCCATTGGATCGTTTTGATTTTTAAGAAATTGATCAAACAACAACAACAAACACAGCAACTTCTTCCAAATGTCGCATTCACTAATTTTATCTATTACATAATCTGATAATAATTGCAAAGTATTTGAGTTTTAGAAAAACATTGATTAATCAATCCAAAAAAAAAAAAAAAAATAGTTTTGTAGATAGAAGAAAATGGAGAAATGGTGAAAAAAAGGAAAACATTGTTATTAATCAATTATAGAAGAAATTACATAATACATAGTCTTATGTATAAGACTGTATGCTGTTACACATGGTTGTCATTGTTACAGCTGTTGTAATAAGTGATTACAGTTGTGATCAGAGTAGATAGAGGCAGAAACATAATATAGTTGACATTTTACTAGCCCCCCTGGAACTGAGTTGTGAATGACAGACGACTCAGAGATTCAAATTTAGAAGCGCACAACCCTTGATAAAAAATCAGCAATCTAGGAATTGGCAGAAATATAAAACACTTGGAAAGCCTTTGATTGGGTGAGTTCCCTAATGAGGTGAAAATCAATTGCTACAATGCTTCATCCTGTTGTGTGATACTGGATTAGAAGCAATAGCACTCTGTTGATGGTGGATTTTTGATAAGGGAGAAAATTGTAGTATTATTGCCTCTGCCTAACTGCAGAAATATGTATGTGTGAATTCCTGACTCCGTCAGAATTAATGACTCGTACTTCGACATTATATTCCGCAAGAGAATTAAGAATATGTATCCAGTTAATGACTACATTAATTTTGTAGCTCTCTTATATATGTATAATATGCCTACAAGATTTCAGAGCTTCACCCGATTGGACTTTCGTTATTTTGTGCATGGCCATACAAATTGTCATATATTAATCAGTGTATACCGATGATACAAATTATAAATGTCTATGTCATTTTTGGATAAAAGTACTATTAGAAGCATTCTATTTAGTACGAAATAAAATAACATCACTTCGATTCCCAAAACTTCCACGACTAAGCTCCTTGAATATGTTTTATATGATTCAAACAAATTGCCAACGCCAACTACGCTTGGCCATGGCCAAGTTGCTAGGCCAAATAGCCAAGATAAGTTGCCTAATCGACATGGCTAACGTGCCTAAACAACATTGGCCACGTCCCATAGCCAGGCCATCATGGCAGCGTCCCAGGCCAACATGGCCAACATCCCGGGACAACATGGATCACGTCCCATAGCCAGGCCAACATGGCCAACGTCCCAAACCAACTTGTCCGGCTCGCGCCACGAATTGGCGAGCTATCAACTTGGCCGTGCCTCGCGCAACGACTTGATCAGCTATCAACTTGGTTGTTCCCCACGCCACGATTTGACCAACTATAAACTTGGTTGTGCCCCACGCCACGACTTACCAGCTATCAACATGGTTGTCCTACGTCACTACTTGGCTAGCTATTAACTTGGTCGTCTCACACCACAACTTGGATAGCTATGAACATTGGATGGTGTCTCGCGTCACCAAACTTTCCAAGACAACGTTGGATGGTGTCCCACGCCACTAAACGTCCCAAGCCACCTTGGCCAACTTGATCGCGTCTTCCAGGCCATGGCCATACTACATTGTCATGAACCTGCAAATAATGTCATTTTATGATAAACTTTTTATTAGTCATACATAACCTTGGATCCGAGTTATCTCTTCAAGATATATCACTTCGACAAGGTCTGGCTAGCTACTCAGTCAAATACATCGTGGTAACCTAGTCAAGACTGGAGGTAGTCCATGACTCTACTAATTCATATGAGAAATCAAAACATGTTATATGGGCGAATCGTTTATGGGCATTGGTCTGGTAGTTTACAACAACGTATGGCGTGGCAACACCCCATGATAAGGAAGTAACAAGTAGTGGTGACAGTTAAGAGCGGTTAAAGGAGCGGTAAAGTAATGGAGTAATGGCTTACAGGTTTCTGGAAGCTTCCCTAGCATAATTGGTGTAATTTTACCATTACCTCTACTATCTCCATCTCTTCACGACCTCCACTACTTATGAGGAAACAGTGAGTGTTCCCTACAACTATAGATATGCGCCTTTATCTATTTAGAAGGACCAAACAAGATTATCATTCTCAAGCTCTACTTCTTCCATAGTTCGACAACCTCACACTCAACAATTCAATCACCATGCTTTCCTCAAATTTTTTTGCTTTCCCTCTCCTAAGATCAACTCATCTTCTCTCTTTGTGACCGAAGCAAAACGTGAATAGCCAATTTCTTGGTTTAGGATCATTTTGTATGATTTTGATTTTCGAACCTAAAGAAAGTGCTTTGGCGGTATTTTTTTTAGTTGAGAGTAATTTTTGGGTATTAACAATTTGCGATCACAGTGCGAGATCAACCTCTCGTCTAATTCAGTCACTAACCTCAATTTAGGTCTGGCAACCAATCTCAATTCTGGTAATACCAGCGGGGAATAACATAAATCATTCTTCGAAATGCTTTCTCTGAAAACACCAAAACTCATCTTTCGGGTTGTGCTATTGGAGACGCATGCATAGCCAAACATTTCCAAGTCTCTAAGATCTGATGAAGAGAACCTTGATGAAACACAAACAGATGTGGATACCACTCAGAAGTAAGTACTCATTCCTCTCAGCACCATACGGAGCGTTCCAACACTCCTAACGCTTCCAATGTTAATATATTCATAATCAACATTCGGCACGATGACGAAATCCTCATTCAAATAAAATAACCAAGGATCCAACGAGCAAACTCTGTCATTCATAAGGGTCCAGAGAGACCACTACCACTACCATTTCGTGGATAAGAATGTCCGCTACCACTTAACCAGCAGTGATCATGTTGATCCAGACTATGACATGGTTCTGAGACGTCCGTGAATCCATATCAACAAGGAAAGACTTGACACATCTCTGCAGAATCGTCACCAAGGGACCCATCTGTATGCGTCAACAAGCCAGTGTGCTTTACAAATTACTCACATTTAGAACCAGTGTGCTTGACGCTATAATTTCCTAAAAGAGAAGTGATGCCTTGCACCAATGAATTTTTCCTACAAGTAAGTCTTGTTCAACAACTCTTTTTACAACTGGTTGTCCCACCAAGTCTTTGGGACTTGACCAGAGTATCAACCCCACCGCAACTTGACTATGTGAATGTGAAGCTGGTCCTTTCAAAAGTTTATCAAACTGATAGGGTTTCTTCTTCACTGAGAATATTAAAACCAATAACCTAATTATCCAGAAGATGCGTCACGAACCAGAAATGCCAAAACCCAACCCATTCCAAATTGAAGACACAATCAAGAAAGCTTTTACTTCTCTCGGGGAGAATCCATATTTGATTATGTGGATATTACAAGCTCGTCAATACTGACAAGCCAACAAGGATAGTCGTGACAAGTGACTTAAAGCTGTCAAGTCTTAAGCACTTCATCACCCCTAACTATATTTTACTGTTTTTATACAATTAATATTGAAAAGACGAGGGTACCCAAATACACCACAATCTTTTATTTATCCACCTATAAGTCCTCTTACCGAAAGTGATCGTCTATGGACAAAGTCGAGACAATGCAACAAATCGGTATTCACACATTGTGTGATTGTCTATGGATACAAGATCGATAATAGGTTCAGACTTAACCAAACTCTATTCGTGTTCAAAGTATGTTGACATCTTTTTACTGTAAATCCTTATTCATATTTACATGGATTTACATTCTTGGAATCAGTTATACCACACTTCAAAAAAAGTTTAGAATTGGTTTACTTGTATTCCAAGATCACTATGTAATTTATCAAATATCAAATCACATGTATGAGTTCAATCGGTTCTACCAATCATTAGGATCGGTTATATATTAATATGGAAACACTTGTGATCGGTCACACAAGTTACCAGGACCGATTACAGTAATTACCAGGACCGGTTACCATATATTCATAGTATTGCTTGTGATCGGTCACACCAGTTACCAGGATCGGTTACACCAATTACCAGGACCGGTTACACCAATTACAAGGATCGATTACACAACACTTTGTGATTGGTCACACCAATTACCTAGGATCGGTGACACCAATTACAAATATCGATCATACCATCTCATGGTGATTACTTAGGATCGGTTACACTAATTAATAAAAACTAGGCATACCAAATCATAAGTCAGGCATTGTGAAGGTTTCACATACCACTTTAGATAACTAATATTAAAATCGAAATTACAAGTAATTTAGTTTTAATATGTTATCAAGGAAACAATTGTCCGAAGGAATTTTCCCTAATAGTTTAACAAATCGACTAAGAAACTTAATTCCCTTGTTAAACCGATTGCAAACATACAATCGCTTATTTCGATAAGACCAAAATAAAGATCATAATTAACTTTATTTTTCTCCTTAGGTTCTAATTATTCAGACAATAACTTAGACCTTCCTCTTTAGACAAGACAAACACTAGGTTAGTTAACTAGTTTTTCTTGTCAAGGCATTCAATTAGACTTGAATAACCGAATCCTCCAATTTGATAAGTCTAACTAAGATCAGAATTAACTTAGTTTCTCTTATCCAGAATCTATTTGGACAAAACAAATGATCCCATATTTCGTTAAGCCATAAACAATACATACAAACCAAAATAAATTGGCTTGCACAATTATTTCTTAACTGGAAGCAATTGAAACAAACATAGACATTACAACACCGCAATTACAAAGAATTTCGTTAAGCAAAAACACTTGATACCCAACAATAAATAAGATACCAAACAATAAGCCAAATAAATTGACACAGTTTTTCTTAACCGAAAACAAATGAATCATACACACACATACATCCATACACAATAATGGAAAATATAGATTGTACCGAAATTTTGTTAAGCAAAAGCAAAATATATGCAATATAAAAAGGCTTTTCTTAAACAGGAAAATGATTAACAAATTCATTACCTCAGATTCCGCATCCTCTTCTCCCCAGAAAGATATATCATTAAGCGCAAGTTCAAGTTAGAACTCTCCCCAGTATGTTGTCATCCTGACGCAAGAACAAAAGAACAACAACAAAAGCAACCTTTACCAGAGAAATGTTGAAACGGTTTTAACTAATGCGTGCCAATAGCAAAAGTTGAAAACCCGAAACACATATGTTATGCTAAACACAACTCATGTAAACATAAATTGATTTAACATATTGTGACTTTTCACATATGAGTTTCAATCGGAACACCTTATGATCCTTTGTTAAAGCCTACCAACATGAGATAGAACTTAATCCCACTAAATCAAAAAACCACACAAACCATAAGGGTTACATCATATGAGATCGAATGTTAAGGTTATGAAAACCAAAATCAGATATCCATAAACCGAATATACATAGCAAAAATATAAACATTCATTCACAGGATATGTAATCGGTAACTATCACAAGAAAAATTATAAAAGAAATAATTTTATTCATTAATAATGATAGTTTTATTCAAAAATAGACCTTATACAATAATTGAAGCAAATCACAAGATTGATGTCTATTTTTATGAAAACAAAAATCTTCAACTCTCTTAGAGTTTCGGTTTGTTTTGGAGTCACATCAAGAGATCTCACAGGATTCCAGTCATCTTATATTATTACTAATCTTGATTCAAGACTCACAACATTGTTATTGACTTCCTTTACTTCCTTTCGCAAATCCTTTTCCATGTTCCTTACTTCACACATAAAATTAGATCTAATTTTAGTGAAAGATTCTTGAGAAGATTATCATTAAGGGAGGAAATCTCTTCATTAGGAACATCTTGATGAAGTTCTGGAGTTGAGTCTGAATCACCATCCGAAGATTCAAGACGAATTTCTTGTTAGGAAACAATATAGTCCATACCTTTTCAACTTTGTGAGAGTTGAAGCTAGAGGTAGACATTCTGTAAGATCTCTATAAAATGAAAAGTAAAACCCTTCCTCTTATAAATAAGAGAAGTTTCTCTCACAATCTTTGGAAATGTTTTTTTATTTAATTACCTTAACCGAAAATTTATTTAGAAATATTTTTATTAAAATATTTACATACATATTCTTACTGTTTATTTTTTGAAGATAAATAATAAGGATTCATGTTTATGATAACCAAGTTAGGCCATTGATTTTCGGTTGTTGAATTTCCTTCCTTTAGAAAATTCAACATTCTTACGGATTTGAGAGTCTTTTACTTTTGAACTGTAAAGTTCTCTTCTCAAATCTGAGACAAGATCTTGGTATCTAAAAATCACATTATTCAATGTCCCAAGTTGATTCTGTGAGGTGATTTTTGATTTGGACTTAGATCTTGGTTCTTTGGATCGACAGAGTTTCTCTCTCTGTGAGAAACTAAGGCATTGTTTTTGATAGTGCCCCAATTGTCTGCATTGGAAACAAGGTCCAGAACTATTCTGATTCCAACTCTTAGGTTTGATAGCTTTATTCAACCTTTTCTTGTTATCACTTTTTGATATATTCACATCAAAAGCTGATTTGCAAGAACAAACAAGTTTATTCCTCAATTTCGAATTCTCTGCTTTTCACTTTTTGATTTCATCTTGACAACAATTGGTGTCATGGATGAGTTTAGATACTTTCTATTTCTCGGAACATGGAGAGAGATTTATTTTCACAAGACACTTGTTAAGTTTTTTTTTATCATTTAGATAACTTAGTCTGATTTGATCAAGCGATGATTTTGTTCCTTTGATTTAAGATTCAAGAGACTGAATTCTTTTATGAAAAGGTGAGGGTACCCAAATATACCTCAAGCTAAAACTTTTCCTACCTATAAGTCCTTTCTCCAAAAGTGATTGTCTATGGACTGAGGCGAGACAATACAACTAATCGGTTCACACTTCGCGTGATCGTCTATGGATACGAGATCGAGACAATACAACAACAAAGTATGTTACTTGATAAAAAGGTTCGGACTTAACCAAACACAATAGGATGCACTTATCAAGTAAATAAGAATTAACGTTTGTGTAATTTAATTTAATCATAATAAAATAATTATAATGCTAAAATATAAAGTAAATGACACAACAAGATTTTGTTAACGAGGAAACCGCAAATGCAGAAAAACCCCGGGACCTTGTCCAGAATTGAATACTCTCAGGATTAAGCCGCTACACAAAATTACACTTAACTTCGTATAGGTGAGACCAAGAACCTAAACCTATAGTTCACCTAGTTCCGTATGTATTCCCACGCCTCCAGCTTATAAATAAGTCACGTACTTGGAACAATTCCTTTGGTTCGTATTCCAAACAGTAAAGAAATAACAAATCTGTTGGTATCAACTCTCTTCAACCAAGTGATATGAGTCGGACAAAGGCTCTTCTGTTTATCTCAACATAAACTCCTTCGTCAGGTCCTTAGATCTATTTTATGTTCAATTACCGAAGTAATCGTTTAAGATTAAGCCAACAACACTATTAATCCAAAGAAATCCAATCTATCACAAGGATAAACCAATTATTAATTGGATCCTCTTTTACCGAAACAAGTATTGTGCACACCAAAGATTACGAACCCACAAATCAGCAATCTTCAATATCTTCTTCGTCTTCAAATCTTCTTAGATCTTCAATAATAACCTGCGCACAATCACTTGAATCTCTTGTGATCAATCACGCACAGAACGGAGTCTGTTAACAATGAATTATCACAAGATCGTCTTTAGAACTAACAACAGTCTAAAGATCCCTGTTGAAACTCTGAACTAGTTTGAGTGAATCTTATATCAGAAGAGAAGATTCTGAAGCATAAACAAACCAGGTGCAATCAAAGTTCAACCACCTTTAGTCAATTAAATCAATAAAAAAAAAAGATAAACCACAATTATCTAGTTTCCCGCCAATGGTACACGCTAGAGCTTCTCAATCCCAAAGAAGACTTTAAACTGAGCGGCCGTAAGAGATTTCGCCTAATTAGGTTACTCTGCTCTCCGAATAGAAGGCTACACCAGTAACAACACAACAATGAGGAAGCTTGTTGTTACGAAAGATTAGTTTGCTAGATATGCAAACTTCAAGTATTTATAGACAAGGAAGTTTGGACACCAAGGAATTTCCAAAACCAAAAATATTCTCAGGATATTCATTAAAGCACAAATTCGGTTTCCATAATTCCTGGAAATGCTCTGTCCAAAAATAATGATCGAAATCTCTCAGAAAATCTCTAATTAGTAAATGTACATTACTAATTCTTATTTTACCAAAAATAATGTTAATTACCTTAATTAAAAGATTCTTAACTTATTTATGTTTCGATCCTGGGATTCTCTTCCCTTAGCTATTAAGGGATAACTTTGAACAATTAAAGAAATAAACATTCACAGCACGTGTTCAAAGTATGTCGACATCCTTACTTTGTAAGTTCTCTTTCACACTTACAACCTTGAAACCGATTTTCCACACTTCCAAACAAGTTTAAAATTGGTTCATCTGACTTTCAAGAACTATGCGATTGATCAAATAACATTCAATCACAATCATGGGTTTAACGGTTCTACCAAAACAATTTCGGTTCTGCCTTCCATGTGAGTACTGTGCATAATCACACTAGCTTTCCAAAATTCGGTTGACTAGGTACTAGGATCGGTTCCCCACATATATATGGTATCTAACTTATATGTGTTGCACATGTCCATAGCATCGGTTCCCCTTTGCCTAAAAACGTGTTGCACATGTTCATAGGATCAGTTCCCCTTTCTGCTATAAACCTTGCTACACCTCATACAAGGATCGGTCCCACTTTTTAATGTACTGCACCTCTTACTAGGATCAGTTCCCCTTTCCCATATTTGGTCGGACATAAAATCACAAACCTGATCATACCATCTCAGGTGATTACTTAAGATCGGTTTCACTAATAACAATCATACCAATACATAACTCAGGCCTTTGTGAATAGTTTTACCAAGAACACAAACAAGTCGTGAAAGGTTATACTCAATCACACATATTGGTTGTTCATAAGATATGCAATGAATAACAAAACCAATACCGTTTGGCGATTTCCTTTTCGATTCACAAACAAGTTTATGAACTTACTTCCTTAGAACACATGTAAAACATTGTTCCCTAGGATGAAATCCTCACCTCATACCCATACATAATCACAATAGCATTCAAATGATTATGGCGATGCCTTATCTACAAATTTTAATGGTTAAGCAATAAACCTCGTATTGTATTCCTTAATACTATGTTTATTTAGAGTTCATACATGCTTCGCAGTTATGTTTTCAATATGCACGACTTGAAAGATATGTTAGAGAATGAAACAGTTCAAGTCAAATATCACTAACCTCAAGTGGAAGGATGATTGTTGTCGTTGTAGCTCCTTGCTTCTTCACATCTTCAAGTCTTCGCAATACTTGTAATGTCTCATATCCTAATACTTTCAAGCTAACCTATACGAAGTTGACTCTAATACATAATCAAGCGACTCTTAATATGAGTTTTGATTCACTAAAATATGACAACCAAACTTGATATACCAACGCTTGGTGGGTTCAACCGAGCAATGCTCTAATATTTTATCTTCACAAAGAAATTCTTGTTGAAATTTTTTAGGAGTGAACTCTTCTTGAGTATCCATAGTTGAAATTATTTCTGAGTCATAGACTTCTGGAATGGTTTCAACATGGTCTATCATACACTCTTGATTATCCTCGTCAGGGGAGTAATCAAGAGTAGCAGTGTATGCATTGCTCTTCCATCGAATATCCTTAGTAGGGATGGCAATTTGCCCCACCCAAACCCATCCCCGTGGGGATCCGCCCCTATGGGTTAGGGTTTTACCCGAATAAACGGGGAACGGGGCGGGGTACGGGTTATCCCCGAAAGTAGTGATGCGGGGATGGGGTGGGGATGGGATTCAAGGTCCCCACCCCATACCCGCCCCACACCATAACCTATTATATCTGATCGAGGAACTTTTTTTGGAAGATAACGAAGAAGATCATGATGAGAATGATTGATGAGATGATTAACATGGAGGAAGATAGTTAATAATGATGAACTAAGAAGTAAAAGGAACCATAGTACTTAATTGTGGATCAATTGTTTCATTTATTTTTCAGTTTTAGTTGGTTATTATAAACTTGAAATTTCAAAATGCACTGCTTAGGTTAGTATCATTGTTTGAACCATTATAATTATTTTTAAATTATTATTATTTACAAAATTTTAAATATTTATTGTAATGTTATGGTAACCCATGGGAAACCCATTCCCTATGGGGATTCCCCATACCCGTCCCCGCCCCATTCTCGTGGGGAACGGGTAGGGGATGGGTTTTGGTTTACTGAACGGGGTAGGGGATGGGATTCAAGGTCCCCGCCCCATACCCGCCCCATTGCCATCCCTAATCCTTAGTTGGACAGTCTGGAGAAATATGACCAAAACCTTGGCATTTATAGCATTGAGGAATGATATCATCGTCATCCCATGTATCTTCACTCTTAGGGGTAGGAATATGATTTCTTCTTGATATAGGGAGATCTCTTTTTCAATGTCTCAAAAATTTCTTGAATCGGTGAGTAATAAGAGACATACGATGATTTAATTCAGCCTCATCTTCATCATCTAGAGTTTCATGATCTTGGTAGTTTTCCGGACACTGAGTAGGCGGATTTTAAATGTCTTTGTAGACCAAGTTTTTGGCTTCCCTTTTTGACAAGCACTTTATTTTACAAGAGAACTTCTTGATAAGGAAGAAAGATTGTTAGTTTCGATGATTGCATGCTTCTTAGATTCGTATCTAGATAGAAATGACCTGAGAATTTTGCACATTATATTCTTTTCAGAAATAGTCTTTCCAAGAGAGAAAGAAGCATTTACTATCTCAGAGAGTTTAATATGAAACTCTTCAAAAGTATCATTGTCATCCATTCGAAGGTTTTCCCAATCAGATGTGAGAGTTTGAAGTCTAACTTACTTTTCTGATGTGTTTCCTTCGAATACGATCTGAAGATTATTCCGAGCTTCTTGTGAAGTTTGTCATGTAGATACATGATGTTGTAGATCACGGCTTATACCATGTATAATAACATTCAAACCATATGAATTCTGCTTTGCAAAAGCCTTTTCTTCGAGTGTATTTACTCGAGTTGAGATTGGATACAAAATCATACCTAATCTCAAATTCCTTATGATTCCACATTTTTATCAAAAGTCGGCAGGATATTTTTTTTGTCAACCTTTCCGACTAGTATTAGTCGGCAGGGTGTTTTTTTGTCGACCTTGCCGACTAGTATTAGTCATTATCTTCCTAGGTTGAATATCATGACGACTTTTCATCTCTGAAATTAGCATTTACACGGTCGTCACGATATTCATCCTTATACCTTGGCGACTATAGTTTAGTCGACAGGTTGCGAAATTAATACCTTGCCGACTAATCATGCATTTGTAACACCTTTCTCTGTATGTCAAAAATCCTATAGTCGGCAGGGTATTTTTTTGTCGACTTTTCATACTTTCATATTTGAAAGTGTTGATTCATTTTGTAATTTTGAGTATAAAATCACTCAGCGGCTTTGTAATCCCCTTTGTAGAAGTATTTGGCTAGTGTGGTTTCATTTCCGTTACAAAAAAAAAATCTCAAAAAAAAAAAAAATCCTCTAAAATCATAACACATAATCCATGAGTTCAATCCAAACAATACCTAATTTGAGAATTTTAATTCAACTAATTAACTAACTAAATTAATTAACCCAAACACATTATATATATTAGTGTTAATTAAGCAAGGTTAGATTAGGTATTTTGAAAATAACTGGTTAAGGGGTGTTGCCTTTTACTTCATAATAATCCGAATTCTGTCTTATTAGGTATACCCCAATTTGACCAGGATAAAAAAACATGTTATTGTTGAAACTATGGAATATAAATTTAAATTGCTTCCTTCTCATTTTTTGGACGGTGTCTGTGGTGTGTATTGAAATTGATAAATTTCTTCATTGATATGAAGGAATTTGATTGGATTATTGGATTACTTTATCGATTCTTCAACAGGTTTGTTAGCTTTTATAGTATCATTAGTTAATAAGGCTACATTTAACTTCTTTTTTTTTGTCTGTAAGTTATGAAGACAGAGGTTCAAACTTCAAACCACTGTTTGCTAATAAGATCTTGAACGTAGAATTGATGTTGTGTTCAATCCATTTTCATGTGTTGGGAAGATGTGACATTGAGGCTTGAACGGAGAATTGGGAGCAAAGTTTCAATTATTGCAGTATGAAGATGGAGGGAGGTGGTGCTAATCTCTTCTCGTGGTTGATGGTGCCGACATGATATAAAAGCTAGGGTTTTTCTTAGTCTTAGGCAGCATGTTTGGGTCCGGTTCTGGGTCTAATAATTTTAGAACCGGACCCGGACCCGAGCAAAATAATAGGGTTTGGTTCTGGGTAGTATGATACCCGCATCCATTGACATCCCGCATTTTTTTACACGGTTCTTACCACTGTTGTTAATATCGCTTTTGTTAGTTTGATGAATTTAATTCCCACTTCAACTATTTCCTTTCTAGGTGAGCACTGATTGAACCTAGTGGTCTCTCCATCTTACTTTATGGAGCCACGGCCTCAACCAAACTTCCACCAAGTATAGTTGTGACACCTTAGTTTAAGGTGCGTATCATTTATTGAAGGGTTTTTAACCATACATGCACATTTACAGATAGTATGTATGATCTCGTCAGTTTAGCGATATCAGTGTACAATCTGAAAATCGATAATCCTTTTTCACTTTAGATTTCCATTTGTGGATTATAGGAGTTTATATGAGACAAAATGTGAACACATCACGACATTCCTTGTCGTTCCCTCGGGAAAGCCCTATTCCTGTCTCCCCCTAACTACGGGAAGATTGTCCTATTAGAGTGACTATCCGAAAATCATAGGTTGAGAGATCGCCTGTCAAAAGGTTTCAAACATCGTATAATTGTTGAAAATTCTTGTCCAACATAGTCACTTGATCATTTTGATGACCAATCATAGTAAGATGTGGAGTTGTAATTGCACATTTATGTGCAACCAAAAAATACGTAAGAACACAAATGTCAAAGCTTATATCCGAGTTACCAACTGGTAATCAAAGAATGGTTGACCAATAGTGGGTTTAAAATGAATAATTTAAGATGCATTTATTATTGCATATCCCCCAAGCAGTTAAATGTAGGTTGGTACGCATAACCATGCGTTAGACATCATCTGTAACCTTTGATGATAGTGAAAAAGCGGGGGTCTAACAACCACACCCAATATTTCGCTTAGCAATCTGTATGGACTAACTCCAATATACTTCTAAGAGAATCAACTAGACAGTCAGACTCAATCTCAAGAAAAGTATATCAAAGAGTTATGTCTCAATCTCTCAATTCAATCTGCAATCAAACAAATAATAATTTGCGAGCCCAATTGAATATAAGAGAGATAACTTGAACGGTACCAAAGACCAATGTTCAAGGATCAATCAATTTCAATCAACAACCAAATGTTAGATTTACCAATTGATCGATTCAATGCACAACCTGTGATATTTCAATTATATAACAAAATATAATGCGAAAAAGAAATAACACAGACATCAGAAGTTTTGTTAACGAGGAAACCGCAAATGTAGAAAAACCACAGGACCAAGTACAGATTGAACACACACTATATTAAGCCGTTACAGACACTAGACTACTACAAACTAACTTCGGTCTGGACTGTAGTTGAACCCAATCAATCTCATATTGATCCAAGGTACAGTTGCGCTCCTTACGCCTCTGATCCCAACAGGATACGACGCACTTGATTCCCTTAGCTGATCTCACCCATAACTAAGAGTTGTTATGACCCAAAGTCGAAGACTTTAATAAACAAATTTGTCCCACACAGAAAAGTCTACAGGAATAGATAAATCTGTCTCCCACAGAAATACCTACAAGTTTTGTTCTGTCTTCTGATAAATCAAGGTGAACAGGAACCAATTGATATACCGGACTTATATTCCCAAAGAACAGCCTAGAAATATCAATCACCTCACAATAATCTTAATCGACTAGCGAAACAAGATATTGTGGAATCACAAACGATGAGACAAAGATGTTTGTGACTACTTTTCTATCTTGCCTATCGGAGATATAAATCTCAAGCCAATCTTACGATTGTACTCAATCACGATAGAAACAACAAGATCAGATCTCGCAACTACAAAGAAAATAGTTGGGTCTGGCTTCACAATCCCAATGAAGTCTTCAAGTCGTTAACCTACAGGGTGTCGAGAGAAACCTAAGGTTAAAGG
The DNA here is from genome assembly GCA_023531295.1 of Papaver armeniacum. Classification (NCBI taxonomy): domain Eukaryota; kingdom Viridiplantae; phylum Streptophyta; class Magnoliopsida; order Ranunculales; family Papaveraceae; genus Papaver; species Papaver armeniacum. The sequence goes on along the minus strand of JAJJWW010012867.1, from coordinate 315,616 downwards.
AGAATCGACTCTAGCTTACACAACTAGTATCACACAGGAGGTGTGAGGATTATGTTTCCCAGTTGCTAGAGTTATCCTTTATATAGTATCCAAATCAGGGTTTGGAATCTAAGTTACCTTGATTTGCAAAGATTACATTCCTTATTATATAAATGTTTAAGTTCATGTACACAACCGATTTTAGAAAGTAACCAACTCAAGTATGCAAACGTGTACGCTTACTTAAGTAGCCGGACCGAGTTTGGTTACGTCAGTACGCGTACGGGTGCGCATACCAATTCACACTTCCAAACTCCAGCAGATTTTCACGGACGTGAACTTTTCGCCAGTATGCGTACTATCCCGGATTTCCAACAACCGCCAGTAAGCGTACGGGTACACATACTTTGGGTTCCCGGTTTTGGACTTATAGATAAATGTGAAAACATACTATTCTTATATACAAAGGTGGTTACATGTTCTAAACTCTTATTTCAATCATTGAAACATTCTTAGAGGATGTTATATAGTTGTTATTCACAAACTATTTTTCATCAAAGCGATTTTCAAGATATTGAAATAATCAAGATGACTTTCGTCCCGAGTAAAGATTAACTTGGCCAAAGAGAAATATTACCAACACATATTTCGAGGAATAGATAAGCGAGATAAACTCGGCTCAAAATAGCAAATGTGTACAATCGAAGTCTATAAGCAATACGACTTTTGTCTCAAGATAAGAGATAGAATAGGTAGACTTTTGAGGTGATAGATAAGTTCAAGTCTCCACATACCTTTTTTGTCGATGAAGTTCCACCAGTTCCTTGAGTAGTTCTTCGTCTTTGCATGATGGACGTCGTGGAGTCTAGAGCTCAACTACACTTATTATCCTAGTATGAGATTTATCTATAAGTAGACTGGAAATCAAGACTTATAATTTTGGCAACTAAACTTAACAAACAAGCTTGAGATAGCAACGCTTGCGAGTTCGACCGAGCAATTCTCTAACAATCTCCCCCTTTGTCAATTTTAGTGACAAAACTATCAATACATATGGAATACAAAATAAATAAACTTTGCAGCTTCTCATCCACATGCTTGATCTCCTTGGTTCTTCAACATTACTCGAAATCTTCGTCAGTTCCAAGTACTCCAATGATTCCAAAGATATTCAAATCAACATCATCGTTGTTGAAGATCCGTAGCCATAACAATGAGAGAACAATAGCTCTCAATCATTGTTACACAATGTCATAATATTATTACACAGCATCAAAGTTCAATTGTATCACAACTTTGACAACAATACTATGGTGATATGTATCACTCCCCTTTACTCAATACTTCATCTCACATGAAAACCACTCCCCCTTACATAATGATTTGAAAACCATATGTATTTATAGTGCGAACTACACATTAATTCTCCCCCTTTTTGTCAATAAAATTAGCAAAGGTATGAAAACTAGTGGGATCCTAATGAAATTTTCATAGAGATACTTCATGACCAAAACAAAGCACAGATCAACTTTTTAGATGCAATCATATAGCTGAAACTAAATGCATCATCAAGGAGTTTATAAAGATACAAGATAACACCTATAATATTCCACAGCCGCACTCCCCACAAAGATTTGGCAATTAAGAATAAGTTCAAATCAAAACTCCCCCCATAAGATATCATTCCCGAAAGAACAACAAGAGCGACCTTACTTTCACAAGAAAAGTAGGATTTCTTTGGATATTAACAAATCACATGAAACATGAATTTGTATCCAAAAATCTCAATTAAATTAACCACAAGAGAACCTATGATTAATTTTGTGGGTGAAAAATACCGCACACTTATTAAGTATGCGAAATTATCACTTTAATGCTAAGCAAACACGAACGCATACGACATATCCAAGATGACGGATTGGATGACGTCACCAAATCACAAAAAAAGTATGAAGAACCACGCGGCAGTAAAGAATCTGTGCGGCAATATTAAACTTCAAGCGACGTTGACGCGCTCCAGATCCGAAAATAGGGGCTTTATTAGCTGTCCTTCACTATGTAAACTCCTATAAAAGGAGCCAAAGGCCTTTGTAGAAGGGAGAGATCTTTTTGGTGAGCTTAGATAAGATATTTAGGAGAGAGAAAGTTATTTGCTTCCCAAGTTAGGGTTTCTACTCTTATATTTTGTATTTGATATATCTTTTAATAAAATGATTTCAGAGTTCTTCCCATTATGATTTGAATAGAGTTCATAGATTCTACTAAGGGTGTGGTTGTAGGATTTCCTGCAACTATGTTTTGGTGCTAGAATACAGTTTGGAGGAGTAAGACTGTGGATTTCTAGAATAGTTATTGATTTTCTTTTCAAACAAAAGTTTGCTATTATTTTCGCAGAACCGTAAGAATTTCAAAATTTATAGATCTGTAAAACAAAACCACAATTCTAATCCAAGGAAAAAAACAGTTTTGGTCAAAAACAGTTTTAGATCTTTGAAGGATACTTCTTACTTTATCAAAGGGCGATATAATTTCAGGAATAAAAGGCGGTGAGACAAGCATTTAAAGGGGAACGTGTAACAGATATCAGGAAGAGCAGGAGAATAACAGGAAGAAGAAGAAGAAGCAAAATTGTAGAATCCGCACATATGGATGAAAGAAACAACAATTCTCGGCAAATCCAGATACAGACACTACACCAAAACATCCGATTTGCGACGGATATACGCGTTGCAATGAATTTCACCAACGCGTATATCTGTTGGAAATATGGCGTAGCAAATTTGTGTGCAACGCGAAAATCCGTTGGGAAAAATAATTTGTGCAACGCATAAAAACGTTGGTCAACATGTTTACCAACGTTTTTAAGCAACGGATTCTTTAATTTGTGCAACGGTTACAATAATTTAGGCAACGTATACTTTAATTTGAGCAACACTTATATACGTTGCAAACACATTTACAGGTGAAAAAAAAAATCCGACAATAGTTCCGGCAGATTTCTACACCTGAATATATATTTTGAACCTTCGTATACCACTGTAGAACAACTAGAAGACCCAATTTTTCATATGAACATATGGTTAGTCATCACAATCCATCAAGATAGATAATGAGAACCAAAAAAATTTAATAAATAAATAAAAATCTGTATAATCTAAATTCCTGTATTCAACCTTCATTAATAGACTAGGTATAGAATCAACCAGATAAAAAATAGAATCAACATGGCAACGCATGGGTTTACGACTTGCATTAATATAATAATCTTGCCTGATTGCAAAATTAGTTGTGGACTAAGAAGATTGTGTCTACTTAACCATTAAACATTGTAGTAAACAAGGTGTTTGCAGGTTATTACAGTTATGGTATCCACTAAACCACAAGTTTCAGCAAGTCTGCTTCACAACTGAATCTTACTTTACAAACACGAAGGCTAGAACCGAAATTAAGAAACAGTACATGGAACAAATAAGACATGAGAGAATAAGTGACTAAGTTCTTACTCACTGCCCGAGTTTACTCGAATAGGGTGAAGATTTCTGTTGCGAGACTCCATTTACCACTTGACATCTAGAAAGACCCGAATTCATGGCATGGAGATGTGGACTGACACTCGCCACGACATTGGCGGTAGTTGTGAAACAGGGTACCCCATAGGTAACTAAACTGGTTCTATTTCGAGGAGAATGACGTGCATGCCTCCTAAAACAAGACAATGACAAAGATCAAGAAATAAATGCAAAGAAACAAAATAGAAAAATAAAAAACAAAAGAGAAACCCTAAACAAATCGAACCTGGCATGACTAGCATATTCGTACCCACTAGTTTCTGGACTACCACGGTGACGAGCACCAGCATCTTCTGCCTTCTTCAACTTTTCATTGATCATCTCTTGAGTTCGATGATCATGCGGATCAAGAATAAGCAATGGAGCCAAAGGTGGAGGAGCTGGAAGAGGTTGATGTAAAGAAGCTCTGTCCTTATTGAAGGCATAGAGAAGAAGCATTGCCTGTTTACAAAATATCAAATACGAAATACAAATGTGAGAGTAAGCTCCAGAAACTTGACTTACAAAGTAAAATTTGCACAATAACCGAAAGTAACACGACAAGAAGAATTATATTATTCTTAAGAATTATATTAACCGAAACTTACATCACATACATAATATACATAGAGAAGTAGGGACTAGAGAGAGTACTTGGAATTCGTAACGTCTTTGTAAAGGGCAAGAGAAAGAGAGGTTCCATCCACATTGTACGACTTTATGGATGATTCTTTTGGTTACTTATGAGATTAAGCAATAGTTTTGGAGATCATTGAATTTCCTAATGACAAACCAAACAACAATAAATTAATAAGAAATTTGCCTCAAATAATTCTGCAATTACTTTGTTAGAGTTCTAAACTAACTGCAATTGAAGACCAACAAGAAATAATGCAACAAGTGGTAACTTAAACCGATTTGAAATCACAAATAGAAGCATGAAGCGTACTGGCCCATCTGTCCCGGTAGCCTCGGCAGATAGCAACAAAAACATGCGTATTAAAAATGTTATGAAGGTGATTTATTGTACTAGTTATCTGTTCCTTCAGGGTTGCATTCCCTTTCGCACATCGATTCCACCACTTGTTTCCTTAGAATCTTGGATGACCTTTTTCAGTTTTGTCGCACTCTGCATTCTCGTCTGGAAGTCCATTATTCAAAAAACGAATCAGTTTTAGCAAAACAAGATATTTGAAATCAGTGTATCCAGTTCTTCTAACATGATTACTTGATGGTACTTGAGTACTTATAAAAACAACAACAAAATATACTGCAAACAGTATAAAATCCTTTCACTTACATTCTCTGCAAGTTTCTCGACCACGGCTTGTAAGTAGTTCCTGAACTTCGTTCTCAGCATAACAGTAATTTCGCTGAGACGCTCCCCTGGGACTGCACTTCCGCCGGTAGGTATGCAAGACCCCCATGATCTAAATTGGGTCTCTATCCTAGGTCGCAGAAGATCAAGCATCCTCTTCATGGAATTCAAAAGAATACCCAACTGCAACACGAACACATGGTCAGCAGGAGGGAGGGAGGGAGGGATGGAGAGGCGGGAAAGTAAGGGGCGGAGGGCTTACATCTTCGGGAACAACATAGGGGGTTACAGAACGATTAGCAAGCTTTTCTATGTATTTGAGCCCGAACTTCTTAGGTGCTAGATTGTCCTTCAGTGGAGACAGGACATCTACATACTGCTTGTCCAAAGACTCCACAATCGCCTTTTCAACATCTCTGCAATCGCCTTTCGCCATTTAAAAAATGAAAGAGGGTACATTTGTCGATTTCTAATTATTTGGAAATATAGTGAAAGACAAATCTAGAAACTTAATTTTAAATTAGTGTTATAGGTTGTGTCTTTGAAACTCTATATCATACACATCCGATATCATTCTATAGTAACTACCGAAAAGAATAATTTAAGAACATAAATAAGAAGATAACTTGGCCACTAAGTATATTGTGGATTTGTGGTCGATATTTAAACATACATTTTCAAGAACAAAGGTATATTCTGGCCATCGGCAGATGATGATCTCGTATTCATTCAAGGTTTCTCTCAGCCGCTCATACATCTCATCAACAAATGGAGTCGTAGAATGTTGAGTTTTGACTCCCGACCACTTCACCTGCAAGTGATTAGATTAATCAGTTGTATAAATTGTCAAAAAAAGAAACATATTGTATTGTCTTTCTAATGATGTCTAAATCAAAAGGACCGCAGCATATTTATGTTATACACTAACAATTGCAAATGATGGTTTACCCATAGAAACAACAAAACTCTGCAAGACAGATTTAAGCATCTTATGTACCTTGTCTAGTTTACATGACTCGAGCAGAGACAGACGCTTTTCTTGAACCCAAAGGATGATGTACAGATGGAACAACTCCTTTGCATCCACCCCACCTTTGACAGGACTATGAATGAATGAAAACAATCAGCAAGGCGCATGAAAAGTGATAAGGCAATTCAAAAATTTACAGAAACAAATTACACAAGAAAAAAAGATTACTTGATTTTCCAATTTGCAAGATCCCTTTGGAAATCCGCAGATGCAATTACAATCTCAACCACATGAGTTGTGGGGCCAGTAGGAGGGCATGCAACAAGGAATGCACACAACCTACTACTCATCTATGGAGAATAATACAGAACAAAGTACAAGATAGCTCCAGCATACATGCTACTCTGCATAATCATCTAGTGCACACACAACCTCCCTCCAAATCAAAACTTAAAAATCTATACATGGACATACTCACACTTCTGGACAGCTCAATGCCAGCAGTTTGTTATTCTACCCAGAGCACTTAAACATCTTACGAAACAACAACTATAAGCATGCATACATCTAATCAGGATATGACAAATATTCCGACACTAGTGTCTACAATTTCTTTCTCGAAACAAGCAATAACAAGCGTGGAAAGAAAGATTTTAGAAAACTCAGTCAATCGTTTAAACATACACCTATTCAACATCAACTTTAATTTACAAGCATACCCAAAATAATTAAAACCTAATAATGAAACTTTAAGAAGATTCAACCTTACCCAACCCTTATCAGCGAACACCAATGAGTTTCCAAGTACAAAGAACTTGATGCGGTCATCACTAGATTTATTAGAATCCAGATCACAAAGGAAATGACTTACCAAAAATCTCCTTCAGATGTCCCTCATTCACATTCCTAGTGAGCTGATCAACATGCAACATTAAAGATTCTGGAGATGCTTTCCTGAAAACATAGTATGTTTAGTACAACAAACTTTATAAGGCTAAAACAATCCACACATTGAGTGAACCCAATACCATTATCAAGCTTTAGTAAGTTAGGGACATTCAATTAAAACCAAATCCCTAACTGAAACATAAAACAAAAATATTCAGAAATGACACAGGGTGAAACTATGATTGGTACAAATAGAAACCCAAATTAAAATTTAAAACAAACATGACATTAGCTTACCCTGCGGCAGCAACAACAAAACCCCCCAAATAAAATCAAAACCCTGCATTCAAAAACAAAATTTAAAAAAAAAACAATGAAACTCAAAACTACATAACAAGATATGCTGGATCTTCACCGCTCAAATCTTCAGTAAAATAAAACTAGATCCGGGTTTTCAAATGCTAAAAGCATATTCAAAAAAACCAACTACAGTCTTGAGTTTTTGAGATTACCATTATTACCAGCAGGAAAACAAGATTCAATATTTGATTTTGGGTTTTTTTAGATTATCAATACCCCTTAAGAAGGAGAAAAAAATGGTTCACAATTGAGATTGAAAAAAGAAAGTGTTTGCAGATCGAAGAAATTGGTTACGGATCGAAGAAATTGTTGAAACCTTGAGATTGAATCACGGTTTCTGGGAGAAACGATTAGAAGCAGAACGATCTGGGGTTTTGGTTATGGTTTTGTTTTCAGGAACAAAATTAATTTTGGATTCTAGGTTTAGGAATTGTTTTAAGATTTTAGATAATAGATCTAGATTTCTAGGTTTTGATTTGGTTAAGAAAGAGATTTGGGTTTGAGTCTGAGATAAGGGTTTTGGTTCTCGGAAGAAAACTCTCTGCAAACAAGAAGAGGGAGTAAGAAACGAGATAAGGAAGAGATATGCAATTTTGGGGAACTAATTTTAGGAATTTTCTAAAAAAATAATTAAAAAAAATCAGAGCTTAAATAAGCAAGATTACTAAAGTCCTTAGAAATGTCCGATATTACGTAAATGCCGATGATGTCCAACGTATCTAAACATTTTAAAAACGTTGTTCCATTAATTTCATTTAACAAACCAATATTATTTATTTGGCGCAACGTATTTTTTGGTGTGCAACGGATATTGACGTTATACCCTTGTGCAACGTCAATATCCGTTGCACACCCCCGAAATCAATATGTTGCAAAATGCAGGATATGGTGTAGTGAGATCCAACAGGTACAGAAGGAGAACAACTGCAGAAGCCAAACATGTGCTAAAGTACAAAACGGACAAACGGAAGCAGTAAGGATTATCGGAGCAAAAGAAGAGAGCAGGCGTATACAATGTAATCAATAACAAAAACGTTGGTAAATGATATCCATGCAGGAATCACAGCTAAAATACACAAACACGATTATTAAGGAAGGAAGATCATGACGGTGGAGAAAGTATCTCCCTTGAAAGAGCGGGAAAAACAGAAGATAACGTTTGTAACGGATGATATACTAGAAGAAAATTTAAGGCGAACAGATCCACTGGTGGTTACAATAACTGCGGAACGAAAGGAAAAAAGTGAAAGCGCAAAAGCATCAAATCAGTGGGCGGTGGATAAAACCTTGATAGACACGGACAGTTCGGTAGACATTTTATTCTACCGCGTATTCAGGAGTATGGGATATAAGGATGCGGATCTAACGCGCTCTGCATATAACATTCACGGTTTTAATAAGACAATAACAAAACCGAAAGGTGAGATAACCATGCGAATACTTTTAGGATAAATAGAAACACTGGTAACATTGTGCGTGGTGGACGTGGAGTCACCATACAATATGCTATTGGGACGACCATGGGTGCATGCGATAAAAGGTGTGGCCTCAACTCTTCATCGGTGCGTGCGTTTTCCAACACCAAGTGGAATAGGCGAAGTCAAAGGGGATACTAGGAGTGTAAAATTTTGCAGTCAAGTAGACGTGAAGAATTATGAAGGACGCGCAAAGAAGCGAAAAGATCGATGGAGGAAGGCGAAAGAATTGAAAAAGGAAGAAGAGCTAAGAATCTACATGATAAGAGCACAAGAAGAAAAAGGAATACCAAGCGAGATCCCAGAAAAGGAATGTGAACCAGTATATAAAATAAAGAAACCATCACCACTAGGAGAACCAAAGGCGAATTTCACTGTAACAGAGCCAACGAAAAACATAAATATTGGAATAGAGGAAGAACCAAAGATGTCGAAAATCGGAACTAAGATGGACAAGGAAGAAGAAGAAAAGACGATCAACCTTTTGCGCGAATATAAAGAAATTTTTGCATGGAGCATGGATGATATTCCAGGTATAGACTCTTCTGTTGCATGTCACAGGTTGGATATTAACAAGAACGCAAGGCCATTCAAGCAAAGGATAAGGAAGATACCAACAACATATCAACCTCATATAGAAGCGGAATTACAGAAGATGCTAGACGCAGGAATAATCAGGCCAGAAAAGTACCCAGAATGGATAACAAACATGGTGGTAGGGCTAAAGAAAAATAAGGGGATACGAATCTGAATCGACTTTAGTGACTTAAATAAGGCATGCCCGAAGGAAAGCTTCTTATATCCAGATATACCACAAATGATAGAAGCAGCAGCAGGCAACGACAGGTTATCACTAATGGATGGATATTCAAGCTACAACCAAATCCCTTTAGTAGAAGAGGATAAGGAACACACGGCTTTCTTCGCACCAAGAGGATTATATTGTTATATAAGAATGCCTTCTGGTTTAAAAAATGCAGGTGCAACATATCAAAGAATGGTAGAAAAGATATTCGCGAAATGGGTGCATACGACCTTAGAAGTCTACGTGGAAGATATGCTAGTGTAGAGTAAAAAGGCGGAAGATCACGTTGAGAACTTGAGGGAAATATTTGAACAGATGCGGCAGTTTAAAATGAAGATAAACCCAGCAAAATGCATCTTTGGAGTAGTATCAGGGAATTTTTTGGTTACATTTTATCAAAAGAAGGAATAGAAATAAATCCAGAAAAGGTGCAAGCGGTTCATGACATGCCATCACCCGCAACAGTAAAAGACGTACAGAAATTGAATGGGATGCTAGCTTCATTAGGGGGGTTCATTTCACGCTCATCATACAAATGCAAGCACTTTTTCAACATCTTAAAGAAGGGAACCAACTTCGAATGGACGGATGAATGCGAGAAAGCACTACAAAGCATCAAGGACTATTTAATGAATTTATTTATTTTGCAGAAAGCGGAACAAGTAGAAGAATTATTAATATATTTAGCATCAACGTCGCACGCACTAAGTGACGTATTGCTCCGCATGGATGAAGGAGTTGAAAATCCAATATACTACATAAGCAAAACTTACAATTCCGCTGAAAAAAATTAGACAAAGATCGAAAAGCTTATCCTCGCACTGGTCTATGCAATACAAATTTTCCGTATTTATGTTCAAGCTCACAAGATTAAAGTATTAAAAAAAGTGCTAATCGAATCTGTAGTGAAGAACTCGAAAAGATCAGGAAGAATAGAAAGGTGGAACACACAAGTAGGACAATTTGGAGTCAAATACGAAATACTATCTTCGCCAAAATCACAGGTTATTGCGGACTTCTTGGCAGAGTTTCCATTAGAGGAAGATGAAAATGTAGAAGAAATGATGGACATAGATGAAGAGCAAGGAAACCAAAAAGATCTATTAACAGAGTGTAACCCAAAGAGATGGGAAATCTTAGTAGATGGATCATCAGATGGGGAAGGGAATGGAATTGGAATAGTATTCATTTCACCAAAAGGAGAAAGAATGACGTATGCGTTTAGGTTGGAGTTTGCATCTACAAATAACGAAATAGAGTATGAAGCAGTGGTGCATGCGTTACGACTAGCAATTGAAATGAAGTTAGAGGACGTTAGAATAACTAGTGATTCACAAATGTTAATACGACAAATACAAGGGTTGTACAGTACAAATGAGCCATCTCTACAAAAATACAAGCTAGTCGTCGCAAAACTCTCAGCAAAAATAGAAAACATAAGTTGGAGGCACATATGCAGGAAAGATAATCGATTCGCAGACGCACTGGCATTCGTTCCATCTATATTAGTGGATCCCACCGCAAGGTACATAAAGATAGAGACGCTCTCTTTCCCGTCAATTAAAAAAGAAGAGGAAGAAGGTGCAGACGTTATGATAGTAGAAAATGCAGAAGAAAGACCAGCAAATATGGAGGAAGATTGGAGAAACCAACTTCATTTATATCTAGACAAGGGAGAAGGCCCAAGAAACATATTAGAGGCGCACAAATTAATAAGTCGAGCGACAAATTACGAATTAAGAGAAGGTGTACTCTATCAAAAATCCTTTCTTGGACCATCACTCAAATGTTTAACGCGGAAGGAGGGAATGGAAATATTAAAGGCAATACACTATGGAGACGCAGGTAACCATAGCGAGGGTAGATCCTTAGCTTACAAAACAAAGATGAAGGGATACTACTGGCCCTACATGCACGAGGATGCAAAAGAGGTATCCAGGCGATGTGAAGAATGCCAACGACATGGGAAAAGGATGCATGCACCAGAAGCGACGCTAAACTCATCAACAAGTGCGTCGCCGTTTTCAAAATAGGTCATAGACATTGTAGGTCCATTTATATCAGGAACGGGGCAGAGTAGATACTTAATCGTCGCTATAAACTACTTTACAAAGTGGGCGGAGGTGAAAGCAATCCAACATATCCGAGATCGGGATGTATTCACTTTCATATTTGAAAATATCATTTGCAGATTTGGAATTCCTGTGCAATTAGTCTCTGACAATGAAAAATAATTTGAGGGCAAAAATATAGAGATGCTATTTAATGCGTTCAAGATCCAAAGTGGAAAGTCAACTCCTTTATATCCGCAGAGCAATGGCCAGGCTGAGGCAACTAATAAAACAATTGCAGATATACTGAAGAAAAAGCTGGAAGGACAAAAAAAAGGATGGTGCGAACAAGTACATAATGCAGTATGGGCGTATAGAACCACGCAGAGAGAAACTACAGGAATGTCACCCTTATGTCTAACATATGGAGTAGAGGCGGTGCTGCCAACTGAAGTTATCATACCCACCACAAAGAAAGAAGCATGGGAGAAGAACTTAAACACAGACATGATCTTAGAAAAACTTGATGACTTAGAAGAAAATAGAGAAATCTCTCTACAACATATGGAGAATTACCACAAAAAACTAGCCAGAATATAACAAGAGCGTCAAAGAAAGAGAATTCCAACCAGGAGAACTAGTATTGAGAGAAATACCGCCTTATCAGAAAGGAGGAGACGGAAAACTAGAGAAGACATGGGATGGACCTTACATAATCAAAAGGGTTGTTGGAAATGGAGTGTATGGATTAATGGATAGTGAGGGGAGGAACACGGGGCGCAAGCTTGACCACCCATGGAATATAATATATCTGAAGAAGTACTATCCATAGGTCACGCGGCAGTCATCATACATCTGAAGAAAATAATTCGTACGCAAATCTAAGAACGCATAGAGGTTGAAGGAAGTAAACAAGTTGTGGGAATTTTACAACAAGTAGTTATTGTATATGTATAGGAGAATAAATGAAGAAAGAAGACACCAGAATTGTACTAATCAAGCGTATAAATGAAAATAAAAAAATTTTCTTCTATATATATATATTAAACATTCCATAAAAGATACAAGTAGAAGAAAAATTCAAAAATAAGACCTTAATAGAAGGCAACAGATGTAAACCTCTAACTAGGGAGGCTAGGCATCCAATTATGGCATGCACCCTAGTTCGCATAATAGCAAGAGGCAACAATAAGACCTAACACACGTCATAATTTGGGAAAACCTAGTTAGCATGACTCAGGAGAAAGCTACACCGACATTGGAACTTGGGTCATGGAGATTTGGGGTGAAATAAAAGCCCATCCAGCGAAGACGCCTTAGTCGAAATACTAAGGTACGAAGATCTTTCCTAAGTAGTGTAGAAACTCTATTAGGGCACCGCGGTACACGGTTGAGTCAAGAGTGCATGGAGCGTCTGGAGCGTACCTGGCCATTCTTAGCAAGTCTTGACTATGATACACTCGGTCCTCAAGAAACCCCACTTAGGGTGTGGTCTCGTAACCATAAGCCATATCGGCGGAGGGATGGCCACAAACACAACTGATTGTTGGCATTACTAGATGAGAAGAGCCCACCCTTACTCGGTAGGGTTAAGCTTCCTTGAAGGGGCAGTCAGGGGGAATATAGGGACGACACCCTCCATTAGGGAGCTGAATTGTGTCAAAGATGTCAATATCACGAGACTTTTACGCACGGGAGTAATAAGACTTGTCATATTGACAGGATGAAATCCTCACCTCATGCCCATACATAATCACAATAGCATTCAAATGATTATGGCGATGTCTTATCTACAAAGTTTAATGGTTAAGCAATAAACCTCATATTGTATTCCTTAATACTATGTCAATATAGAGTTTAAATATGCTTCACAATTATGTTTTCAATATGCACGACTTGAAATATACGTTAGGGAATGAAACAGTTCAAGTCAAATATCACTAACCTCAAGTGGAAGGATGATTGTTATCGTTGTAGCTCCTTGCTTCTTCACATCTTCAAGTCTTCACAATACTTGTAATGTCTCATATCCTAATACTTTCAAGCTAACCTATACGAAGTTGACTCTAGTACATAATCAAGCGACTCTTAACATGAGTTTTGATTCACTAAAATATGACAACCAAACTTGACATACCAACGCTTGGTGGGTTCAACCGAGCAATGCTCTAACAGTGGGTGCCTAAGTCCCGGTGCCTTATAACCTACTAGTCTATGTCGAGTTTAGATTTTGAGGAACTAAAATTGTCTCAGACACAAGTTGGCTAGCCCATTATGCTGCTTCCAAGATATCTTCTCTCCGGCAAGCTCAGGTTCACGGATTCGAGTTCAAGAAGGAGGAACTGATGGTGGATGCTAGTGATAACAATGGGTTCGTGGCTGTATAGGAATGATTTGAGTACTCAAGTTCTAGTGAATTGATGTTGAAATTGAATCTAGGGATTGTTTCCCACTTCACCCTTTCGTCTTTGTTAGTTTCACGAATTTAATTCCCACTTCACCTTTTCCTCAACAAACTTTCCTATTCGAAAGAGATTTTAATTTTCCTGACTTCCCATTTCTAGCAATGGAGAGTCAGTCCCCATCAAATGAATTTGAATCGCACTATGAAACCGAGTATCTATATGTCATCCTGAGTTCCTCACTACTCAAGTTCATAAACACACACGAGGTTATCAACGGAATTTCTTCTTCTAAGCATTTGTACAGTGATGGCACGCAAGTCTATTCACCAATTGACAACTTTGGAAGAGGCTTCTTTTTCCGCGGGTAAGAGATTTCTTTAATTGCATTCCTGAAAATTCGTGTAACCTATTATTACTTAGTTAGTTTGTTTTAAGGTTGATTAGTTTTTGATACCTCACAATCACCTGCACGACGATTGAGGATGTAGATATAATCTAAAACTTGTAAGAAAATGTATATAAACAGTAATATACAATACAATTTGTATAGTTGATACCTTTAGCATTTTGAACCTTTTACAATTGAATCTGGTGATGCTTCTCGTTTTGGTTTGCTTTATCATTAAGCAATAATGACATGGAATGTCATGTCTTTTTTAGTTTTTTATTCTTTTGATCCGGTCAATTATCATTTTTAGAAAAAACATGGTTAGGTTGATGACGGTCAGGGCCGTAGCAAAGTATTTGGGGGCCCTAGGCGAAATTGTAGAAATGGGGGCCTATATAAGAAAAATAAATTTTTACTTGTGATTTCATATGATAAAAAAAAACACAAAGATTGATCTTCCTTCTCTTTCATATGCGAAGTTATCGATACGACGGAATCAGAAGCGTCACCTGTTTAAAAGAGAGGAGGACGGGTTATTCACATTTCATTCGTCGGTCAGAGGTGAATTGAAAGCTAAAAAGTGCTGATTCTAATCCTGGGTAAAAATAGAGATGTCTCCTACATTACCCATAATATGTGGAAGTATCGACGAAATTTCATATAGAATTTGTAATTAATTGTATCTACTATAACAATCTCAATGGATCATATTAAAAGTCCGTTTAATTTTTTTTTTGTAACAAAGTCGTAGATAAGATTTGATCAACTTCAACTTCAATGGTTACCCAATTTGTATTATTTGCAATATCTACATATGATTATCAAATGGTAATATTTATTTTTCATTTTTTTTAAAGAAAAAAGAGGTTGGAGCATAATAAAATGTCATAAGAGCTTGCAGATCATGACAGAAATGTGTGTTGAGTGTAACTGTGTGAAGCGTACGGGTGTGTATATGATGTTAAGAGTTGAAGGTTCGAGTATATATACTCGAGAGGTCCTTGTAACAAACTATTATGTTTTATGATTACAATTGATTAAGACCGTATTGCAGAAATATAGATATTCTATGAATGTTATCAGAAAAAACCTCGGAACTTCGAATAAAAAAGATAAAACATTCAAAAACAATAGCAAGAGACCAAATTAGTAACCTTAATAATACACGATTAATTTGCTCGCACAAAATGTTGAATCGTATTGGACTACTAGTGGAATAAGCCCAAAATTTGATATTTCTGACTAGGTTTCATATGTAACTATAGGTAGAAAAGATTTTGATTTGGGGGCCCCTAGGATATGGGGGCCCTAGGCCGTCGCCTAGCTGGCCTATGCTCAGCGACGGCCCCGATGACGGTGGGTAGTCTAATTACGTAGTTAGCCTGATAACTTCGACCTTATCATTCGAACTTTGGTTTGTTAATTTCTTTAGAGTTATATATATTGGTTTTTGCTTGCTATTTATTTTTCAGACCAATCTTATATCCCTATATCTTATTTTGTAAATAGGACGTAAGGTTCCACCATTGGAAATAAGGAAAAGGCTAGGGAAGGATCCACAACTCTCTGGTTCACAGGTACGTTCTTTTTTTTTTTTTCCCCTGATGCTAAGACTAAATCCTATGGGCTAGATTGAGCTGCTAGATTAGCAGTTAAGTGTTGCAATTCAAAAAAAAAAGTGTGGCCTAAAAGTTAACACTAGTTCTTTCTCTTAGCATGTGCTCGCAGTTGAACTAGCAACGAGATTGAAACGTTGAATGGTTTAACGCTCAAAAAGTGACATTTACGCTGAATGGTTCAGCGCTCACAAAACACAAAAATCAACGAATCACAAAAATCACAAAATTTGATCTAACTAATTTGAGATTTAAAGCGTTGAACCAAACATAGGCTGGACACAGTGGTCCCAGATGACGTGGACTGCTAATCTAGTTGTTAGATTAGCACTCCCATAGGACTTAGGAGGTTTCCCTAGCTGACGTGGATTGCTAATCTAGCTGCTGGATGATGAAACTCTCTGGATAGAGATTGAGTGGCGAGCCAGAATCTCCCATCTTGAGGAGACTCTCGAGAAGATAGAAAATTATATATATGAGTTTACCTCTGCTCATTTAGAGGCAGTTAAAACAGCAGCAGAGTTTTCTAGGAAAATCCAAGAAGCCAAGGTTGCCCATGCAGAGAACACTCGCTTGTTTCGTTTAGCTGAAGAAGAACTTCATTCTGCTTCTTGAGCTTGTCGTTTGTAATTTCTCATTTTCGACTAGTAGTGATGGCTTCCGAACTATTTGATACACTATGAAAATATAATAGATAGATTTGGGGATAATTGTTAAGTTGTCGATGTTTTAGGAAGGTTCCATAATTTTCTAGAATCATCTAGGTGTTTCCTTATTTTGGTATAGCTAGAGGTTTCCTGTTTTAGTTAAACTCAAGGTTTCCTTTCTTAACTATGTTTAGGTTTCCTAGTATAACTCATATACTTAGAATACAAGTTTGTAACCTATATAAATAAGTGTACAAGTCTTAAGGAAATACACACAACACAATCTAGGGAAGAGTTCTCATAACTAGAGAATTTTAGGGTTTCGAACGTTTTGTTCATAGAGAATTGTTTGGGGTTTGTGAACAACATCTTGTTGGTCATAGTTGTGGTTTATTCTCTGTAATTTGTTCTATAATAAGAGTTGATCGTAACCGTTTGTGGACGTAGGCATATTGCCGAACCACGTTAAATCTTGTGTCTTTCTTGTTTCGTTTGGTGCATCTAGTTTCTGTTTTCTTTAGTTCTACATTGATCCAAAGAACTATTAGTGTCTTGTGGAGGTCTTAATCCTAACAAGTTGTGAGGTGAGCGTGGAGAGGATAATAGTTAGAAGTGAAGATTTCTAGTTCTACATCAAGTGGTTTTTCGGATCAAACAACAATCATTAAATTATGCTACAACAAATAATTAAATAGAAAGAAACATAAGAAAACTAAAAAAAAAACTCCAACAAAACCCATGAGAGAAAAAACTTTTTCTTGAGAAATTTATATAAAGAGTCACCAAACTCGGAAGTTCCATATAAATAGAAATAATATCAAGAATATCTAAAATTTACGTAACATCTAAAATTGAGTGCAATTTTGTGCACACTCCTTTAAAGAGTGTGCACGTAACAAAATGATTTCATTGGCTATTCAAAATAAACCATTATCTTAACAAAGGAAATTATTTTCTAATTTAATTTAAATTTTGAACGGTAAGAGGATATATGATATATGCTTCTTCTTTTTTTTGATACGAAAGAATATTCATTGATTAAACTGAGATCCCTTTCATTTCAAGAAGGATATAATCTGAAATACAATTAGGTGGAATACCAAACCATTCTTTTGTTAGCTTCTTAATGCGAGTTATCCTAGAAAGAATCTCTGCCACTTTATTTTGTTTTTTTGGAACATGATAACAACTTTAGTTTTTGAATTTCTTAAAAACTTATATGATATCTAGTTATTACCTAAAATTTAGCCTTAGAAAATGGACAGTTAGTTATTAACTTATAGTTACCTAACGTTGTTATCAGTTTGAACCGATCATCCATCCTTCATGCTGATCATCACCAGGCTATATGAGAAAATCAGTATATCATTGATCTCAACGATTAATGTTCATGTTAGTTTCAACTATCAGTTCTTTTGGATATACTATCTATTGTGATTGCGACGTATAATATCTCTTGAATTAATTAGTTAATTTTTATTTCTCAAATTTCATCTACCTTTTCGATTAATATTTTTTTTTTTAATAAGGTACACAATTCGTTTGAATGGTCAAATAACAAGGCGGTTACTCTTCACTTTGGTATTCGAACACTCTATTTAGTCTATTACTCGTAGTTTTTTTTTTTTTCCCAGACTCAACTTATTGATTTGGATCTAATTCAACCGACTCACTATGTCTCAAATTTTTTTAATTAGTTGAGTTGTAGAAAACTTTTGAATCCAGTCAAATATGTCCAATAAGTTAGATACAAAATCATACATGATCAAAAAACCCTAAATTAAATGTACGAGCAGATTCAGATGTTAGAAAAATGAGAAAAGAAAGAACTCAAACTGAGTTAGATGCCGAATCAGATTCAGATCAAGAGTCAGAACCAAACAAACAAGCTGGTAGTCTAGGATTAAACATTAAATTCCTACTTTTATCATCTACGCCTTTCTCTTTTCATTTTTGTTTCATGATCCAAGAAAAGAATATTCCAATTCCATATATTATCCAATCTGAACCCTCTATTACAAGTGTTGTAATAGAGTAAAACCTTGAGTCGAAAAAAAAAAAAAGTCAACTCAGACTGAATCAGGTGCCGAATCAGATTCAAATCACGAATCAGAACCAAACAAACAAGGTGTTAGTCTTGGATTAAACATTAATTCCTACTTTTATCATCATCTACACGTTTCTCTTTTCATTCTTGTTTTATGATCATCAAAGAAAAGAATATTCCAATCGCATATATTATTCAATCTGAACCCTCTATTACAAGTGTTGTAACTACACAAATGCAAGAAAACGTTGGATAACATCATCTCTCTGGACGCCAAAAAGAAAAGAAAAGACTCCTCCTACTACTAAATACTAGTCATCCCTCTCTCTTATTTGATCTGACACTAAATTCACTCCTCGAAAACGCCATCCTTTCTCTCTCTTCCCTTTCTTTCTTCTTCTTCTTCTTCTTTTCATTATTTCTTGTTGAAGTTATCCCCCCCCCTTCTCCTGCTGTCTCTCTCTCTTTTCTCTGCACAAATTTGGAGTCTAGTATCCATTTGGTACAACAAACCCTAAACAAAACAGAAAAAAAAGAAAGAAGAGATTATTCCCTTTCCTAGGGTTCTATTCTTTTAGGGTTTTCTTTCATTTCTTGGCTTATTCTGTGTTGTTGTTACAAATCTGATGATGCTGCTGATATAAAGGTACAAGCTTTTCATGATGCTCTTGGTATAATTCTGGAAAACCCCCCAAAATACCAATTTAGGTTTTGAAAAAAAAAAAAAAAAAGTTTAGAACTTTGTGCACAGAAATGTATTGTAGTTAAAACCCAGTGTTAGATCAGAAGTGAAATGAAATACACCAGCTAGAGAGAAAAAGAGTTTGTTTTTCTTCTAGGGTTTGTGTTTTTATTCAGTGGGTTTTTTGTTTTTGTTTTGAGGGTTTTGATTATTATTAGGTTTTGAAGATGTTGGAGGGACCTAAATTTACTGGAATTATAGCACCTAATGCTAATAATGCAAACAATGAAAACAATTTCTATAATTTCACACAAGGGTTTTATCAGAAGCTTGGGGAAGGTTCAAACATGTCTATTGATAGTATCGGGAGTTTACAAACTAGTAATGGTGGAGGATCTGTTTCAATGTCTGTAGATAACAGTAGTGTTGGATCAAATGATTCACACACTCATATTTTAAACCATCCAGGTCTTAAGAATGTCAATAATAATTACTCTGTGGGTCATAGTGTTCTCCGTCCTGGTAGGGTTTCTCATGCATTGAGTGATGATGCATTAGCTCAAGCTTTATTCGATAGTAGATACCCAACTGAAGGTCTTGAGAATTATGATGAATGGACTATCGATTTGAGGAAGCTTAATATGGGTACTGCTTTCGCACAAGGGGCTTTCGGGAAACTGTATAAAGGAACGTACAATGGCGAGGACGTTGCAATTAAGATATTGGAAAGGCCAGAGAATAGTGCGGAAAGGGCACAGTTAATGGAACAGCAGTTCCAGCAAGAAGTTATGATGCTTGCTACTTTGAGACATCCCAATATTGTTCGCTTCATTGGAGGATGTCGTAAACCCTTGGTGTGGTGTATTATAACGGAGTATGCAAAGGGAGGTTCAGTTCGGCAGTTCCTCATGAGGCGGCAGAATCGTTCTGTGCCATTGAAGTTAGCTGTGAAGCAAGCGTTGGACGTCGCAAGAGGGATGGCTTACGTGCATGGACTTGGATTCATTCATAGAGATCTTAAGTCGGACAATCTCTTAATCTCTGCCGACAAATCAATCAAAATTGCAGATTTTGGTGTGGCAAGGATTGAGGTTCAAACTGAGGGGATGACGCCAGAGACGGGAACGTATCGTTGGATGGCTCCGTAAGCTTTTATTCTCTCTTAAATTTTACAGTTCTCCTCCTTCTGTTTGTTTTATTGACTTCATTGCTAGTTTCTTAGTAAGTTTACTCTATTAGATAACATTATATCTACTTTATTTGGTTGCGCCATAGATCTATCTACGTTGATGCTTTCTGCTAGGTTTTTGTATCTAATTTGATATGCAATAAATTCGGAACATGGAAAAAATAGAATGTGCAATGCATTTCTGTAGATGCCCTAGATTGTATCTTGCCCTTTCTGCTAGGCATGCCTCTGTAGTACTTACATTGCTCATTTTTTACCTTTTTAGACCGATCATTATTCATTACAATTAGCTAGAAATTGTTCTCTTGCCAGTGGGAATCTGAGTTACGTGTATTGCATGCAAGTTGGTAACCATCTTGATTAGATATCATTATATTTGGTTGCGGAATAGATCTCTCTACGTGGATGCTTTCCGCTAGGTTTTTGTGTCTAATGATCAGTAGATGCCCTAGATTGTATTTTTCCCTTTCTGCAAGGCATACCTCTGTACTACTTACGTTTAATCATTTTTTACCCTTTTAGACCGATTGTTAATTCAATCCTCAATTGGCAAGAAAACAATTTCTTGCCAGTGGGAATCCGAGTTACGTGTATTGCATGCAAGTTGAAAACCACCTTGATTAGATATCATTATATTTGGTTGCGGAATAGATCTCTCTACGTGGATGCTTTCTGTTAGGTTTTTGTATCCAACGATCAGTAGATGCCCTAGATTGGATTTTGCCCTTCTGCAAGGCATACCTCTGTACTACTTACATTTGCTCATTTTTTTACCTTTTTAGACCGATTGTTAATTCAATAGAAATTGTTTTCTTGCTAGTGGGAATCTGAGTTACGTGTATTGCATGCAAGTTGTAAACCATCTCGATTAGGTGTCGTTATATTTGGTTGCGGCACAGATCTCTCTACGTGGATGCTTTCGGCTAGGTTTTTGTATATAACGATCAGTACATGCCCTAGATTGTATCAATCCACAAACGGCAAGAAGTTGTTTTCTTGCCAGTGGGAATCTGAGTTACGTGTAGTGCATGCAAGTGGCAAACCATCTCGATTAGGTATCATTATAATTTGTTGTGGGCCTGTGGCATAGATTTCTCTACGTGGATGCTTTCGGCTTGGTTTTTGTATCTAACTACCCGTAGATGCCCTAGATTGTATCTTGACCTTTCTGCAAGGCATACCTCTGTAGTACTTACATTTGCTCATCTTTTACCTTTTAGACTGATCGCTTATCAATCCGCAATTGGCAAGAAGTTGTTTTTTACCAGTGGGAATCTTTATTAGTGCATGCAAGTCGCAAACCATCTCGGATAACTGTTGGTTTATCTTTATTAGTGCTAATCATGACTGCCCCGTGTACATTCATTTATGCAGTGCCTTAAAAGTGTTCAACGTATCTGGGGCAGTTATGATTGACCCTAATAGAGATAAACCAAATATTTGTTTATGCCCAGTGCCTTGGAGTGTTACACGTATCTCCCTAACATCTAATGTTCTGTCAACGTGTCAATCCTTTAAGTGTTAGTCCGCATTGATTGCGTAATGAATGGATGGCGTATCTACCTGTCATCTTCTAATCTATAATTGTGTCAATTCTTGAACTGTTATTATCTAATAATCTATAAACGTCTCAGTTCTTGAAGTGTTAGTCTGCATTGATTGCATAGTGAACGGCAGCTGTCATTATATTCTTCGAAAATTTTAATTTAGGTTACTTGTTAAGTGTGTTTTACATATGCTTAAGAAGAATGTCCATGGTACTGCTGTCAGACACTTTATTTTATGATTAACACCACATTAATCAATCCTTTTTTGTCGTTAGTGATACTTAGTTACTACAGGCCGACATTGTTTAGCTCCCTTCCCCCTTCCCAAATAGTTTTACTATATATGTTACCGAATCATTAACCAATAGAAAAGTGGGTTTCACATGCTCTGGTTTTGTGCCCCTAAGACTTGCAAGTACATTTGTTGATCTCTTGCTCGACTATACCTACGAGTACATGTACTTGACTTTTTCAAGCCAAATACATGTGATTGGCTTATGTGATTGGCTTATGTATTTGGCTTGAAAAAGTTAAGTAGGTGTACTTGTAGGTCTTAGGTACAAAATCAGAGTATTATAACTCGATTTTGAAGATTAGGTAAATGATGTAGTCAGAGTAAGAGTGTTTTACGGAGAAGGTACCATGCATACTTATATTTCATAAAGTCTGTTTAGTAACCATCATTCTCATTCTTTTGTGTGTTCTCATTCTTTTGTTTGATGTGTTTGAACATGTTCAGAGAGATGATCCAGCATAGGCCGTACACTCAGAAAGTTGATGTATACAGCTTTGGAATAGTTCTGTGGGAGCTGATCACAGGGATGCTACCATTCCAGAACATGTCAGCAGTCCAGGCTGCATTTGCTGTGGTGAATAAAAATGTGAGGCCTATAGTTCCAAATGACTGCCTGCCAGTGCTCAGTGAGATCATGACTCGCTGCTGGGATGCCAACCCCGAGGTCCGTCCTCCCTTCACTGAAGTCGTGAGGATGCTCGAATATGCAGAGACTGAAATACTGACAACTGTTAGGAAGGCTCGCTTTAGGTGTTGCATTACCCAACCAATGACAACGGACTGAGCAACATTCTCCAACCACAAGCTCATGAGGAAAAATAGAAGAGCAAAAGTGATTTTATGTGTTTAAGCCAGGCAGGTGTATGTATTAGCATTTCTCTTTTTTTTCTTTTTCTTTCTTTTTCTTCTTCTTCTTGCGAACTTACTTCCAGAGGGTAAAGAAAAGGGTACTATAGAGTCTTGACTGCTGGTTTCTCAGTCTCCATTTTACTTTCATCCATTGAGGAGATCTGAAGTTGTGTATCCAATGAACCCCCTGAAGTGTCATATATGTCTGTTGTGTTTCTTTCAGTATACTGTTCTGTTCTTTCTTTGAGAAAGCAGGTTTTCTTTGTCTATTTTTTTTTCCCTTTTTGTGTCGTTTCGTTTTAGGAGATCTGAAATATGTTAAAGTGGGGCTGATGATAATGACCCCCGATATGTGTATTCCTACCCTTTCTGACCCTTCTCAATGAATGTAATGTGTGTTCTGGATTGCCAGGGCTGTGAGTCTGTGACATTCTTTGGTTTGCAGCTTTGGTCTCAAGTTAAAAAAAAATATAGAAGCATGGTTTTCTTTATATTCTTGTCTTTTGCTTCCTTTTGGCTGTATTTACTACTTTCATAGCTGCTTAGTACTACCACCACCAGTTCATTTTACTTGTGCTTCTTAGAGCAGATATTAAGAGCAGACAAAATTTTAGAACTAACAGAATAAACCACACAGAAATATTATTTACTTTTCTCAGTTCTAAATATTTGTATCCTTGTATAGGCAGACAAAATTTGTTCACACTAAGCCAGCATTCAACTACAATACAACAAACATACTGATCTCTTCCGAGCAAAACAAAAAAAGCTCCTCTTATGTGTAACTTGATTGATCAATTAGTCGGTCACCTCAAAGATGCTACGCTAGTCCGGCTCCTTGAACTGTCATATCCAGATTGTGTGTAAAGAGGGTCGCTCATCATCTCCTGTAATCACAATAGAAACAATAAAATTTTCAGTTACCCAAACATTTTCCCAGGGGTTCCGTTTCAAGATCAACCACATAATCATACTGAAGTACATAGTATGCCCACACTGCTTTTATTGGCATTATCTAGTACACTGCTCTATGTTGCCTAAATGGGGGTAACAGATCTAATAACTAAAGATTTATTCGGGTGGATGTTTTTAAAAAGAATGATCTCACTACACAGACGTCCTTGCTAGAAAATCAGAGCTGGGAAGTATAGTGGCCCAGGAAATAGAGAACAAAATAAGCGTTGAAACCAAAACAATGTAGCGCTGATTGAGACTTCGCATTCAGGAAACAATTGAAGTTCAGTTGTGTAGTCAAAACTAAACAACACCAAAAAGGAGTTACCTGGCGAACAGAGGAAACTTGGCTGTGGCTAGAGGATGAGTACCCTCCTCCAGTTCCACCTATCATTATATGGTCCATGTTATCTTCAGCAAGTCCTCTCAATCTATTGAGCTCAGGTAAGACAACCTTTCCGAGATCTGGACGATCTTTTCTCCTTAACTCAGCACATTGGAGTGCAAGCTTGGCAAACACCATCACCTCTTCAACTGGCCAGTCGGGCACGTCAGGGTCCAACATCTCCGCAAATTGTCCCCTTTCAATAGACCGCTCGACATGATGTGTCAAACCCATAGGTGGCTTCGCTGTTATTATTTGTAAAAGCATGATACCCAGAGAGTACACATCAGATTTTATGCCGAGCATTCCTGTTTGCTGATACTCTGGATCAATGTAACAAAACGTCCCAGCTGTAGATGTCATGCGGTATTGAGTCACAGTGTTAGCCACGGATGGAGGGACAAGTCTAGCAAGCCAACGTCACTAATTTTGCTAACAAAATTGCGATCCAGTAATATGTTGCCTGGTTTTAAGTCACGGTGTACCAAGGGCTCTGGCTTGGTTTGATGTAGAAAGAGCAACCCTGTTGCGATTTCTGCTGCACCGAAACCTAAGTTGCCAAGAGAGAATTGGTCCATTTCCTCGTCTGAAAAGACAATCATCTAAGCTTCCATTGGCCATGTACTCGTAGACTAGACAGCCATACTGGGGCAGGCACCTAGGAGAAGAACCATGTTTGGATGTCGATGCAGCTCAGTACTTCAACCTACATCATCACGAAATTACCATGGCTTTTAATAATCTGAACATGAATGAAATTAAGGCTTCTAGGAGGAGGGACGGTGGGTAAACTGTGATTTTATTTTACCTCTTGCTGAAACTGTGATCTTCCTTGAGCAGCATCCGGACGCAGAACCTTAATAGCAACTGGTGTGTGATCCAGATAACATTTATACACTGGTCCATAACCACCTTCCCCAATCTTCCGTTCTTCTGCAAAACACTCGGTTGCTGCTTCAATTTCCTCGATTGTATATTTTCTATACCGCAAATCTGAATGTGCAAGAGCATTTAGAGCCCTTTTCTTGTCCTCAGATTCTTTCATAGCCTTCAATTCTGCACTCATTCTTTTATGTGCTTCTAGTTCTGCAATCCTCTGTGCTGCTTCTGCAGCCTCTAGTGCTGCCATGCACTTAGCTTTTTCTTTCTGCGCCATTGCTAATGCATTTTCCTCAGCCATTCGCGCCTCATGCAACCTGTGCTCCTCCTCCATTTTCCATCGGTGGAGCTCCATTGCCTGTGTCAAAAGCTCATTGATATATTCAGAGTGAAATAAAGAATCAATAATTTATTGTATCAAACTCAGTTGTACTGAACTTACCTTTTGCTTTGCTGAGAGTGCTTCTTTACAAGCCGAACTATACATATCCATTGTTTGCTTCAGCTCTAACTTTAACCTCCTCATCTCAGCCTCAACCTCATCCTGCGTACTCATCACTAAATCCATAAGTAACAACCATCATGCACATACTTGTTGGTACGTTTGTCTATATATCAATTTAGGTTTACATTGTTAGCCACCTCTATATATCCATTTAAAGTTTCACAAAAAATGGAAAAAAAAAGTAGAAGAAGAAGACAAAAGAAAAGAATATCCTCTTCATATTGTTTATACCCTACCATGTTGGATGAACTTGATGACATCTTGCTGTCCTGGGAGATCATTGAGAAATCACTTGAATATTGGAGATCTACCGACCTAGGTCCTCCTCCCATTCGCAGTGACTCAAAGCTTTTCCGACCATCCATGTCCGAGCTGTTTGACAATCTGGGTGGAGTCCGGACAGGGTCGAAATTATCGTATAGTGAGGGGAACATGCGGTCAACACTGGGCCTCCCGGAGCTAACATATGATATGTCAGTATCAGGATTTGAATACTCCCCGTAAGGTCTTTCGGGATGGCCTCTCCCTCCTGCTCTACCGAATGGTGACCTGTTTCCATCGCGAAGATTAGTTTACTTTTATTTATCACCTTATAGCCTCACTGTTGGGGCTGGCATACAAATTTCAGTTTCTAGAATCTTGTTTAAAATCACTTGAGAAAACCGAAATGGTCTAATGTAGTTGGCACATTCAGAACAACACTGACACACAGCTGAACACCAGCACAAACAGCAAGAATTTAGTTTGGGCTACAACCAACACCCCATTGATTTTCTTTCTGAATCGTGAACCACGGTTTCTTCACTTACCAACCCACGCATACATTTACCATTTTGAGATAGGGGTAGCAAAGTGGTCCGATTAAACACTCACACAAGACTCTAAGTTTGTCAGGGTGATGAGTCTTACCTGATTGCATCCAACTCGTCTTGGAAACTACGTTGCTCCACAGGTGTTTGAGGAGCTGCAAATAGAAGAAGATTCAGATTATTTCTCTACCAAACTATCAATGACGTGAGGTGGAGTGAAGTGTATCTTTTACAGATAAACTCTTTTTCAAGAAAAATAGTATTGACCTCTTGGTGTACTACTGCGGGCAAACTGTGCTTCAGGTGGTTCAGGAGCTCTTGCGACTTCCTGGGTCTGTGTTTGGATCTTAGGACGGGCAACGCTCGGGGCAGCTCTAGAGGCAGTCTTTACAGATGAAACCTTTCCTTTAGAGATAACATAGACAGTGCAGAAATCTGGTGCTGACTTTGTGACCACCGTTGGCACATCTGTAGGCTTAAACGTTCTGTCCAAGAAGATTTTACGTATTACAAACGTATGTAGAAATTGAGCATAAGCAGATAAAGAGAGCAACTTTCATAAATTTCCTTGATCTCATGATTGGGCTAGAATCTAGAAATAGGGTATCTATATGCAATATGGTTGACTGACACAGAATGACAGCAGAGCTAAATGTTGAGAGGCATCTTATATATAGCATTATTGTACCTTGACATCTCTTGATAAGAAATCGAAAATACGAAAAAATTATTGGCGGTAATATTCTGAAGATTACCTGAGAAAGGAATTCCTCGATGCAGCTCCAAGAACTAATGTGTCAATTCCAGAATGGGAAACATACTCCGATATAGCTTTTCCTATATCCAGCTCTTCAAGTACAACATCATGACATTTTATCTTCACCAAAAAAGTTATGTTGGCAATCATAAATGTTAGAGTTTCTTTTTTTGGAGATAATACAGCTTCATTTTCCATCCCTAATAGAAACAGAAAAGAGGAAAGAGTTAAACCCAAGTTTTACCTCTTTTCGTGAGCAGAAGCATCGAAAGGGAAGAAAAATTTCCTTATTTATAGCATCACTTGGTTTGAACGGGGAAATAACATCATTGGGTCCTGCTGCAAACAGAAAAGTGATGAAAGGGATAGTCATTAAAAAATGCATGAATAGATTCAACAACAACAAAATAAATAAATCCAGGAAGCGCTACAAAGGGTATATCAACAAGAGAAAAAAGAGATCAACGACGTCAATGCACAACGCTTCCTTGCAAGAGACACAGAATAGTATCAGGAACTCCACACTTTGATATGAAAATAACATGTAACTTATTTAATTATTTTCTTTCTCAAAATTTCAGTTATTGAGCAATGATGTTGCATTACCCTAAGATGTCAGTATGCCCACATTAGTATTTCAAATGCAGAGTATAATTGACTTTCACTACACTTAATTATGACGATCATCTGCGTTGAATACAATAGACCTACACTTATTCATGTCTGGATTCATTCGACGTTTTTCTTATCATAACAGTTTTCTTACGTCTTGGAATGTAAGAAGTCATTTTACCTTGAGAGAAACCATATATTTTTACAGAGAACCCATTCTAAAATGAAATATGAGTGTGTGTGTGCGTGTGCGTGTGTGAGAGAGAGAGAGAGATGGAGAATTACATGGAATAGGAGCACTTTTCTGTTTGACATGGATTAATGTAACAGTTTGACCTCTGCCTAAGAGATGATCAATAGCCCATTTTAGCGCATATTGGCTGCTTTTATCTTTGTCTACTGCAACTGCAACAATCGCATTCGAATCTTTCTTCTCTTCCTCAACTTTTGGCATCCACATCTTCTAAATTCTCTTCACTTTCCGTTTTCTTCAAATTAAATTATAATTTGTATTAAGAGAAAAGAAAAAGGTAGAGAGGGAGGGAACTTCACAGAAATTCCTTTTTTCCTCTTTAAAACACCATTTCAATTTCAATTCATCAAAAAGGCAAAATGAAGAGAAAAAAATTGTAAGTATTTCCATAAAAATATCTAGAAACTAAGCCAACCAAAATTAGAAAAACATTGATGATTGATGAATTACCTTTCTTGTGTTCCTACGGATCACCTACAAGACTCTCTTCTGATCCTTTGTTGTTCTTTCTTTCTCTCACTATTTTCTTCTTCTCTCTCTCTCTTTCTTTCTTTCTCCAACAGAAAGGAGACATCTTTCTCTTCTCCATCTCTCACTATTTTTAGCTTTTCTATTTTCTTTCAAAACTGTAAAAACTCTGACCTCCATTTTCCACATTCTCTCTCCTGCCTTTTGCACCACCACAACTGACAGGTGGTTTCATTTCTTTCAAAAACAGGTGGGAATCATTGGTCAGCAATCAATCATAAGTTCTTACGGGCGAATTCATTTTAGGCTCTGGTATCCAAATGTGTACCAGACAGTTAAGGGCCGCATAGCTTTATTTTTCTAACGGGTGGTTAATCCTACTTGCCATCAGAGAAAATCATAATACTGTGAGACAATAAAGAAAAACATAAGCCAAACTTGTTTTGCAAGCGTGATTCACATGTCTGGTAGAAGATGTACACTGGATCGAAACCTTAATATATACATGTGCCTGACTTTTACTTAACTATGACGGTCAGTGGTTACAGCTCCTACATTGAAATATAATTTTGGAAGGAATAACATTTAGCAGACCTTTAGAACGACACATCAGATGATTGACAATCTAGAGCTTTCCATTACATCTGGGGGTGATTTTCTAGATTCTAGTATTCAAAGCTTGGGGAACCGTCTAAGATATGCAATTTGGATATAATATCTAGATCCTAGTTTGGAGACAGACATCAGCTGAAAGTGAACTTGTAGTGAATAACACAAATAATCCTAAGCAGAAAAGAAATGTGATACTTGACCCTAATTAATATAATAGTGTTTGCCCTTCCTATCTGATCGAGTGTAATATTCCACATTGTCTAGGGCACAGAGTTTTCTGAAGGTTTAGTCCCACAGCCTCATTTAGTCTTACACTGCATCTGAAGTTACAGGCATTACAAAATAAATAACAGGAAAAAAAAAAAAATCTGCAAAATGTAATGCATTTTTTACTGACCTGAAGGATCCAAGAGGTCCAAATTACAAGCAATGTGTCAAGTAGGTGAGTTTGGTTTGAAATGATAATAATTTTCCATCTTCCACTGCCTACAGATAACTCGTGTTGGGAACATATCCTTCTAACTTCATTTCCTCATTCAACAAGTTGAAAACTTGGTATATACCATTAGACTCAAGGCAGATTTCACCTGCATGAAACTCATGAAGTTGACTCTCAATATCAATCCAGCTAACACCAGGTGTCTTACTCACCCCTTTCTCTCTCATCAACCCTCTCATCCTTGCCGAATCATCCCACTTCTTTGAATTTGCATACATCTTGGCTGATATAATATAGTTTCCAGAATTGGCTGGTTCCAAATCAATTAGCAAACTCACCACACGTTCACCAATCTCCACATTCCCTCTAGTCTTGCATGCTCCAAGCAGTGCCCCCAACATGACAGCATCGGGCTTTTCAGGCATCTTTTCAATAAAATTCCACGCTTCTTCTAAATTTCCTGAGCGTGCCAAAAGATCAACCATGCAAGAATAGTGCTCCACTTTTTTGGGATTAGACCAAAAGTGGGTCCCATCAAATCAAACCACTGGCAGCCCTCTTCAACCAATCCTACATGCACACATGCAGATAGAACTCCAACGAAAGTGATGTCGTCCGGACAGACTGTCCCATCCTTGAGCATGGACTTAAACAGAGCTATGGCATCTTGTGCCCTTCCATGAACAGCAAGTGCAGAGATCATGGCGTTCCAAGAGACCACATTTTTCGAAGGCATGTTTTTAAATATTTGATGTGCCTGGTTTATGCTTCCGCATTTCGCGTACATATCAACTAAAGCCGTCGCAATGTAGACATCATGCAGATATCCTTTTTGGAAGAGTATTCTTCTACCCACTTACCCAAATCTATGGCTCCGACAGAGGCACATGCTGATAATACCGCTGAAAGTGTAATCTTATTAGGCTCCGCTCTAGTGCTTATCATGTCATGGAATAGAGCAATTGCTTCATCTGCTGCCCCATTTTGTGCATACCTGTTCGGAAAAGACAATTAATACAAAATCTATGTGGATAATAGAAAGAACATCCGAACCTACAACAATAATCACCCATGATCAGCAAACCAATCAGGCCTGAGATCGCCTAGTTGTTATTGCTGGTGGTTGATCCAACTCAATGCTTATATGTAACATGCTTTGGTAGAACTTAAGTCACCAATAATCTCTCTTAGCGACCAAGTGTAGACCGTTGTCAAAATATGTAAGACAAAACATATATAAGGAAAGAATGAAATAAACAGCTGCAAGTAGGGAACAGAAACTTGCCCTGTGATCATGGCATTCCATGGAATTGAATCTTTCTTCACAGGCATTCGATCGAAAATCCTCCTAGCTGATTTCAAATCCCCACACTTTCCGAACATATTAATCAACGACGAACCAACAAATGTATTCAATTCAAATCCCTTTTCCTCTATCAAACCTTCCAACAATTTCCCAAAACTCAAATCCCCAAGATCACCACAAGCTCCAAGAACACTCACTACACTCATTTCATTTGGTTCACACCCCTTCATCCTCATCTCCTTAAACAAACCCACAGCTTCTCTAGAACAACCCATCTTTGAATAACCTGATATCATCGAATTCCAAGAAACCAAATCTCTTTCAGTTATTGCATCAAACACTTTCCTTGCAAGACATATATCACCACACCTTGAGTACATAGTAATCAATGAATGAGTAATATGAGAATCCAACTCCAACCCAAGTTTCACAACACAAGAATGTGCCAGTCTACCTATACTTAATGATGGTAAATTAGCACAAGAAATCAATAAAAATGGGTAAGTAAAATTGTTAGGTTCTATACCAAAAACCTTCATTTCAAAGTAAAGTTGAAGGGTTAGTGAATAATCATGCCAAGTATTAGTTAAAGCACGGATAATCAAGTTATAAGAGAAATCATTGGGTTTAGAAATATGTGAGAAGAAAAACAGAGTGTAATCAGAATTTACTTTGAGATCAATGAGTTTAGAAAGGAGGTAATTTTGTTTGTCTGTGATTGAGTTTATAATCATCTGAGAATGAATTTGTTTTAGTAGTTTGAATGAATCACATTGTTTTAAAAGGTTTAAGAGTTTATGTGATGCCATTGCTGTTTCTGCTTTTCTTTTTGTGGGAAATTCGGGAGGCCAACGGCGTAAAGACGGAAGGAAGCCTAATGAGTTCAAGGACTCAAGCTTTTTATAAGGCTAAGTCCCATGGGCTAGATTGGAGTGCTAGATTGGCCAAAAAGTATTGCAAATCATGAAAAAAGTGTGGGAAAAAAGTTAACACTCAATCTGGCTACTTCTCCTAGAGCATTTGCTCGCAGTCGCACTATCGGCGAGATTGAAACGCTGAATGGTGCGGCGCTCAAAAAGTTGTCTCAACGCCGAACCGTTCGGCGCTCACAAAATCTAACGGCTGAGATTGAAACGCCGAACCGTTCGACGTTCAAAAGTAATCAAAACGCCGAATGGTGCGGCGCTCAGAAAAACGCCGAATGGTTAGGCGCTCACAGATGACGTGGATGGCCAATCTAGCGTCTAGATATCTAGCCCATATGACTTAGGAGGTTGCCCAGGCTGACGTGGATGGTCAATCTAGCGGCTAGATATCTAGCCCATAGGACTAAGCCTAAGGGGACTCGGCTTCAGCCCGGCAGCTAGCCGTCACAGCCCTGCCCCTGTGACATGATGTAGCGCCAAGTCCTGTCACTTGTGGGAGCACTAAGGTAAGCGGTTCATAAAAGGTCTCAAGTGCATGCAGTAACCAGAGATTAGGATTGAACATTGAATAAAATTACACTTCGAGTCGGAATCGTAAGAGTTCAATTATGGGGTAATCCGATTTTTGGAATTGAATTCCAAGGAAATGAAAGTAATTCAATTACTTTTGTTTGTACCTGGAATCCAGTTCAGTTACTTCTGTTTGGATTGTGTCAAAGTTAACAAAATCCAAGTCGAAGACCGCATACTTCCCGTCTGAAGCTATGTCTCCTGATCTAATGAAAAGTCTAAAACTAAACTCAACCAAAGATGCAAAGGGCACCAAATGTCAAAACCTTGCTTTGTAAAAGAAGACTGTATATTGACAAACCAATATGCAGAAAACAAAAGATAGTTAAAAGTAACCAGAGAGAAACATGCAAGTAAACTCATAGATAATAGACCATATCCATGTTCTTTCTTTGAAATTTAATTAGGAGCGCCGACTGCATTATCAATCACTACTTTTTCTTCACTGAAGATATGGTAACTTCAATACTTCTCAAGAATTGGTGAAACAGAATCTATCCACTCTTTTCTAACTTCATCAAGCTCCGACGTACCATATTTCATCCCCGACTTAAACATCTCGCAATTAAGAATTTCAACACATGTAAGCACTATTAACAACATTATATTGTAACGCCGTGGAAACATCAAAAGTGGAACGAAAAAGTTGAATCACTACCTCTTGAGGGTTCTGCATTGCAGTGTCATAACTTTTTATAATGTGCTTCATATACAACATCACATAAAATCCGCATTCCCAAGTTCCTTTTTGTTTAGGGTTATCTTTTGCATGTAATTTTAATATCACCAGTTTCTACATATTTGTCACATATTCTTAACATTTAACAAAACAATAATAAAATAATGGCGTGGGAAAAGATTTATTAGCTTGTTACCTTCACATCGACCCAGAATACTTTCTCTTTAGATGTCTTCAAACCCAATTCTCGAGCTAGGGCTTGCGAAACACTGGTGAACAACATAATGAGATATTGAGATAGTCAAAACTGGACACTGGTTTCAAAAATCTTACAAGAGAAGTGACAAGGGTTTAAGCACTTTTCCTTCTATGCATATAAAAAAAATATATGTTCCAACCCAAAATCAACTTACATGCTCATTTTCTCATCTAGATTGTATCTCTGATTTTCGTCCAACGAATTCAAATAATAAAATACCCCATCGAAAAATACGATTAGTACCCAATGAATTCTACAAAGTAAACATGCAAAAAGTTAGTATATGCAAGAGATGCAAAAGCAATGTCAGCACCACCAGCTGATATCAAAGAATACCCTAACTCTAATGTGTTTTATACTTGATACGCAAAGGTTAAAATCTAAAAAACACAATCAAAGTTCGAGTTGAAGAAATATAACGGATCTTTAGCTTACCTTGTATTACAAGGAATAAAGATGTATTTTCGACTCCGAGCTGAATCTTTCACTCCACTTAATACATTTCTCACGAAAACTTCCTTATTGACTTGAAAATGAACGGCTGCTGGATTTATAAATCCAAACTTATTTTTGCGTGCATCACTATCCAATTTTTCATATAACAATCTGAAAACACATAAAAAGATGAGTTCCAATATCATACCGTTAGTCAAAAAGAAGCAAGTATTTTTGAAAGCAACAATCAAGAGGACTTACCGGATGTATAAGACTATGGCATTATTCGAAAGCCACTCATGAGACATGCAAACAAACTCAATATCTTCTAGTGCCATTTGTATAGGCACATCTACAGTTTGACCAAATACATTGTGATCCAACTCAACTTCAATCGCAGACCACCGCTCAAACACTTCTTTTGCTCTCTCACGAAATTTATGAATTGCATCTGTTCGCTCCTACAAACAGAAATTTTTAAGTACACAACTAAAACCTAAAAGAGAAATTAACATATATATATATATATATATATACACAAAATGATTTCCGATTTTATAATGCAAATGAACATTAAAGTTAAAATTAATTTGCTGACAAGGACCACCAAGTGAAATAAACAAAAGCTTTTAAGGAGTAAAATGTGTGAGTGCTGAGAGAAACACCTTTCTCATTAAGATATCTTCCTCCTCTAGCTCCTTCAGGATCTGTTTCCCTTGCTGTTTTGGAACTTGTTTGTTATAAACTTCGCGCTTCGGGGAAGGTTCCTCTCGTTGTAAAGTTGTACAGACACCACCATACCCAGTGAACGCAGCAGGTATGATCGGTACGAACGATGATGCCCGTGATAACACTTTGTCCGACCTAGAACTAGTGTTTGTTGTGTTATCTTTATCTTTCTCCACTCGATCGTTGAACCAATAACGCACTCGGGCATCAGACAAGCCTAGATCATTTGCTAGCCTCTTTCTTATTCCCAATAGTGG
Organism: Papaver armeniacum; assembly: GCA_023531295.1. Taxonomy (NCBI): domain Eukaryota; kingdom Viridiplantae; phylum Streptophyta; class Magnoliopsida; order Ranunculales; family Papaveraceae; genus Papaver; species Papaver armeniacum. The sequence goes on along the minus strand of JAJJWW010012867.1, from coordinate 280,723 downwards.
AATTGAGTATCCTGTTTATACATAAAAATTTGAATACCAGTGTGTTTGATACTAATATATACAAATTAAGTAAAACCAATAACCCCTTATCCGCCATATTTTAATTATTATAATAATACCCTTAAGTTTATATTTTTGTAATTATTTATTAAGAGTTTTTTTCTATGAAAATTTAATTTAGTTTTTTTGGTTATTGGATTTTTCAAAAATATTCTTCTTACAAAACATGCTTGACGATTAAAAAAAATACAAATTAAATTAGTTTTTTAAAAATAAAATTAATAAGACTAAAAGATTTTAAAATTTTAAAAAGAAAAATTTAGAAAACTAATTGTTTTTTTTTGAAAAAAAAATAAAATTTTAAGAAATAGAATTGAAAAAAATAATATAATTCTTTTTAAAAAAATAAAATTAAAAAATTGAACTTTTTAAAAGTAATAAAAATAAAAAGATAAATAAATAAATTAGTCAACGTTATCTAAGTAATTTAACTAGCCTTAAAACACCCCTTATCAACTTACATTAGTTAGAGTAATAACTTTGTATGCCTCGAAAAAATTAGGTATGCCTCAAAACAACCTTCTTATTTATTGGTTAGCCCACTCATAGTTTGATATGTATCCAAAATTAGTTATCATTACAACTTGCTATAGTTTAGTAGTAATCTATCCTTCTACTATTTTTTTCTTCGTATTTAGTAGGAAGTCTTCATTTATTTCCTGAAATCACTTGTACGCTTCAAATAATTTATGACCCGTTAAAAGTTTGCCGCGGCCTTCGGCCGCTTAGTAATTTGCCTTGATGTTTTTGTTTTCATAGTTATATGGGTTGTTGGCTAGCCGGCGCCTCCCAGTATCGGGGCCTAGGCGCCAAAACGACTAATGGTAAAAGGCCTCAAAATTCTCAGGCGGCCTTTGGGAACTAATACGAAAGCCCAGGCTCTCCCCCTTTTGCTACACAATATGCAATTCAAGCAAAAATTAATATCAAGCAGTGCAATTCCAAAGAAATTAACTAAATCTGCCACAGCTAAATCTAGAAAAGGGATGAGAAAAACTAAGCTAATTAAGCTTATGAACCAGTAACTAAACAACATATGCACACACTATTGCTTAAAATCTTGAGTAATTAGTTAATAAAATGAATTCATGTTATCTTACCGGAAGAGGCATAGGCAGGTTTTAATTATCCGAAATAACCCCTTTTTGATAAAATCTTCTAAAAATATCGTACAAATAAAAGAATACACAAAAATAGGACTCATAGACATATATAGACAAACATTAGTAATTATTTACTATGATACCACTATGGTCCTGACTTTTTATGCATTGTCACGTTTGGGTGTATTACAGTCAGCTAATGCATATTACGATCAATTTGCCTAGTTGGATAGAATAGAAGTATTTAAACGGGGAACGAAAGTTTTGTCTATTTCTTGGCCTGGCCGAATGAAATCCCGACCTCTAAAATCACTTGATCGGTTAAGAAGATCAGTCGAAGAACAAGGACAAACTCTCAATTAATTTGTCTCATGCATTATCACATTTCCCTCGCTGCAAACCCAATTTGAGGTACGATCCATTTATTTTTGATGTTTTTAGTGTTTCAAAACTAGGGTTTCATGAGATTGTATGGTTTTATAACTAGGGTTTGCTGATTTCTTGGTATTTAAATCTAGGGTTTGAAATATGCACTTTAGGAGTAGCGACAAAAGAATCAATAGAACCCCTACACGGATTAAGAAAGAGCAATTATAATTATTTCGCAACTTACAAATTACAAAAAAGTTGAAAATGAGAGAGTTTGGTAGTTTCAAAGTTTATTTAGGTTAAACCATTAGTTCAAAAATGTATCTAGGTTTGCTTAGGTCGAGAAACTGTTGTTTGGGGAATAGGAGATTGAGTTGGAAAAATCCATTTGTTGTCAAACACTAGTTGTTTGCGTACATTATCGTGATGAAACATTGACATCAATCTTCATTGTAATGGGTCTGAATTTCATGTTTATGACGCATATGTAGTAGTTCCGCCTTCATGGATTAAGTATTCAACCCGTGTCCCATGACTGCACCGCCATATATTGAAATCATTTTCAAAATCTTCATAGGTTATCATGAATTCGGTTGCCTAATGGAACCTTCATAATACTTTGGGACAGTTATAAAAATTGAAATTGGGATTTTTGTACACTGAAGGTAAACATGGAAACGTACTATCTGTAGTCATTTTATGAACTGATACATGAGGTGAAATCTTATAAAACTCAGTTGTGTAGCTAGAAAGACTAGCCAAACATAAGCAACAATGTCATGATGAAGGAAAGGTAAATATGTGACAATTGGAAATATTATTAAGGAATGATAAGGTCTATTGAATGCAATTGTAATGTAAATAAAAGTCTAACTTAGCAACTGTTCTGCTATTGTGTTTTGTAGGACGTAATAACCAGCCCCAAAAATACATGGATGGCTAATGATTACGAATTCCTCCTGCTTGTTGTTTGTAAAAGAACTATGTGAATAGGTGGTAGACCTTGAGCAGGCATCTTATTCCGGAAAAATGAAATTGAGCCTCCTGCAACGTCAATGATAGTACAAAAAAATTCCTAAAGTGACAAAGGTTAAGAGATAAACATTCCCTTCCATATATTAAAGGCCTCCATTTACAAGTGGTGGACGCCGAAGAAACTCAAAAGAAGGTGGAAACTAAGGAGTCTATTATCGGAACTTCATAAAAACTTGGATAACGAACTGTAATACGAAGACGATATTATCTAATCTGTTTCTTAAACCAAGGTTAGTCTCCCTGGTGTTTTTATGTCTTCTTTTATATGTTAAAACAAATTCATTGATGCCTTGTAATTGGTGCATGTCTGTATTCCACAGTAAAATACATGACGAATACGGTGAGGTCATTAGTAAACTGTCTAGCCTTATCTAGATCAACGGAATCCAGATCCATCTGGGTGGCTACTTGATGAGGTGAGTTGCATCATTTTGATATTGCCGCTGAAATTGGACAATGAGAAAATTCTATGGATGGTGAACTTATCTCTAGCGCCTCGTGCAATTGCAGGTTATCAACAAAACATTGCTCTTGTTGCGAAAGTCTAAGATCTTTACCGAGAAAAATCATACCCGGACACACTCTGAAACCTATATTCTAGCAGGCGTAATTACCAAAAATAGGACATTTCTAGGTGTGTCTTTCAAAAATACTGGAAATGTAAATTAATACACGAAAATGGGTTTGTGTATCATTTTTACCCCTAACAAATAATTTTATTACATTTTTGTCCTAAAATTTAGTAGACCTTCCATTTTTTTTGTTATTGTTTTCAAATATTATCATGGGTAAATAAATTGGTTAAGGCTAGTGCCTTCGTGACTAAGGAAGGTTAAGCGAATGAGACCAAAATTATACTTAGTAATATAAAGCGATTTTTCAACTAATTTTTCTTTGTCGAAAAGGTGTTTACTAATTTATCTTTTTTTATTTTGCTTGATGTATAACTTTTGGTTTTTGTGTAGCTACATATGTAAAAATTGATAGTGTTGTATCTAACTTTCTTTTGTATTTTTAATCAAATCATGTCTTTTTTTAGCCAAAAAAATAAAATCCAAAAACAAATAAAATATTTTGTATTATTAAGGTCCACAATCGAAAGTCCAGACTTTTAACTGGACTTTTTGAGATTATTCATTTTTTAAAAATTAGGTCCGGACTTTTTCTTGCTAAGGTCTAGACCTTTTAAAAATCCCAAATATGGGTTGCCACATAGGGGCCACATACGTTCAGGAAGGTCTGGACCATTAGACCTAGAGTCCGGACCTTAGTTGCCAGATAAGCACCACGTAGGCTTAAGAAGGTCCTCACTTTTAAAACTAAGGTCTGGACCATTCAAATTTAAAATTGGTAACTCTTACTTTTTGAAATTCTTATAATTTTGAGTGTTTAAATGATCTTCGGAAGATTATCAATGTTTTGCACTTGCACAAGTTTTGTTTTCCAACTTATGTCAGTCTTGTACAACCATTCACAACTAGCCTATTAACTGTTTGGGAAAATGTCTCATTGAACTTTGTATTAGAAACTCCTATGTTAGTCCAAGATCGTATGTCTTTTTATGGGTTTTATACTGAAATCCCACCCTTGCAGATCAAAAATATCCAATCCATTCATTTGTGTTAAGGCACCAGATTGATTTTTTGTAGCAATTCGTGTTTGCGCAACCTTATAAAGTAACCCATTGCTCTGCAAAACAACATCAGTTAACCATTTTCTCGTATATTGAGCTTTACTGCATGTTGTTGTTGTTTATGTATTTCTAGTTGATAGGTGATTGAATATATACGAATTTAGATGTGTGTTAGTTTGTAAAGCAAATATTAAACCAAGTCATTTGTTGCTTAACCTCAACTGTGCCAAGAAACGCATGACTTCTTATCAGGTCACCAACAAATCCTAACAACACGATTGAGTATAACTGACTTATTTTGTCTCTGATATAAATTTAAGTGGATAGATTGCTCATTAACAAAAGTGAATCTCATGCTCTATTCATTCTCACATACATGACCGCACAAATTCAATCAAACAAATCTATTTGTACTGCCTCATCTCCAATTCCTAATTGTCTACCACTAGCAGCATGCTCGACCTGTCCCTTACCTTAAACATAATAATCACGTTATTCTCTTAATACTTGATTTTATTTGTTTCCATTTTTTGATTGATTTTACATTAATGTTGACATTTCACTTGTATATAAAGTTTCCATACTTTAATCATGCGTTGTCCATGCAATGGGTTGACATTGCCGTGATAATGAAGTTTCCATATTTTAACCACTAGCAATTTTATTATCTCACCATTCCACATTTCGGTTACTATATTGAGGATGAAATCGATATGTATAGCAATATTATTATCTAGCTATTAATGATATTTTCATATTTGTATCCTTGATTGTTGTTGTGTTTCCATATTTTTATCATTGATTGTTGTTGAAATTGATATTACACTAAATACTTATGGAGAATATTATTCATCAATGAGAATAAATCACCCTTCACAACAATCAATCATTAAATATGGAAATAAAAGTCTAAGGGAATAAAAGTTTGACGAAAGGTAATTTAGGATGGGAAAAAAATCAAACGGTCGAGTTTTTGTTCTCCTAAAAATTCGCAAAAATTCGCCAAAATGGGTTACTCGGTCGTTGGATGTTTGCTTAGTGTGTTTTTGGCGCCTAGGCGCTTCGAGCTAGTAACAAGGAACACTAAGCACAAAAGCGTATGATTCTACTTTCTTGTCCAAACCAAAATGGTTAAAAAAAATTTCTTTTTCTTTGGCTTCATTTAGTTCATTCTTCTATTTTTCTGATTGTACCTACAAAATGAAACCCCAAAATATTCCAAGAGTTCACTCGTTCTCGAAAGTCGAAACAGACTAAACTAAAATTCACATGATCGGAGAAATTGAAAGGCAGAATCGGTAGCACTCGAAAACCTTGAACCCCATTCCTAGACGACATAAAACAATAACCGGCAAACCTAATAATATACATCCAAATAGCAAATAAAAGATCTGACGAGCAAGTAAATGAAGCTGAAATGCATTTATATAATGAAACTCTTAAGTAATCCCTAAAAGACTAAACAAAAAGAAGAAAATAAATTCATCGCAGGAAACCAACATGAATAACAAGGGAAACTCTAAATTTTGAGTTATCATCAAACTTATGAGAAACAGTAAAACAAGCCCAAACATAAAAATTAAAAAGTGAAAGACAAACAACAAGGTAACCAGGAAAACGAATGAGAAGAAACAAATAAAATTGAGAAAACCGATGGTGATGTAGACATATTTATAGGGAAAATTGACAGAGAGCGGGATCTGATTTACTGAAAAATTAACCTATTAACACGGATTTGGTCATACGGATTGCAATCTCATTTTGAGGAGAGAAAGGGGACGTGTGATTGAAATTTAACAATGGCCGGGATCTCATTTTATCTGGTCATACGGATTGCGATCCATGTGCCAATTCTTTTTCTTTTCCTTTTTTTGTTTGTATGAGAACAATTTGACATTTCATTGTTATTGGATCTGCGTTGACTCTAACAAAACATAATCTTGTACGTCCTTTATTTTAGATCTCACGTTCACACTATATTACGACATATTTTATTTTATTTTATTTATTTATTTATTGCTAATTTGTATGGTTATATTTTTAATTAACAATTATTTTTGAATATGTCTTCTAAATTATTTATATTCCATAAAATTCCGCTGTGACAATTGTCAACGAATACGATGAATGTGACTTAGGTCGATCCCACCTGATATCCAATTATATTAGAAGAAAAATTCGAGGAATATTAATTTCTTCCAATTCCGAATGAAATCCAATGATTTAGGCCTCCTGTATGGATTCTGATTAATCGAACATGTCATCAACTAGGTTTTGGTTGCAATTAGAGTTCAAGTACAAATTCTGATTAATCGGAGATGTTATGGTTGCAATTAAAGTTCAAGTACAAATTCTGATTAATCGGAGATGTTATGAACTATATTTTGGTCCACATTAGTCGATTTAGACCTTCGTTGTAAATCATAATTAATCGAAAATATCATCAAGTACATTTCGGTTGACATTTAGAGTTCAAGTTTCTGATTAATTAATATGAGATGTCATGAGGTATATTTTGGTTCATATGGTTGGAATTTAAAGTTTAGGTATAATCAGAACGAAACATTTCAAGACTACACCAAATGATTGTATCACACAAACCATGTAAGATGTTACTCAGCGATTTTCACATGATCAAGATGAACTTGGTTGAAGCGAAAGCTTACCAACACATATTCCGAGAAATATGTAATCGAGTTAACTCAGCTCGAAATCTCAAATGTGTATAATAGAAAACTATATCGTAACACGACTTATGTCTCAATATAGGAGATAAAGTAGAAATAGACTTTCCAAGTGATAGATGAGTTTCAATCTCCACATACCTTTTGTTGATAAAATTCCACAAACTCTCATAAGTAGTTCTTCTTCTTCAATTGATGAACGTCGTGAAGTCTAATGCTCAACTACACAAGATATCCAAGTCCGAGACATCTATAAGTAGACTATAAATCAAGACTTATAGTTTTGATAACTAAATTGACAATCAAGCTTGAGATAGCAACGCTTGCGAGTTCGACCAAGCAGTGCGTTAGCAAGTTCAACCATAAATTATGAATAATCGGAGATGTCATCATGAAGTATATTATGGACCACATCAATAGATTTAGACCTTTGTCGAGATTTTGATTAATCGAAGATGTCATCAAGTATATTTTTGGTTTACATTTAGAGTTCATAAGTTTCAATTAATCGGGATGTTATGAAGTATATTTTGGTCCACATTAGTAAATTTAGACATTTAACCTAGATTCGGATTAATAGAAGTTATCACTAAGTATTTTTTTGTTGAACCACTAACATAGAAAAGTAACAATGATTAACATTAAATTATGCTCGAGATCGTACTATTTTTTTTGGGTTCTTTACTACTCTTCCCGACATCTTCGTTCCACATCCAATTCTGTTTCACCACTTCTTTTGGAGCGCCACATTTGCATGATCAAAGCTACGTATTAACTAACGTCTTTGCTAATTGCATGAAAACGATGAGACAACCCGTCGGCATCACGATAATTGATCTTACTGGTTTCTTCACAAACCATAAAATATATTTCTTTCTTGTGAGCAACAAATAATTTGATCTACTATAAATAATACATAATTTCTACAAATTGATTCGTCTTCGACTCTTCATCCATCGTATACTTGACACCACAAATTTTAGTGGTTCTTTGTTGTTGTGATTATTGCGTTTGTTGTTATGATTATTGCGAGGAAGATGCCATATTTGTCCAAGCAAATTTTTTTATAGACCGGGATGGTATGAGCGAGTTGTGCATGAAAAACAAGGGGAAAAGGGTATTAAGATGGTATGAAACTTAGAATTTTATAGGTAGAGGTTTAGAAGGTGTGAGATTTAAGTTTGAAATGAGCTGAATTTATAGTGAAAAAAGTAAGAGCAGTCGGATGATCAAATTGAGATATAGTTGTTGGCGTATGAAGTTTAGACGCTGGAGGATTAACATTACCCACTGGAGCGTAAACACAATCCGTGCGGTTTTAATTCACCTGGAAGCAAATTTACTTCGACCACGCGGCTTTAATTGAAACGCTTGCGCCGGCTATTGGTCCGTCAGAACAAACCATCAAATTTGTTAGTTTGGCCATTCATTTTTCATGTTTGTTGATTCCATTGTGGGAACAAAATGAACAAACTTCATTCCATAGGAATTTCCCTAACAAATGTCTTTTTTTTTTTTTGGTAAAAAAATACTCTCTCAATTTAGTAATCTTTTCTAGTTACCATATATATATTGTTTTTAACCCAATCAATCTTTTCTAAGCACTTTGGTCAATACCATTTTTTTTAAGCACACCATATAAAATAGTCATTAGAAACCACATCCCGCGTCACATGTCAGAGCTTCTCCAAGTCTGATTTTATTCATGACATTGACGCCGACGGTCTCAAGAATATTATGTTCCACAGCAACGAAGCAAAGTTAAAATGCATTAATATAAAAAGTAGAAAGTACAATCTGATTTTACACAACCATGCTAGAATAGTTTTAATTATCCGAAATAACCCCTTTTTGATAAAATCTTCTAAAAATATCGTACAAATAAAAGAATACACAAAAATAGGACTCATAGACATATATAGACAAACATTAGTAATTATTTACTATGATACCACTATGGTCCTGACTTTTTATGCATTGTCACGTTTGGGTGTATTACAGTCAGCTAATGCATATTACAGTCAGCTGCCTAGTTGGATGGAATAGAAGTATTTAAACGGGGAACGAAAGTTTTGTCTATTTCAGAAGCCCTGGCCGAATGAAACTGACCTCTAAAATCACTTGATCGGTTAAGAAGATCAGTCGAAGAACAAGGACAAACTCTCAATTAATTTGTCTCATGCATTATCACATTTCCCTCGCTGCAAACCCAATTTGAGGTACGATCCATTTATTTTTGATGTTTTTAGTGTTTCAAAACTAGGGTTTCATGAGATTGTATGGTTTTATAACTAGGGTTTGCTGATTTCTTGGTATTTAAATCTAGGGTTTGAAATATGCACTTTAGGAGTAGCGACAAAAGAATCAATAGAACCCCTACACGGATTAAGAAAGAGCAATTATAATTATTTCGCAACTTACAAATTACAAAAAAGTTGAAAATGAGAGAGTTTGGTAGTTTCAAAGTTTATTTAGGTTAAACCATTAGTTCAAAAATGTATCTAGGTTTGCTTAGGTCGAGAAACTGTTGTTTGGGGAATAGGAGATTGAGTTGGAAAAATCCATTTGTTGTCAAACACTAGTTGTTTGCGCTTCTGTTATCGTGATGAAACATTGACATCAATCTTCATTGTAATGGGTCTGAATTTCATGTTTATGACGCATATGTAGTAGTTGCCGCCTTCATGGATTAAGTATTCAACCCGTGTCCCATGACTGGCACCTGCCATATATTGAAATCATTTTCAAAATCTTCATAGGTTATCATGAATTCGGTTGCCTAATGGAACCTTCATAATACTTTGGGACAGTTATAAAAATTGAAATTGGGATTTTTGTACACTGAAGGTAAACATGGAAACGTACTATCTGTAGTCATTTTATGAACTGATACATGAGGTGAAATCTTATAAAACTCAGTTGTGTAGCTAGAAAGACTAGCCAAACATAAGCAACAATGTCTGTGATGAAGGAAAGGTAAATATGTGACAATTGGAAATATTATTAAGGAATGATAAGGTCTATTGAATGCAATTGTAATGTAAATAAAAAGTCTAACTTAGCAACTGTTCTGCTATTGTGTTTTGTAGGACGTAATAACCAGCCCCAAAAATACATGGATGGCTAATGATTACGAATTCCTCCTGCTTGTTGTTTGTAAAAGAACTATGTGAATAGGTGGTAGACCTTGAGCAGGCACTGTTCCGGAAAAATGAAATTGAGCCTCCTGCAACGTCAATGATAGTACAAAAAAATTCCTAAAGTGACAAAGGTTAAGAGATAAACATTCCCTTCCATATATTAAAGGCCTCCATTTACAAGTGGTGGACGCCGAAGAAACTCAAAAGAAGGTGGAAACTAAGGAGTCTATTATCTGGAACTTCATAAAAACTTGGATAACGAACTCGCAATACGAAGACGATATTATCTAATCTGTTTCTTAAACCAAAGGTTAGTCTCCCTGGTGTTTTTATGTCTTCTTTTATATGTTAAAACAAATTCATTGATGCCTTGTAATTGGTGCATGTCTGTATTCCACAGTAAAATACATGACGAATACGGTAGGTCATTAGTAAACTGTCTAGCCTTATCTAGATCACTGGAATCTGGATCCATCTGGGTGGCTACTTGATGAGGTGAGTTGCATCATTTTGATATTGCCGCTGAAATTGGACAATGAGAAAATTCTATGGATGGTGAACTTATCTCTAGCGCCTCGTGCAATTGCAGGTTATCAACAAAACATTGCTCTTGTTGCGAAAGTCTAAGATCTTTACCGAGAAAAATCATACCCGGACACACTCTGAAACCTATATTCTAGCATGGTTGTGTAAAATCAGATTGTACTTTCTACTTTTTATATTAATGCATTTTAACTTTGCTTCGTTGCTGTGGAACATAATATTCTTGAGACCGTCGGCGTCAATGTCATGAATAAAATCAGACTTGGAGAAGCTCTGACATGTGACGCGGGATGTGGTTTCTAATGACTATTTTATATGGTGTGCTTAAAAAAAATGGTATTGACCAGTGCTTAGAAAAGATTGATTGGGTTAAAAACAATATATATATGGTAACTAGAAAAGATTACTAAATTGAGAGAGTATTTTTTTTTTTACTTCAAAAAAAAAAAGACATTTGTTAGGGAAATTCCTATGGAATGAAGTTTGTTCATTTTGTTCCCACAATGGAATCAACAAACATGAAAAATGAATGGCCAAACTAACAAATTTGATGGTTTGTTCACAGCGGACCAATAGCCGGCGCGCGTTTCAATTAAAGCCGCGTGGTCGAAGTAAATTTGCTTCCAGGTGAATTAAAACCGCACGGATTGTGTTTACGCTCCAGTGGGTAATGTTAATCCTCCAGCGTCTAAACTTCATACGCCAACAACTATATCTCAATTTGATCATCCGACTGCTCTTACTCTTTTCACTATAAATTCAGCTCATTTCAAACTTAAATCTCACACCTTCTAAACCTCTACCTATAAAATTCTAAGTTTCATACCATCTTAATACCCTTTTCCCCTTGTTTTTCATGCACAACTGCTCATACCATCCCAGTCTATAAAAAAAATTTGCGGACAAATATGGCATCTTCCTCGCAATAATCATAACAACAAACGCAATAATCACAACAACAAAGAACCACTAAAATTTGTGGTGTCAAGTATACGATGGATGAAGAGTCGAAGACGAATCAATTTGTAGAAATTATGTATTATTTATAGTAGATCAAATTATTTGTTGCTCACAAGAAAGAAATATATTTTATGGTTTGTGAAGAAACCAGTAAGATCAATTATCGTGATGCCGACGGGTTGTCTCATCGTTTTCATGCAATTAGCAAAGACGTTAGTTAATACGTAGCTTTGATCATGCAAATGTGGCGCTCCAAAAGAAGTGGTGAAACAGAATTGGATGTGGAACGAAGATGTCGGGAAGAGTAGTAAAGAACCCACAAAAAAATAGTACGATCTCGAGCATAATTTAATGTTAATCATTGTTACTTTTCTATGTTAGTGGTTCAACAAAAAAATACTTAGTGATAACTTCTATTAATCCGAATCTAGGTTGAATGTCTAAATTTACTAATGTGGACCAAAATATACTTCATAACATCCCCGATTAATTGAAACTTATGAACTCTAAATGTAAACCAAAAATATACTTGATGACATCTTCGATTAATCAAAATCTACGACAAAGGTCTAAATCTATTGATGTGGTCCATAATATACTTCATGATGACATCTCCGATTATTCATAATTTATGGTTGAACTTGCTAACGCACTGCTTGGTCGAACTCGCAAGCGTTGCTATCTCAAGCTTGATTGTCAATTTAGTTATCAAAACTATAAGTCTTGATTTATAGTCTACTTATAGATGTCTCGGACTTGGATATCTTGTGTAGTTGAGCATTAGACTTCACGACGTTCATCAATTGAAGAAGAAGAACTACTTATGAGAGTTTGTGGAATTTTATCAACAAAAGGTATGTGGAGATTGAAACTCATCTATCACTTGGAAAGTCTATTTCTACTTTATCTCCTATATTGAGACATAAGTCGTGTTACGATATAGTTTTCTATTATACACATTTGAGATTTCGAGCTGAGTTAACTCGATTACATATTTCTCGGAATATGTGTTGGTAAGCTTTCGCTTCAACCAAGTTCATCTTGATCATGTGAAAATCGCTGAGTAACATCTTACATGGTTTGTGTGATACAATCATTTGGTGTAGTCTTGAAATGTTTCGTTCTGATTATACCTAAACTTTAAATTCCAACCATATGAACCAAAATATACCTCATGACATCTCATATTAATTAATCAGAAACTTGAACTCTAAATGTCAACCGAAATGTACTTGATGATATTTTCGATTAATTATGATTTACAACGAAGGTCTAAATCGACTAATGTGGACCAAAATATAGTTCATAACATCTCCGATTAATCAGAATTTGTACTTGAACTTTAATTGCAACCATAACATCTCCGATTAATCAGAATTTGTACTTGAACTCTAATTGCAACCAAAACCTAGTTGATGACATGTTCGATTAATCAGAATCCATACAGGAGGCCTAAATCATTGGATTTCATTCGGAATTGGAAGAAATTAATATTCCTCGAATTTTTCTTCTAATATAATTGGATATCAGGTGGGATCGACCTAAGTCACATTCATCGTATTCGTTGACAATTGTCACAGCGGAATTTTATGGAATATAAATAATTTAGAAGACATATTCAAAAATAATTGTTAATTAAAAATATAACCATACAAATTAGCAATAAATAAATAAATAAAATAAAATAAAATATGTCGTAATATAGTGTGAACGTGAGATCTAAAATAAAGGACGTACAAGATTATGTTTTGTTAGAGTCAACGCAGATCCAATAACAATGAAATGTCAAATTGTTCTCATACAAACAAAAAAAGGAAAAGAAAAAGAATTGGCACATGGATCGCAATCCATTATGACCGTATAAAATGAGATCCCTACCATTGTTAAATTTCAATCACACGTCCCTTTCTCTCCTCAAAATGAGATTGCAATCCGTATGACCAAATCCGTGTTAATAGGTTAATTTTTCAGTAAATCAGATCCCGCTCTCTGTCAATTTTCCCTATAAATATGTCTACATCACCATCGGTTTTCTCAATTTTATTTGTTTCTTCTCATTCGTTTTCCTGGTTACCTTGTTGTTTGTCTTTCACTTTTTAATTTTTATGTTTGGGCTTGTTTTACTGTTTCTCATAAGTTTGATGATAACTCAAAATTTAGAGTTTCCCTTGTTATTCATGTTGGTTTCCTGCGATGAATTTATTTTCTTCTTTTTGTTTAGTCTTTTAGGGATTACTTAAGAGTTTCATTATATAAATGCATTTCAAATTCATTTACTTGCTCACGATCTTTTATTTGCTATTTGGATGTATATTATTAGGTTTGCCGGTTATTGTTTTATGTCGTCTAGGAATGGGGTTCAAGGTTTTCGAGTGCTACCGATTCTGCCTTTCAATTTCTCCGATCATGTGAATTTTAGTTTAGTCTGTTTCGACTTTCGAGAACGAGTGAACTCTTGGAATATTTTGGGGTTTCATTTTGTAGGTACAATCAGAAAAATAGAAGAATGAACTAAATGAAGCCAAAGAAAAAGAAATTTTTTTTAACCATTTTGGTTTGGACAAGAAAGTAGAATCATACGCTTTTGTGCTTAGTGTTCCTTGTTACTAGCTCGAAGCGCCTAGGCGCCAAAAACACACTAAGCAAACATCCAACGACCGAGTAACCCATTTTGGCGAATTTTTGCGAATTTTTAGGAGAACAAAAACTCGACCGTTTGATTTTTTTCCCATCCTAAATTACCTTTCACAAACTTTTTATTCCCTTAGACTTTTATTTCCATATTTAATGATTGATTGTTGTGAAGGGTGATTTATTCTCATTGATGAATAATATTCTCCATAAGTATTTAGTGTAATATCAATTTCAACAACAATCAATGATAAAAATATGGAAACACAACAACAATCAAGGATACAAATATGAAAATATCATTAATAGCTAGATAATAATATTGCTATACATATCGATTTCATCCTCAATATAGTAACCTAAATGTGGAATGGTGAGATAATAAAATTGCTAGTGGTTAAAATATGGAAACTTCATTATCACGGCAATGTCAACCCATTGCATGGACAACGCATGATTAAAGTATGGAAACTTTATATACAAGTGAAATGTCAACATTAATGTAAAATCAATCACCATGGATCAATGATCAAAAAATGGAAACAAATAAAATCAAGTATTAAGAGAATAACGTGATTATGTTTAAGGTAAGGGACAGGTCGAGCATGCTGCTAGTGGTAGACAATTAGGAATTGGAGATGAGGCAGTACAAATAGATTTGTTTGATTGAATTTGTGCGGTCATGTATGTGAGAATGAATAGAGCATGAGATTCACTTTTGTTAATGAGCAATCTATCCACTTAAATTTATATCAGAGACAAAATAAGTCAGTTATACTCAATCGTGTTGTTAGGATTTGTTGGTGACCTGATAAGAAGTCATGCGTTTCTTGGCACAGTTGAGGTTAAGCAACAAATGACTTGGTTTAATATTTGCTTTACAAACTAACACACATCTAAATTCGTATATATTCAATCACCTATCAACTAGAAATACATAAACAACAACAACATGCAAAAAGCTCAATATACGAGAAAATGGTTAATCGATGTTGTTTTGCAGAGCAATGGGTTACTTTATAAGGTTGCGCAAACACGAATTGCTACAAAAATCAATCTCGGTGCCTTAACACAAATGAATGGATTGGATATTTTTGATCTGCAAGGGTGGGATTTCAAAGATAAAACCCATAAAAAGACATACGATCTTGGACTAACATAGGAGTTTCTAATACAAAGTTCAATGAGACATTTTCCCAAACAGTTAATAGGCTAGTTGTGAATGGTTGTACAAGACTGACATAAGTTGGAAAACAAAACTTGTGCAAGTGCAAAACATTGATAATCTTCCGAAGATCATTTAAACACTCAAAATTATAAGAATTTCAAAAAGTAAGAGTTACCAATTTTAAATTTGAATGGTCCAGACCTTAGTTTTAAAAGTGAGGACCTTCTTAAGCCTACGTGGTGCTTATCTGGCAACTAAGGTCCGGACTCTAGGTCTAATGGTCCAGACCTTCCTGAACGTATGTGGCCCCTATGTGGCAACCCATATTTGGGATTTTTAAAAGGTCTAGACCTTAGCAAGAAAAAGTCCGGACCTAATTTTTAAAAAATGAATAATCTCAAAAGTCCAGTTAAAAGTCTGGACTTTCGATTGTGGACCTTAATAATACAAAATATTTTATTTGTTTTTGGATTTTATTTTTTTGGCTAAAAAAAGACATGATTTGATTAAAAATACAAAAGAAAGTTAGATACAACACTATCAATTTTTACATATGTAGCTACACAAAAACCAAAAGTTATACATCAAGCAAAATAAAAAAAGATAAATTAGTAAACACCTTTTCGACAAAGAAAAATTAGTTGAAAAATCGCTTTATATTACTAAGTATAATTTTGGTCTCATTCGCTTAACCTTCCTTAGTCACGAAGGCACTAGCCTTAACCAATTTATTTACCCATGATAATATTTGAAAACAATAACAAAAAAAATGGAAGGTCTACTAAATTTTAGGACAAAAATGTAATAAAATTATTTGTTAGGGGTAAAAATGATACACAAACCCATTTTCGTGTATTAATTTACATTTCCAGTATTTTTGAAAGACACACCTAGAAATGTCCTATTTTTGGTAATTACGCCGCATAGGCAGCTTCTAACATCTCTAACTGGTCAGGCGACAGACTCTCCATTTCTCAAATTCTCTGTATAAAGAAAGCGGAGAACAAGATACACTTCTATGTGTGGGTAGTGAAGGTAATTGAAATTTGGTTTCAAGATCAAGGAAAATATAGTGCGAAGGGGAATCGAATTCTGACTGTCCATTGCTAAATTTGGGTAGTCAAGAATATTGAAATTCAGTTTAAAGAGGGAAGTTGTTATATACTTCATAAACGAAACTAGCAAAAGGGTGATTGCAACATTTGTGTTATTTGTGACAAACCTAGAATAGTAAGGTGATTTGTGACAAACCTAGAATTAATGGTGGAGAATAAAAGAGCCCATACGAATTCGTAGTCTATCGAATCTTTTTGTGTGTTGCTGACTCTGAACATAAAAAAAGGGTTTAGTGATTTTTCATTTTCTCCCTAAAGATTATTCCTTCGATGAGAAGAAAAAGTAAGGAGATCATTATTTTGACAGGTTTTTGTTATTAGGCCAAGCATTATGGGGGTTTTAGATGGCTTTAGCCACATTATAGTTGTAACCAACCACTATGGCTCATTGCTTAGCTATAATGTGGCCAAAAGTTTTGGTTTAGCTTGTGAACGGAACACACATGGTCCTCTTTTAGTTGGGTTTGTACCTAGAATTTTCAAGGTGGAATTTATGGGTCCAGAGGATTCGGTAGAATTACGTTTTCCTCTGTATATTTGGTTGCCGAATCCTTAGAATCACGTTTCCTACGGGATTCAGTTTTCCAGCAAATCCTCCATATGGAGTCCGACCCCTCCCCCTAAGATTTGCTAGGAAACTTATCAACGGATTTATGAACTCACTTTTTTTTAACTTTAAATCCTATATATATATGCAATTTTAAAATTTGAGGGTAATGTCAAACCGTACAAAGACTTTAATACAAGAAAACTCTATAAATCCTAGGAATTTTAATTGAGTTACCAAACACACAAGAAATTTACATGAATTCGAGAATTTGTAATCAGAAGAAACCCCATCTTCCCTTGATTCGGTTACCACTCAAACGAAGAAACAATAGACTGACTCAACTAAGAACAGATCTAAACTAACTTAAAAAAAAAACTTAAACAAACGAGATTTGAGGAAATAAAAAGAGGAAACGCATGAAGAAAATTGTTTGAGCATCTTCTCGTCAGATTCAGTCTAAAAAAGTCACTGACTGAAAGAAAGGGAAGGCTCAAACGACGCTAGGTTTCGTTGGGTTTTTTTTTTCCGGAGGGAAAAGTTCTCAGGAGAGGAGAGAGAGTATGTTTTAAATATTCTTCAATTCATAACAAATATTCAATAAAATCTAACCAAATATAATAACCATATAATTTGGATTAAATATTTTTTTGCAAAAAATGTCCCAATCAGTGAAACGAAATGTGGGCATAGAGTTGTTTCTTTTTTCCATTTCTCTTGGCTTATTTGGGACCCACGTGGGCGGTTTTCTCATGGTTCAGACTTCAGACTTCAGAACCACCGTTCAAATAGAATTTCCATTTTCTTTCCATGATTTAGTAATGAATGTACCTGAAATGCGAACACAATCAAATTTTATGTTACATAATGAGATAATTTATGAAGGTCATTTAATTGGGGGCCCCAACAATTAATTGGGCCCAAGAATTAATTAGGGTCCCTAGATTCCCATCCCCACCCATAAAAAATGGATAAGGGATGTCTAGATATAATGAAAAGACTAGAGTACCCCAACCCTTAGGATTGTGACACGTGTCAACCTATTAATATTTATTTATTGGGTTATTTAACGTTTGGTATCTAGAATATCCAACACCTAGCTTAGGTACTCAATATTTGAAATATTAAGGTGTTTGTACCCAAAATTATTTTTGGGCACGAAACACGATGAATAGATAATTTGGTGAGAATTTAGGGATAGGAGACGAATTGGAACACACACCAATAGACGCAGGTTTTACGTGGTTCGGCATGGTTTGCCTACATCCACGGGCGAATCCACGGGCGAAACCCCTTGGGGAGTGATTTTTTTACTGATAATTGTATTACAAGATATGTTTTTTTCTCCTCTTGGCTACCTCCTCAAATGATTTCTTCTCCTCCCTATTTATACAGTTCAATGTCTAATTTCAATATAAACTTAAATGGCATTAATTCTCATTCATGCCTCCATCATGATTTCTGCATGAAGCTGCTGGAATCAATACTGCATGCCTCCATGATGATTTCGCATGAAATTGCTGGAATCAATACGCATGCCTCCATGATGATTTCGCATGAAACCTCCATGCCTCCATGAAGATTTCTCGCATGAAACTGCACATTTATGCCTTCATCTTCACTCGCATGAAATCTTTATGCCTCCATCTTCAATTTCGCATGAAATCATTGGAATTAACACCGCATGCCTCCATCTTCAATTACGCATGAAACTATTCATTCATGCTTCCATGATAAATTATGCATGTTGGAAAACTGACTGGTGGTTGATGCAGCATAATGGCCGATGCATGGATGGATCTTGGCCGGGCGACTGGATTGATGCACGGCAGAGATCGGCCGGGCAGGTCAATAGGGTACTTAGTCGGAAATTGGTTGGCAGCGTCACGCAACAAGAGTGGAAATCAGATGGCAGCACTATCGAAAACAAGGTCTTGACATTGAATGATCGTTGACTTTGACCATTGATCGTGACCATTGACTTTGACTTTGACCGTGACCGTTGACCGGTTGTTGACTTTATGAAATATCAAGCGGCGGTGGGTTGTTTCGGTTGACTGGTTAGCGGGTTTGGATGATATCTGAACAATGGTTTGGGAAACGTTCTAGCCCAATATATGATATTTTTACTCATGGTACAAACATCGCCCCCTCTTAACACCCAACTTGTTGGTGGTTAAGAAATTTTCGTTTTCCTTAGTCAATGACAAAACTCGCCCCCAAGTGTGGATTATTGATGTTGAGGCAACCTTCTCTTGCTGTTTGCGGAAGTCAAGACGCCCCCAATAGTAAATTTCTGTTGTTGAAGAGAAAAGAAAACTGCATTCGTTGATTGTGGAAATCGTATCAAGTTTCCCCCAAGTGAGGCTATTGTGTTCTATGGAAATAGTTGAGTATGAACCATTATTGTATGAAAAACAAAAAGGATCAAGGCTAATCTGGTCCGCAATGGGAGCATGGTGCTTTGAGAGGGGTATTGGAAGTGAGCTATAATTGTTGATGTAAAACTGAACTGCGGTAGTTGCATAGAACATGAATAGTAACTATTTTTTTTTTTGGAAAAGATGAGTTCTATTTGACGTCATTCGGCTGGAATCTGTGTGATCTGTTGGTATTAAGTCGCTCATCAATTACGGATCGAGCCGTGGTAGTTGCGATCGAAAGGGTGTGACCCACTAGCAGCTTGAGCAAAAACTTTCTTGAGCAAAATCTATGTAGAAAAACTTTGAGCAAAGCTGCGGGGGATCAGATCAATTTGACAGCTGATTCGCAGGAGCTTGAGATCAGCCGGACTAGGTGAAAGATGCGATCTATTGTAGCAATGGTCCCGGACATCGAGCACGTAAAATCGCATTGCAAAGAAATGCGATCAGCTGGACTGTAGGAGCGACGAGCAAAACTGCACTGCAGCAGCTGCGATCAGTTGACCGCAGAGTCGCGAATAGAGTTAGAGTTGCAGCCTTCGACAATGTGGATCAGCAATGTGAAGAGAGCAAATCGATCATCGCGCAGTGCGATCACCGATCCAGAGTTTATGGGAGTTAGACTGCAACAAGACGAGAAAACCGCACCGGCAGCTTCGATCAGCCGGATCGCAGATTTGCCACAAAGAGATGGCAAAGCAGCAACCGGATCAGCAGAGTCGCTAACAAAGAACAAAGCGATCATCCTTCGATCATCGAACTGCCGCAGAGGGAGTTGCAATGAGCAAATTACATCAGCAAAGAGCAAAATCAGCGATCACCGGACTGCGGCAGAGTTGGAATCTGGAATACAGCAGCTTTCACTCAAATGGAATGCAACATCAACGAGCAAAAAATCTCAGGCACCGCAGAGCGAGAGAAAACTGCGATCACCGGATCAGCAGGAGTTGCGAATAGAGATCGCAGCAACTTCGATCAGCTGGACTGCAATCAGCAACGAGCAATTTACACCGCAGCAAAGCCGATCGGCAAAGATCAACGAACAGCACAAATCTGGTAGCAGCATCAGCCGCGATCAGCTAAATCGCAACATCAACGAGATAAATGCACCGCAAAGACTGCGATAACGCAGAGAGCAACATAACCGGATCAAGCTTCAAATCAGCTATTCCGCAGCAGTTGCTGAAGAACCGGATTAAAAAGTTCGATAAACCTAGGTGTAATAGTTACAAATAAAACCAGACTGCATCAATAACGTCCAACTGAGTATAGAATTGATGAGCGAAAATGGACCGCATCAGTTGCGTCCAATTGAGTGCAAGCAGACTGCATCAGTTGCGTCCAACTGAGTTCAGAATTGATGAGCAAAACTCGACTGCATCGGGCCGCGTCCAATCGAAAGGCATTTGCTTTTGAACTGGACTACAATAATTCGATCAACTTAACTATAGCAGTTTAACATTACTGATTGTAATAATTGTGTCGCGTCAAAATATTAGGGTGTGTATGCTCTCCCCCTCTTAATCCTGTAACTCATTGGAGGATTAAGAAGTTTGGGTTACCAGAAGTTTCGATTTTCAGAAGCTTAATTCCGCATTTCATTTAGGTGCCATGTAACTCGCCCCCAAGCGTATGGAGTGTTTCGCAGCTCGTCCCAAAAGAGTTATTTTAGACCATTAGGTGTTACATATCTCGCCCCCAAGTGAAAGTCAGTCATGTTGAAGTGATTTGCAACTCGCCCTCAGAAGATAGTGATTGTCATGCTGCTCAATGCTCGCACAAGGGTGCACTGCCTTGCTGCATTTTTCTCGCGCATGAGATTTTGAAAATGTCTGCTATCTGGGGGGCCAATCCCACTATTCCAGATGCTCGTAGAATTGAAATGTGTGCATCTCCTCATGAGAAAATTCTCGCCACATTATAGGTGTCTCATTGAACAAAAGTATGCATGAATATATGAAAAGATGCGAAAATATGCAAATTGTATACCTACCGTATTAAAAGTGTTATTGCGACTTCGTTTATGAGTTGATTTGGATGTCCACTGGCTATGTTGATGTTTTCCAGTGGCGATGACTAGTGTAGTTTCCTTAGCATCTCGGCTTGGGTCAGCAACTAGATTCGTCTGCGGGACTGAAATACACCAGTTGAATCAAAACTGGATTGAAGACAGTTGTCATGGAATCTGATTTAGGCAGCTTTGATCACCAGATCTTTATGAATATGATTATACATAAAATCGGACTCAAGCGATTTGTGAGGAAAACAGATTGAAACAGCTTTTGGGAAAAATAGGACTACAACAGTTCGACCAACTGGACTTTAGGAATTAAAAAGGACTGCGGCAGTTCGATCAACTAGCCAGCAGTTGTTGCTGTGAAACTAGATTACAGTAGTTCGATCAACTAACTGTAGTAGTTATGTGGAAAAGGAATGCAGCAGTTCGATCAACTGGACTGCAGTATTGCTGAGGAACTAGACGACAACATCTCGATCAACTAGACTTTAGTAAATATGCGAAAAAGGACTACGACAGTTTGATCCACTGGACTGTTGCAGTTTCGACGGTGATTGAATGTGACCGTTTCGGGTGCTGTCATTTTACATTCCTAAAAATTCAATTTTCTCCTAAAATTGAAATTTCACCTTCACGATGTTTGGAATTGACATACGATCTCATCGGGCCGAAAATCACTCAGTTTGGATGCAAGAAGAAGAAGTTATCGAAGAAACAAAATTGGTTGGTTAGCGCCTTGCTCCAAACATGTTAATGACGTAATTGTACCCAAAAAATATTATTCTCCAATTGCAAAATTTTACCATCATGTCGTAGGATATTGAAATGTGATCGCAACGAGCCAAAAATCATCCAATTCAGACGTGAGACGAAGAAGATATCAACGAAACAAATTTTTAGACCAAGCCCAAGTGAGGCGTATAAATCCGTCAAGCCAACGGTATGGGGCTGAAAAATCCGGGGCTACGTTATTAAGTTACGCCGCTCTGCATTGAATCAGGGCTACGGAATTAAGTTGGACCGCGCTGCACTGAATCAGGACTACAGATTTAAGTTGATTCGCGCTGCATTGAATCAGATCCACCAATTAATCTCTGCCGACTAATCGCCAATTAATCGCCGAGTAACGAACCCTGAATCGCCGACTCTGCCCGCCGGATTCGGCTACGGCCGTCGGCATTGACCGCCGGCGAGGACCCCCTGATGACGTGGAATGCTGACAAGGCGCAACTTCGATAACGTGGCACGCTGATGTCGACCTCTGTTGACATGGCAATCTTCGATTGGTTGAAATTGGTGACATGGATGTTGGTGACTAGGCCGAGGGGACCACGTGGCAAATGACGCGGGTGAAAAAAATTATGAAGTGGGTGACAGGACACTAACGAGGGTGAACAGACCTGCTAACAGGGGTGAAACTTGATAGAAGTGGATGGACATGCTGTAACGAGGGTGAACGAAACCTCCAGAAGTGGGTGAGGATCTTTAACGTGGGTGAAAGACACCCCCAGAAGTGGGTGAGGATTGTCGCCGGCTTTGACCGCCGGGCTTGGCCGCCGGCCTCCGTCTTTTTTTTTTCTTTTTTCTTTTGAATTTCAAACTTTTCGCCACAGTTTTGCGAAACTGTTGTCTTTTCTTTCAAGCCTCCTTGCAACGGTTTTCTGCTTCAACCTTCAGCAACAGTTTTATTTAACTGTTACCATTTGTCACGAACTTTTCTGCAACAGTTAGCAACCGTTCCTGGGACTGTTGCCGTTTCTCATGGACTTTTTATCACCGTTTTCGGCCTTTTATGGAACTTTTTGAGATGCTTTTCCGGAGGTCTTCTCTAGGATTTTCAAGCGCTTAGAGATGTAGGCAACTTGACCATCCGTGCGATCATGACAGTAGCGATTTTGTCATACATCAAACTCGAACAGGTGGATAATGCATTATTTGAGAAGAATTTTTTTTTTTAACTTTTGACTTGAACATCTTTGCGGATCGAACATCCACGACAACAATCTTGGTGACTTTTGCGGTGAGTCGGCTTTGGTGGCTTCGATTGCGATCTTGGATCCGATCGCAATGGATTGCGATCAACTGGACTGCAATAATCGCGTGATTAATCGGATCATGCGCAATGCGATCACCGACTCATAGTGATTGAAATCAAAACTAGAACAATCCATGTTGCATATCGAATATCCAACAATATTTTTGATGATGTTTAACGCCATATTTTACCGTGGACCGAATGTCCTGAGAGCGGTTTCATCGGTCTTTGTAGCGATGCAGTTTTAGTGGTTTCCGAAGGTAATAGTTTTAGCAGATCTCGAACAACGAATCTGGATTGCAGCAGTTGCGATCAACTTGACTATAGTATCTGCGATTACATGGTCGGTGCTTGCTGCGATCACCGACTGCAACAATTGCGATCGGACTGGACTGCAGCAGTTACGTTCAACTGGACTGCAGCAGTGATTTTCAAGACGTCCAAACTGCTTTTTGACGGACATGATTTTGAAGTATTTTGCACAATTTTTCTCAATGGGAAAACACGATTCCTTTTCTCGTAATCCCCTTAGTCGGCGCCAATGTTTGTACCCAAAATTACTTTTGGTCACGAAACACGATGAATAGATAATTTGGTGAGAATTTAGGGCTAGGAGACGAATTGGAACACAAACCAATAGACGCAGGTTTTACGTGGATCGGCATGGTTTGCCTACTTCCACGAGCGAATCCCCTTGGGGAGTGATTTTTTTATTGATAATTGTATTACAGTGTATGTTTTTTCTCCTCTTGGCTACCTCTCTTAAATGATTTCTGCTCCTCCCTATTTATACAGTTCAATGTCTAATTTCAATATAAACTTAAATGGCATTAATTCTCATTCATGCCTCCATCATGATTTCTGCATGAAACTTCAATACTGCATGCCTCCATGATGATTTCTGGCATGAAACTGCTTGGAATCAATACTGCATGCCTCCATGATGATTTCTGCATGAAACTGCTGGAATCAATACTACATGCCTCCATGATGATTTCTACATGAAACTGCTGGAATCAATGCCTTCATCTTCAATTCTGCATGAAAATGCATATTTATGCCTCCATCTTCAATTCTGTATGAAACTGTTGGAATTAACACTGCATGCCTCCATCTTCAATTCTGCATGAAACTGCTAAAATTAACACTGCATGCCTCCATCTTCAATTCTGCATGAAACTGTTCATTCATGCTTCCATGATAAATTCTGCATGTTGGCAAACTGGACTGGTGGTTGACAGGCATAATGGCTGACAATATGGATGGATGCTTTGGTGACGATTGGATTGGTCGCACGGTAGAGACCGGTCTTGCAAAGTCTGATAGGGTACTTAGCTGAATTGGTTGGCGCGTCGGCTGGCAACAAGAGTGGAAACTGTTTAAAAGACTATCGGCAACACGGTCTTGACATTGACTGATCGTTGACTTTGACCGTTGACCGAGCATTGACTTTGACCATTGACTGTGACCGTTAACCGAGCGTTGACTTTGCCCGTTGACCGGTTGTTGACTTTATGAAATACTGGGCAGGCTGGTGGGATGTTTCGGTTGAATGGTTAGCGGGCTTGGATGACAGCTGAACAGTGGTTTAGGCAACGTTCTGGCCCAATATGTGGTATTTTTACTCATGGTACAAACATAAGGGTTGGCACCTAACTTTTCCTTTGACTGTTAAAGACTTAGTTTGACCAATTTCTATTTTATTTTTTCAAAATTTTATTAAAAAGATATTCAAAGTTACCGGTTTATCCATAATGAACTCTTTCTTCCATCTCTCCAAGTCCCTCACAAACCGCCTTGGTAGTAGTTTTGGTGAATTTTCATCCGAGAACAATTTTTAAGAAAACACGTTTCAATTTGCTTGAGTATGTCCAACAGTTCTCATAGCAACTAATTGCTCAAACCAGACTATTATGGAAACCCTTATGTCTTCGGTTCTTTTATGTCCGCCGTTGAAGGTAATAGATTGATGATTGTTGAGATGGAGAACTTAATTTTACACAAGAAAAAATGATTAATATGAATTAGCATAAAACAAATATTAACAACAATCAATCTTATTTTCCAAAATCAGAACATTGTTTTTCATTAGTAAGACATGGGGTTTGGACAAAAGCACTAAAGCCACTGTATCATATTTTAATTAACGTTTCTGATAATATTCATCAAAAAAAAATTTCCAGTCGAATCAAGTCGACCCATTAAAATTAAATTTAACCATTTATAGAAAAGCCGGATCTTAACCTCAATTAGTAGACATTGATAATGAACAAGAAGGGTTTTGAAACTCTAAGAGATATAAGGGTTTGATTTCTCCAACATCACCTTTACCAACAGATCAAATTACAACCCAAATATTGGATTCATCTAGGCAATCATTAACTTCATAATAGATCTACTGCGAGAAAACTACTTAATCGTAAAGTAACAAAATATCATGGCTAGTTCATCATTGTGCAAGGAATTAGTGATCCAGAATCAAGGTTTTGTGAAGATCTGGTATTGAATACAAGATGATAAAGGTCAGAGAGAGAAATGATGCAATACCTTGAAGACGCGTTCATCGAATTACCATGAGAAATCATATACGAAGGTCACATATAGGAGATAATGGCGGCTGTTGCAAATTGAGAAAGATATGGGAAAATAAAATTATTTTCTTCAGGGTAAATACGTAAAATTAAATAATATATTAATTTTAGAGAAAAAATAAAAAAGAAAACAAAACAAAGATTGGTCAAGCGCTAATTTTAACAGTCAACGGCACGTATAGGTACCAACCCTTAATATTTTAAATATTGGGTACCAAAGCTAGGTGTTGGACATTTACTGGGAACCAAACGTTAAAGAACCCTTAATTATTTTAATAAATTTTTTAAAAAGATTTTTTTTTTTTTGTTTTTTTTTACCCTGTGATTTTCCTAATTTTGTATTAAAGTAAAATGTTACACAACAAAGTTTTTAGTTGGAAGCCGAGCAACAAGCTGGGCACCAACTCCTTTTTGAATAACAACATCCAATCTATGAAAAATAAAACTACCTAGGCCAATACCAGCATCATTACAAACTAAGTGGTTCTTTAGACGCTTGAAAAAAACAAACAAAATTTTCACTAAGCTCTCCTAAAGTAGTGAAAGATAAAACACTCAAACCATAACCATGCGAATCACATTCATTCAAGTATTTAGAACGCTTGCGCGAAATTGCTTTCAAAATAGCCTGGCCTGGGACCGGTGAAGGGTGAAACACTTATAACATCCATTACACACCTCTTGGACGTTTTCCCAGTTGAGCACAAGAATATTCGATGGGAGTAGATCCTTGTTATTACTGACGATAAACCCAAAGCAACCTCTTTGCGTGCAGGAACACTAGCTTTGTAACAGATATCCGCAGTTACGTCACGAACCAAGTCATGACGAAACTTAAGTCCAACATCCTTAGCACAATGGAGAGCATGATCACCAAAAATGTCCACAGGTTTATTACAACAAGAACACAACCCATCTTCAACAAACAAAGGGATACCAATGCGATAACAAACTTCTTCTATGAAATGTCTAGGCCCAAGACACCGATGGGAACTGCCAAAAGATAATCTTGAGCATGTTTAATCTGGTTACATTGCCACATAATGGAATCTCTTGCCGATAATGTAAATTGGACAAGGATTTGCTTCTTAACTGCATAAAATAAGTGACTGTCATGGAGTGCATAGAAGGGAGGGGCAGTGTCTTCGATGCAATAAGTGGAAGGCAAACCACATACCTGGATAAATTTCTGAAGAAATAACGACTCTTCAAAAAAATTAACGACCCTTCAAAGACAATAACGACTTTAAGGGTCGTTATAGTCATATTCAATACTATTACGACCCTTTAATTCATTTGTGTCATTTCTTGGAAAATGATAACGACTCTTTTTTAGACAATAACGACTCTCCAATAACGACACTTCAAAGACAATGACGACTCTCATTAATGACTCTTTCAAGAAGATAACGACTCTATTTAATGACATTTCAATTTTCTGGTTTTGAAATTTTTTCTGGTTTTAATCAGTCCACTGCCGGCACAGTCAGTTAATTTTCGAGCATGCCGGTACTGCTAACGGCATAGTATGTTGCTTAAATTTCTTTTCCGACACATGATGTAAAGTATCCAGAAAATTGATTTTTTTTTCACTTGACTATCGGCATTGATAGATTTCTATTGAGCATGCCGGCATTTAGTTACGACATTGAATGTTAGTTACCAAGCATGCCGGCACCATTTTTCGGCATGGTCTTCATCACTTTCGACGATGTAAAAAACAAATTATTTCCGACATGGTCTTCATCACTACCGGCATGGTCTTCATCACTTCCGAATGTAAAACAAAAAATCGTTTTCAAAGTGGGGAATATTTAGGTTTCAAATCCCTAACCCTAACGAGAATGCCGGCAGTGAAGATGAAAATGGGGGATATGATTTTGTTTTTTGATTTTAAGTTTTTAGATTTTTATTTTGAGGGAAGGGTATTGTAGTATTTTTGTCCCCCAAAAACACCCTTTAGCAAACACTATTGGTTGAGGAAAGTAATTTATATCCCCTAATCGCGCGTTCTTTAAAAATGAGTCTTTAAAAAAGATAACGACTCTCCATTAACGACACTTCAAAGAAAATAATGACTCTTTAGAAGTCGTCATGTTCATAATTCAATTCCTTGACGACCTTTTAAAAACAATTACGACCCTTTAAACGAATCTACCATAACGACACTTCAGAAACAATAAGACACTTAAAACGACAATAACGGCACTTCAATGATGATAACGACTCTACATTAACGACACTTCAATACCATGATGACTTTTTTTTGCAAATCCGGGCAAAAAGGTTATTGCAAGCAAAAATTAAAATTAAAAAAATATATAAAAAAAATGGTTAAACTAATTAAGTAAGATTAACACTAATTAAGTAAGATTATCACTAATTAAGTAAGGTTAGACTAGTAATTACCTAAAATATTTGAATAAGGGGTCATTGAAATTAGGTTTTAGTGACTTTTTTTTTGTCCTCTAATGGAAGCCTTCAAATTAATTCTAGAGGCCCCCAATTAAACAAGGTTAATGATCTTGTGAATGGTGAAGTAGACAGAAAATAGGGAGAAAAGAGAGAGATTCTTGTTCATTATGTGTGTACAGAATACAATGTTTAAGCCTCTATTTATATAGATAGAAGACTTGGTGTCCAAGATATGTAAACCCTAAACTTAGACACGAATGGGCATATTAGTAAATAAGCTTAGTTTATAACACTCTCCCTGATGAACACTGTGGCTAAGTCATTACAAATATACCAGGAAAACTCAAATGAGAAAAACCTGAAATTGCATAAGCATGTAAAGACTCGAAACAGTGTTGGACACGCAAATGTTGCCTCATTAAAACCTTGACAAGGAAAACCTAGTGGGACAAAACCTTGATGAAGGAAAAAGAGTACAACGCGATAAAGTCCAGTGAATGCACCTTTATTTGATAATGACACTCCCCCTGATAAATACTTCAGTCAAATCTTGGCGTGCAAATCTTTGAGTCGAGACTTTCCAATTTTGAAGAACGAATTTCTTGAATGCAGAAGAGGACTGTGCTTTCATGAAGATGTCGGATAGTTGATGAAGTCTTCATTTGTGTTGCACAAGAAGTAATGCCTTCGATTAATACTTTTGTGGAGTCTACATACTTCTTCAACACATTGAGAACTTCTGTCATGGATTGCTAGCTTCCCGAGATGATTTGCACAAGTTGTTGATGTAGTTTCTTCAATATAGAGCCAAAATGTAGATAAATTACCATAAGTGAACAAAACTGAATTTGTGGTCATACCTTATGTGGATCGGAATGACATCCAATTTACTAAGGGCTTGTTGTGTTCATTTGGCCTAACAAAATGACCTAGTTAATGGTGGGAATCCACCAAATAACAGAAGTTATACAACTCCCCCTGGATGACCACCATGTTGATTACAATTGCGTCACTAAAACCTTTCCAGTAAAACCCAATGGGAAAAAATTTGGACGAAGGAAAAAGAGCACAATATCAACTTTTGAATAAAAAAATTAACGTCAGTAAGATGTTGCCTCGTTAAAACATTGTCAGGAAAACCACATAGGACAAAACCTGAAACGAAGGGAAAAGAGTACAACTTTTGATGTGTTTATCGATGCTAACCCAACTATATGAGTTTTTCAAAAAATAAGCATCAAAATAATAACTCTAGTCCATTTCAAATAAGAGTTTAAGCTAGCATAATTCTAACTGCAGATTTAAGTAAAAAGGGATTGAATATATGCTGCTAAAGCGTGGATTTTTGTGTTTTTAAGGACTCCTCAAGAGACCTATAAAGCTGATATTATCAAATAATTAATCCGGATTTTTGGTTTTGTACCAAATTTTCAAAACACATACAGGATTGTTCGAACTGACATAATAAGTCAAGTGGCTGCCTGAATACGTTCCCAACCACATTTCTTGTGTAAATGCATACGAGTCCTTCAAGGTTTACCACGCCAAAAGCATCATACATGGAGAACAAAAATTTACTTAATCAATCTTAGGGTCTGAGAAAAAATAGAACCCTCAAGTCGTTTTTACAACAAATAAATTTCTCAAATAAAGGCGCAATATGACTACACCAACCTGTAATTAATAGACTTGGCATGTTTAAGGTGTTAAGTTTGGATCCAAAATTGCATCAACCGAGAAATTAATCCAACCTAACTTGGATTATATGCCAATCAATCACATATGTCGATATTCCTTTGCAAAGGGGTTCGAAACCACCATTTTTTATTATTTCAGTAGTTACTGTAACTGAATATTCGACAATCATTAGTTCATTATGACCCAACACAATTCTCTGGTGTATATACACTTTGGAAAATTCAAATTTTACTCGTACCAGTTCCCGCGGGCACTATAATCTCCTCCACTTCAAATGAGGAGATATTAATTTTGAGAATGTGAAACATATTATGATAGACTCTATCGGAGCACTATCTGTAGCATGTAGAAAAACGCTACATTTTTGCTAGAAGTGATTGGATTTGCCATTTCAAACGACATTAGGTTCTGGAAAAGCTAAATGAGATAATTTCACGCCTATTATTTAACGGCAACCATTTTTGATTTTATCATGATGGGAGAGCAATTGATATAACTTTTTAGTTAACGAACATTAACATCTAGTAGTGTATAGTCTCCCCTCGATATGGCGGAAATATGCTTTTCATCTCATATACGAAAACTGAAATTTTCATAAAGTATTATCCGATTAATTCGAGACATATACTCATTATGAAGTATGTCTTTCGACATAAAAAAATATAGTCTTAATAGACATACATATATACCATCAACCATGGATTACTTTTGGAACACGAACACAAACACAAATAAAATAAAATAAAATAAAATAAAGATGATATGTCAAAACCAAAAGCATTGAAAATATGCAAACAAATCTCAAATAATTTTGTGACCTCAAGGGCCAACGACATAATGATTTAGATTTAATTTACGGACACTTTCTTTTATCAAAAGAAAATTAGACTAAGATCAATATAGTCACTACAAAGACTAAT
This sequence comes from Papaver armeniacum, assembly GCA_023531295.1. Taxonomy (NCBI): domain Eukaryota; kingdom Viridiplantae; phylum Streptophyta; class Magnoliopsida; order Ranunculales; family Papaveraceae; genus Papaver; species Papaver armeniacum. The sequence goes on along the minus strand of JAJJWW010012867.1, from coordinate 249,636 downwards.
AATATTGGCTAACAAGTCGGGTGCGCACCCATTGATCTTTTGTGTCCTACCGTATTTCAACATCAATTTGAACAGTCTTAATTTAGGAGATTAGTATTAGGAAGAAGAAAAATTTGCTCAATATCCGTAAGGAAAGAAGCAATTGGTTTTTACAATTGTTAAATAACATGATAACGACATCTCATCCGTCTAGGATCTGTAGAGAAACCAACTTCAATTGGCATATATGATTCTTTTGTAAAAAATAAAAAAATTAAGATATCATTGTCGTTATCGATTTTGGAAAAAAAAAATCCATTATTGGTTGAAAATAGCAAATAATTTAGAGAATATGCCAATTTATTTTGAATGATTAATTTGGGGATAGAAAAACTAATTGGGGGATATTTTACTGTAGATTCCGGCATGGTTTTTCAATGCCGGCAGTCCATCGACCATGCCGATTTTCATTGAAAACTATGCCGGAACATATCCCCCAATTAGTTTTTCTATCCCCTGATAGGGTGTAGAATACATCCTATTTACTATCTATTGTTTATGCTTTCTTTGCTATTTTTCTTGTAAATTATGTATTTTACGCTTGTTTTGAGTTTTATAGCTACTATGGAGTCGCACGAACGAAAAGAAGAAGAAATCACCCAATTTGAGCAAAAGGGCAAAATTGTCATTTCATGGGCGAACACTATCTGGAGCCCAGTCAAGGTTAAGAGGCAACTCTATTTGGAGGAGTACTAATTACAGTCAAGCTGAAGTTAAGGGGGTTACCATCAGAGTATCCCTTATCACTTATCAGTGGGTGTATTTATCAGATCCTATCCCTGGGGTGTAACCATCCACCCAAATAACCCTAACTATCTCGAGAGTTTTTTCATTCTTCTCAATCATTGCTTCACCTGAATGAGAGGAAAGAAGAAAAGCTGCGCAGCAGCTAGAGAAATCGAGAAATTGAAATTAAGAAAGATAAGGATCGGCTGCTATTGTGATTCTTTTTATTTAAAAGAGAGAAGATGATGATCATAGATCAAAGAAAGCAGATGCTTTGTTGTTGTTGAAGACAGTAAATGTGTTGTCGCATCTGTGATGAAATCGTGGGGGAAATTGGTGGTTGAATCGATGGATTCAAGAGGTACAACGAGACAGAGGAAATGGGTTTGTGGTAATTGCTAAAATTGAGCTCAAATTTAGGGTTTTCTGAGGTTCCAAATTTGAAGAACTAGAGTCTGGGTTTTGGTTCTTAATGGCAGAAATCAAGTTTAGGGATTTAAACTCAGGGAAATCAATAGATAGGAGATGGGTTCGATCTGAGAATGGTTTTGAGATTGTTCTGGGTGATATGCCACTGTGAAATCGAGAAGATGGGTTTGAGTGTTGATGTTGATTTCAGTAGATCGAGAAGAGCAGAAAGGGTTTTTGATTGAATTAAGATTCGAGAAATCAGAGAAGCAGAGATGTTGTTGATGCCGTGAATGGGGTTTGCTGGTGTTGGGGAAAGTGTGCCAAGTTCATATGCTGCTACTGTTGAATGAGATGCTTCTAATTGAGAAATTGGTATGGCTGGTGGTGGATTTAAGGAATTGGTAAGGTTCTGAAAATGGGTTTCTGAGATCGAAGAAGAAGAAGAGAATTTGAACCAAGGATGGGTTGACGGTGCTGTTGGTTGAACATGAAATATAGATGGGGTTTGAATTGATTCATTTGAATAAGAGAAGAAATCAAGACCGAGAAGATTTGATGGGTATGACTCGATTGAAGTCATGAATAGATGCGATGAGGGAATTGAAGGCTGCTGGGAATGAATAGCTGGGAGTGTGTATGAAATGCGGCAATAGATGTATGTTAGGATTGTCACAGGAGAAGACCAAAACTAAGCCTGAAAAATGGCCGGAAATCAGCAAGAAACAGAGGAGACTCTGCCCATTTTTATACTCCGGCGAGTCGACTCGGAGCCGGCGGTGATCGATCCAGACGAGTCCGATGACCGATCCAGTACTTGACTCAACTGAGTAAGACCCAGTAAGACCACTTAGGCGAAGCTGACTTGGCTGACTCCCTCCTCCCTTTGACCCAGTTGACTAACGGTTTGACCTGTTTGACCGTTAACTTGGACGGTGCCGTGAAGGAATATTCTGTCGACGGAGAAGAAGATTCCGGTGCCGGATTCCGGCCAAATTCCGGCCATAATACCAGCTTTCTGGCGACCAAAATTACATATTTTTGTGTGGATTCCTCTCATGGGTGTGAAGACTTGGACTTGGAATTGGATGGAGAATTTGGCTCAAATTTGGAAAGAGAAGATGGAAGATGAGAAAGACTTGAATTTGGAAATTGAATTATTATGGAATGAGGATTCTATTCCTTGGAAGATTTGGAGAACATTGAAGCCTATAAATAGAGAAGTTCTCTACATCTTCTACACACCTCTCTACACACACAATACTTGTGTTTTTGCTTGTTTTTCAAAATTCTTCTTTTTAATTATTTGTGTGAACTTGAAAAATTCTTCTTTTAATTATTTGTGTGAATTTCAAAAACATGAGTAGCTAATTTTCTTATTGATTGAGGATGAATTCCTAGTTCTTAATATATGATTTGAGTTTTTGTTTTTCAATTCTATCTTGAAGTTTTTCACATGATTATCGTTTGTTTTTACTAATAGGAATGTTTATACATTCATGGTTGATTGATAGATTGTTTAGGTGGCCAACTAAATTGATTTGTTAATTTGATCTAAAGCTAGTGAAAGTTAGGGGATAAGTAATCGTTTATTGACTATTTACATAAGTAGCAAACACGAGACCTTGCGGAGGGATTGTGTGGAGCAATTGTGTGTGAAAACAACGTTAGCAAGTAGACCTTGATCTAAGAGTCTAACTACTAATATCAACCTAATAAGTTCATAAATCTTAATGCGTTTATTTAAATTACATCTTGAGTGATCTACTACTAGGTGGTTTGGTAAATAGAATCCGGTAGTCGAGAACTTCCGTATCCGGTGATACAAGGGATTTAGGGGTTTAGCACTGATCTAGATGCTTTACCTACGGTTGGTGATAATCTGTGACTAATAACATGTGGATGAAAAACATATCTTGAATCATTGTTTTGCAACGAAGAAGGATTCCTTGATCTTCTCTCTCTTATTGATTTCAACTTTATCTTTGAATTGCTTTATTTATTTTCTTTGCTTTACACCCCCTTTTTGTGACAATTTTTACAACTAAGAATCTCTTGCTCCTCGTGGGAACGAACTTAACTACACTATATTACTTGTTAATTAGGTGGAAAAATATTAATTAATTTGTTGTGGTTACGACACGCATCAAATTTTGGCGCCGTTGCCGGGGAGCAAATGGACGATTTTAGTTGTTTTTATTTTTCTTTTTGCTTTATTCTTGCTTTGTTAGATTCTATACCTGTTGATGGTGGATTTTCGTTTAAGGTTAAATTTGTAAAAAACCAGAAAAACCATGCGCTGACATCTTGTAAAAGATAAAGCCATTTATAAGTGTTGGATACTCCCTCACTTAATTCACCAAGAATGGAGCATGTAGCAACAATCCCATTCTGTGAATACATGAAATTCCTCCAGGTTGGAGCATGTGGAAACAATCCCTTCCTGTGAATTTCATATCAGCCTTGTATTTCCAGTACTCATTATAAGTGTGGCATGACGACTGAGTGTTACTCTTACAGAGTAACACGAACCTCCAAGCACTATAATGAAACCATGTACTGAAATACCCGTACATGTGCGACTCTCGGTGTGTTATACTAGCCCGATTGAGCCCCTCTCGGTGTGTTATACTAGCCCGATTGAGCATCCGGACTGACCATATCAGTCCGGATATGATCGATCGCAGGTCATCCAACTCCACAAGCATGATTGGATGACCCCGAGATCAATTCCATCACCCCCAAGCGTGTATGGAATACCCACGGCCGACCCCGCATGGTCGGTCATTGGCCTAGCTTGCCAAGAAACCGTTCATACCAAGCATTATGGACGGAAAACCCTAAATTAGGGTTTGCGGCATATTACATATGTCGCAAAACAGTCTCAACCATCCATCTTCGCAGGTATAGATGGAGGGTGTAGATGTAGACTCAAAGGGGCCAGAGCATGTCAACACGATCACCGTGGGACCGCCTACACACTTGACCAATCGGTCAAGACCAACAATGTTTGGCCGTGACAAAATCGTCACCCAAACAAGAGACGACGCACGGCTTGGAAAGCCAAAATTAGGGTTTCAAGCCATCACGCGCGTCCATTTTCTCCGGCACAAATAGAGGGTCACAGATTAGATTAAGCAAAGGCCGGTCATACCAGCATGACCACCGTGGGCCCATCTACCTCCCCATGTGTTCGGCCAAGGCATATCATGCCTGGTCAATCCAAAACGTGCGTCCAAACTAGCATGGCCACGCCTCCCAAACCACAACCGATCTCGACCGCTCAACTTCACCGGATGATTTGAATGGCTTAGATCACGTTTTCATGGGATATTCAGGTATAGGCATGATCACCAGCCTGCCATCTTCCCGTCAAACCCATCGACCAAGACCGACCAAATTAGGTCGTCTTGGAACGCACGCCGGAAAAGCGTGATGCGCGGCCTTTTGCGGCATCAATTTCCTATTGCAAAATCGATCTCAACCACTCCTCTTTGCCGGTCAAATTGAGTGTCCTAGATCGCACCTTCATGGGACAGTGAGACATGGACGTGTACACCGGCATGCTGTCTATACACATGCCCAGTCGGTCCTCTCCAAATCCCTTTCCATGCTTGGTTTCGACCAAGCTGAAGAGTGATGCTTGCGCACCTCTTCAAAAACCCTAATATTCATTAACGGTCGCAGATGAGTGTCTCAAAGATCATCTCATCCGTCCAACTTCACCAGCTTGGTTATACAACCCTGGTCGGGAGTTATTTGGTCAGTGAGGCGTCGTTACCCATCACTTTACCACACTATAATGCGCACTCGCATAAAATACACACAATACTTCACAAGTATCGACTTCCTGAATAACACAGTTATTCAATTCAGCATCACATGCTATCTTTCGTGGATCCACGATCCACACATTCCAGACATCAATCATGTCACAAACTGGGGGGGATACATACTGGGGTATTGGTCTGGCGGTTTACAGCGTGCAGCGTGCAACGCGCCATCACAAGAACGTGTCAGGGAGTCATGGACGGTTAGAGATGAACTGGAAAAGTGGGCAAGACTGGTCATGTGGCACCGACGCACAACTCCACTACTCCATCACTCCACTTCCTCCACTTCCCACGAGAGACGTGAATAAGGCTCAATGACTTGTATAAATAGGTTCTCCGCCTATTTCAAACAACAACACAAGTTCAGACGAGACAGAAAACCAAGTGTTAATACAAAACGTATTCCAACACCCAGAGCTTGCTTGCATCAATCACAAGCATGTTCACCTTTCTGTTACAAGTCATAAGCAAGCCAACATCTTCACAATATCAACACCTTCTTCGCTTCCCTCCCTAAGATCAACCCCATCTACTTCACTTTGTGACCGAAACAAGTCTGGAACGACCATTTCTTGGTTTAGGCCGGACTTGCACAGATTGATCTCTCGAATCTACAAGCACTCACCGCGCAGTGCATTTGTTTAAGGTTTAGATTCATTCCTCATCCACACCCCAAATTACCAAATTCTGCAGGAATAGTTTTCACCCATAAACAATTGGCGACCACAGTGGGAGATTAATCTCTCGGTTGTAAAGTCAATTTCTTCAAAATCCGATTCAATTTTATCAATTTCAAGAAGGGTAGATCTTAGAATCAATTCAATCAACAATTCATTTCAAGATGGTGGAATTAAGGTCTGGATCAGCAATCAACTCTGATGGGGCAAGTGTGGGTACCAATCCTGGTATCGAAGTACCTGCCAGTGGAGCTACCGTAGCCAACACATCTCGAGGAGCAGTTACCTCTATCACCAACACTAGCGGAGCAGGAGACATCCCATTAGTTGTGACGCCCCCCATCACCAGAGCCAGAGCAGCCGCAAATCCCGGCATCTCCTCAAGTGTAACACCTCCAGTGGTCACCAGAGCAACAACTTTCACTCCCCCATCAGAACGAGGAGCCGGAGGCACAAGAGGAGGACCATCGTCTATTACCGTTGCAGACTTGATGGAGAAACATGAAGTTCTTGCTAAGACTCAAACAGATATGGCCGCGACTCAGAAGGAGGTACTCACTTTCCTCAAGACCTTCACCGAACGATTGCCGCAGATTCACGTCAATCTTTGGAGCCAACAAGAGATGCCTTCAATTCACCCGAGCAGAGCGTTTCCACTCGGACGAAGCTCGTGTTGCTCCTGAATGTTCAAGGGAAAGGGACCAGCCACCTAACTTCATCACACGTGAGGATCTAGAACGACTCCTTCAAAGCCGAGGCAAAGGAAATCTGACGGATGCACACCAACACCAACCCCCATACCCTCAAGATATGCAACGGATCCCTCTTCCAAGAGGATACACCTCTCCCCAGTTTTCCCTCTACGACGGAACTGGTAATGCTCGTGAACACGTTTCTCGATTCATGGAATCCTTGGGAGAACATGAATATAATCATGTTCTACGCTTAAAAGAATTCTCGAAATCACTTACGGGGAGGGCATACACCTGGTACAACAACATTGCGCCTAACAGCATATCCAATTGGAGCGAGATGGTCAGTGCTTTCTACAGGAAGTATTTCTTTGTGTCTGAACAAATCACGTTTTCAGATCTGGGAAGAATTCTCCAGCGGAACAACGAACATCCCAATGATTTCATCAAAAGGTTCAGAACCCAAGTGCTAGATTGTCACGACCCAAATGTCACCGAACGACAATTGGTGGAATTGTGCATCAATGGGATGATACCCATATACCGCGCTCTGTTAGAGAATCTGGGCCTTCAAACATTCTCTGAACTCCACGAAGCTGCAAAACGTTCAGCAACAACTGCACCGGCACTACTAGAAAGAACCATAGTTGTTCGAAGTGAAGATTTGCGTGAAAGTCGAGGAAGCAGGCGCCTCACGAACAAACAATACAACACTGGTCCTTCTGTGAGTGTTGTAGGCGGAGGAGAAAAAAAGGAAAGCTTCAATAACGGAACAACAAACCAAGCGAGCATCCCCGACACACAAGACTTCGTCTCGAAAAGGAACAGACAAAACTCCTGCACAAAACACTAAAGACACAGGTTTTCCTTTTCCCCTGAATGAAGTGATAGAGCTCTTGGAAGCATGGATCCAAGACGACGCCGTAAAGCTGCCCCTATCAGGCGTCCTCAGACCGAGGAAGAAATGGCGGATCCCAGATATTGTTGCTACCACAGGTTTGTCCATCATCCGACCAAAGATTGCAACAGGTTGAAACAAATATTCAGGAAAAAAGTAGAGACAGGGGAACTCCAGCTTGGAAACGAAGGTGTTCATAGAGACCCTCTACCTATCGTGAACCGCATGATTTACGGGGATTACATTCGCAAGACTGTACAATCTATGATGGAGCACATATGTGAAATCTTGTACTTCTCCAAAGGACAGCGTCAAGACATATTTGCGGCCCTCAACCACGTTGTGTCAGGAAGGCGTTTACATCCGATGCGATCCGGGAACCCAGTCTTTCCCGAAGGACATGAGCAATGGAAACCTGGGACTCCTAACCGTCACTTGTTTGCGAAGCGTTGAATTTGATAGCGTGTTGATTGATACGGCTTCTGAATTTAACATCATTACTGTCAAGACCTTGAGAGCGGCAAAGATTTCGAAGCAGGAAGCTACTCGTCACCCGACTATGGTTAAAGATTCAGCAGGAGAGCCCAGGGATGCATACGAATATATTGATCTGGAAGTCAAATTGGGTGATGCCTCGACACAAGCAAAGTTCTACATAGTCAAAGATCACCCCAACTACGACATGATCCTGGGATGCCCTTGGATGCACGAAAACAAAGCAATACTGGGAGTCTGTCCTCTGCCGGTTTCGACACCTGAAAGAATCTCCAACACACCTTCTGGATCTCCTAATGACTGTCTGCTGCCGCCCCAGCAACTTGCAAATATGACACAACTTCCCGGAGAGAGCCTGTCGGCATACATTGAAAGGTTCCGATCTCAAGTAAGTCTCATCACGTAACTCTCCTTGCAACCTACCGCTCCTCACTCTGACAAGTCCAGGGGACTGGCTCCAACCGACAAACCAACCCTGACTAGGAGATGTGAATGGGAAGCCGGCCCTTTCAAACGTTTTATCAAGAGTGTAGAGGCTGTCTTGGTCAAAGACGATAGGAAGAATGTCCAAGTATTTTCACGTCCAAACCCATTTGGAATTGGAGACCTGGTGGCGAAGAAGGCAACTACATTCAAAGTCGGGAGCATGACGGTGAAAGTGACCACTCCACCTGACTCACCCGCCGAAAGAGAAGATGAACCATACCTGGTAGCAGATGTTATCCTAGGCGGCTACTGCAAGCTCATCAACGCTGATAAACTAGAGGGCATAACAGTTCACTCACGATGGCTCAAACCCTACCGAACTTAAGATACTGTGCTGCCACTTCACAGTATCCCGTACACCCTAAATCGCTGTGCTATTTTTCCAGCGTATTTCCTTTTACAATTTCATGTCATATTTGTAATCCCTCCAGAAAATGATTGCAATACTTGCATTCATGGTTAGGGTTTCAATTTTCAACTTTCAATTGAAGCATTATTTTTATCTGAGAACCTCTTTACTCCTAAAAACACAAAGTCCTGAGTCAGCCTAAACCAACCCACTGGAGCAAGAAAGGAAACCCAAAGCAAATATCTCACGGGAAGAAGGAAATATAACGTGTGCACAAAAGGGAAATGATTTGAGACATCTCGCCCAAAGAAAGCGAGAAAACCCTGCATCAGAAGTACAGGTCCGTGGATATTCCATTATGATATTGTTTCTTTTATCACTAAGAATTATGTATGAAGGCGCACCCTTGCGCCTGAGAAGGTTCGATTACGGTCTTGACAAAGGGTTATAAAAGGAAACTTTATTCAAACAATCAAACGGAAGAAAAGACCTTGAACTCAGCTGCCACTGAGTACAAGGAAGATGTTCGAGCACAGAATATACTTGGAAAGAAGAAAAAACAAAAGAGATTTCAGTCGTCAAGAGGGCCGGTCTCGCCTACATCACCGTCAGCTCCATCACCTGTTGATGCTCCCCTCTTTGGATCTCCCTCGCCTTACGCATCGACGTCTCCGCAAAAAGGACACTCCATCCCAATATCACCAATGGGAGCATTAAAAAGCGCATCAACATTAGGAGCCGTACCAATTGCTTTTAGGTTTTCGGGTTCCTCTCGTGTCGGAGTCAAGAATTATCACGCCGTCCCAACCGGGTAATCACACTTGCCTTCATTCGGAGGTCGTTCATGCTCAACTCTCCGCCTCTTCAACCGCGCCGCAAATCTCTCGCCCTTGCGCTTACTAGTGTCTCCCAGCGTTTCCTCGCGCCTCCACCGCTCCTCCATGTCAATCGCAGCTGAAAGTGCACAGATACGTCCTCTTGCAATACGAAGGTGTGAAATAGACATCTGATAGGGTGTAGAATACATCCTATTTATTATCTATTGTTTATGCTTTCTTTGTTATTTTTCTTGTAAATTATGTATTTTACGTTTGTTTTGAGTTTTATAGCTACTTTGGAGTCGCACGGAGGAAAAGAGGGAGAAAGCACCCAATTTGAGCCAAAAGGGCAAAAAGGTCATTTTACAGGGCGAAGACTATTTGGAGCCCAGAGGTGGTTAAGGGGCTCTCATTCAGGGTACCCCTTATCACTCAACAGTGGGGGCTGCCAAACTGGGTAGCCCTTATCCAGAAACATAGTGCTGTTATCAGTTGGTAAAAGGGTTGGGTTATGTCGATGGATGTTGAAACCCAAACCCATAGACCCACATTAGTGCCCAGGTCCGGATCCAATTTTCTCTCAATCGTTAGTGCCCAGGATAACCTAAAATCGAGTTCTTTCTCTCAATCGTTATTAGTGCCCAGCTGAATGAGAGGAAAGAAGAAGAGCTGCGCAGCAGCTAGAGAAATCGAGAAAACTGAAATTGAGAGAAGATCGAACAGGGTTTCGATTCAACAGAGGAAACAAAGATGAGCAGATGAAGACAGAGACGTATGGTTCTGTTAAAGAAGTTGCTGTAATGAAATTAAAGATTGAATCTGAGATGGGGTTTGTTGGTGATGGGATTTAATGAAGAATAGAAGATTAAGTCTGGTCGCTGTTGAATTAACGGAGATTAAAATGGGTTTGCTGTGGTGAAAACAACAGCTGCTTGAGAGGAAATCAGATCGAAGTGGATTAAACGGGTTTGTGGTTGGATTTATAATGACAAAGACGATAGGGTTCGATTCGTCTCTGTAACAGAAGCAACGTGAAGTCGATTCTATTGAGACTGGGTTTGAGCGAGAGAAGAAGGAGATGAATTACAGGGAGAGATTGGTGTTATAAGAGGAGCAATGGGTCTGTGGTTGCACTAAGAAATGCTAAAGAAATCGGTGAGTGATTTGAGAGAATCTCAGGAGCTGGGTTTTGATATTGAGTTGATTGAGAAGCAACTGTTGGTAACTTGAAGCAGCTGCAATTAGAGATGAAGGAGAAACTGGTGTTGGTGGTTTTAGTAGTGCTTGAATTGGCAGGCACAGGATGCTGTTACAGTTTGAAGTTGAATTGAAGAAGAGATTGTGGTAATTGATTGCCGATTACAGGGAGGACTGAATGGTTGTGAGGTGATGCTGCTGAAGCAATGAGTTCAGGGAAGAGCTGATGGATTGAATTGTGAAAAGTGAGGTGCTGCCGAGAAGGATTGAGATGAAGATTCAGGGAGAGATGCAGAGAGGTTGCGGATTTGAGTGCAACTGCAAGAATGGAGCAGCAAGGGAATTCATCTTTGCACTGGAGCCACGATGATCTTTGTTGAGATAACAAGAAGGCTTAGAAGGTGGAATTGCAGGCTTTAGATGTATGTCGTGGATCTCGAGAGATGTGCATTGAAAATGTGGTTGTCAATGTGTCGATTGAAGCATCGGGAGGAAAAAGTAGTGAATGCAATGGACTTTGGCAAAGGATAAAGAGGAAAGTAGCAAATGGCGGTGGCTTTGAACTGGTTGGAGCTTGGCAGTGAATGGGTGTGTATGGAACTGTCTAGAATAGGGCAGGTACATGAGTCGCAGGGGATGGCTTCATGGGTTTGAGGTGCTATGGCTTATTTACTGTTGGAGTTAAAGGAGCAATTGGTTCTGGCCTGGTGCAAATGGTGTTAGTTGCTGCCATGGAACAATGCAGGGAAGATACAATAAGCAGCTGAGACTGGTGGTGACAAGGAAGCAGAAGGAGGTGTTCTGAGTTTGAATGGGTCTGTCTGTATTGGTGGTGGTTTTGCAGTAGTGTGTGCAAGTGGTACTGATATGGCATGGTGTTGGTTGTGAATAATTGGAAACTGGGAGCTGCAAGAAAGTGAATGCAAAACAGCCATCTGGGCTGTAAAGAACAAAGTGTGAAATTCCGGCCATCATGGCTGAAGCACTTACCTAAGCTGTGCAATAACTTTGGCCAAGACCCGGGCCAAATGAGTTAGCTAGCCGACTTCTGCCCGACTCAGCTAACTAGTGATCGACTCATCCCTTGACCCGGTCAACTGTTAAGGACCGTTAGTCAACCGTTATATATAATGTAATCTAAACGGAATATTCCGTCGACGAGAGAAGAGGATTCAGGTGGCGGCGGTGACTATTCCGGTCGGATTCCGGCCACAATACCAGCTTTCCGGCGAGCCAAAAATTCCAGAATTTTCTATGGACTTCTCTCATGGGTGTGAAGACTTGGACTAGGAGTTGGATGGAGAATTGGACTCAAACTTGGAAAAAGAAGATGGAAGATGAGAAAAGACTTGAATTTGGAAATTGAATTGATAAAGGAAAAGGATTCTATTCCTTGGAAGATTTGGAGAATATTGAAGCCTATAAATAGAGAAGTTTTCTACATCTTTTACACATCTCTCTACACACACAACACTTGTGTTTTTGCTTTCAATTCTTCTTCTTAATTATTTGTGTGAATTTCAAAAACATGAGTAGCTAGTTTTATTATTGATTGAGGATGAATTCCTAGTTCTTAATTTATGTTTTGAGTTTTTGTTTTCAATTCTATCTTGTGATTTTTCACATGATTATCGATTGTTTTTACTAATAGGAATGATCTTAATGACATTCATGATTGATTGATAGATTGTTTAGAGTGCACGCTAAATTGATTTGTTAATTTGATCTAAAGCTAGTGAAAGTTAGGAGATAAGTAATCGTTTCTTGACTTTTTACATAAGTAGCAAACACGAGACCTTGCGGAGGGATTCCGTGGAGCAATTGTGTGTGAAAACAACGTTAGCAAATAGACCTTGATCTAAGAGTCTAACTACTAATATTGACCTAATAAGTTCATGAATCTTAATGCGTTTATTTAAATTACATCTAGAGTGATCTACTACTAGGTGGTTTGGTAAATAGAATCCGGTAGTCGAGAACTTCCGTGTCCCAGGTGATAGAAGGGATTTAGGGGTTTAGCACTGATCTAGCTGCTTTACCTACGGTTGGTGATAATCTGTGACTAATAACAAGTAGAAAAGAACATAACTTGATTCATTGTTTCGTAACGAAGAAGGATTCCTTGGTCTTGTCTCTCTTGTTGCTTTCAACTTTATCTTTTAATTGCTTTGTTTATTTTCTTTTGCTTTTTACACCCCCTTTCGTGACAATTTTTACAACTAGAATCTCTTGCTCCTCGTGGGAACGAACTTGACTTCCATTATATTATTTTTAATTGAGTGGAAACATTGATTAATTTGATTGCACCTACGACACGCATCAAATTTTGCGCCGCCGCTTTGGGAGCAACGGGCGATTTTGAGTTGTTTTTGTTTTTATTTTTTTTGCTTTATTCTTGCTTTGTTAGATTCTTTACCGTATCTAACTTAGTTTTTGAGAATCTTGTTTCAGATGTTATACCTTTGGTGAATGCTTAAAGAGGGCAGACCGAGTCCAATACGTCTTCAATCCCAAGCACTCAACTAAAGGATTTCATTCGTGCGATTAACACTCCACTTCCTCCTTCTTCATCAAGTGATTCGGACAAAGAGGAAGAAACAATGGCTGAACGTACACTCAAGGACCTAGCTTCTCACAAGCTCGATACACAACAATGGTGTATCCAAACTAACTCAACCTTCGAGATCAAGCCGGGTTGATTAGAGAGTTACCAAAGTTCCATGGCATGGTGAATGAGGACCCAAACAAACATCTTATGGACTTCTATGCCATAGTTATGGCCATGCTTCCACCGGAGACTAATGCGGATGGAGCAATGTTGAAAGCTTTCCCGTTTTCTTTGGCGGGCAATGCTAAGGAATGGTTATATTATTTGCCTTCCTAAGTATCACAACATGGAATGGGATGAAGAAACTTTTCCTCGAGAGATATTTTCCCGCATCCAAAGCTACTCAAATTCGCAAGGAGATTTGTGGATTAAAACAACAAGTGGGAGAATCATTGTATGAATGTTGGGAGCGATACAAGAGGTTGGTGGCAAGCTGTCCACATCATCAATTTAGTGATGTTATGATACTCCAATACTTCTATGAAGCTCTTCACCCAAGTGATAGGTCTCTTCTTGACGCCGCGGGTGGTGGTGCACTAATGAACAAGACTTTGACCGAAACTAGAGAGTTGATTGAAAGTATGGCGGCAAACTCGCAACAATTCTACACAAGGGATGAACCAATGGTTAGGCGAGTGCATGAAGTTAGTGATTCATCATCACATCTTGATCAAAGGATGAGTAACATGGAGATAATGATGCAAAGGATGGCCGCGGTAATTATTCCGCATGATGAGACCGAACAAGTGAATGCTTTATATCCTAATCAAAGGCCAAGGTACGATCCATACTCCAATACCTATAATCCCGGGTGGAAGGATCATCCTAACTTTAGTTATGCAAACAAGCAAGCGGCGGCTCCTAATCCATATGCACAACAAGGAGGTTTTCAACAATCACGCTTTCAACCTCAACAACAAGGTGGTTCTCAACAATTCCAACCACAACAAGTCAAGGAGCGTGATTCTTTGAATGATGACAAGCTCAATGCGTTAATGCAAGGTGTGCAAGGTCTTACTTCTATGTTCCAACAAAGCCAACAAAAGACCGATTCGGCCATCAAGGACTTACAAACTCAAATGGGACAATTGGCGACCGATGTGAACCTATTAAAATCTCAAGCATCCACAAAACTTCCTTCACAACCATTTGTGAATCCAAGAGAGAATGTTAATGCGGTTACTTTAAGAAGTGGAAGACAAGTGGATGGTCCAAGTCATCATGAAGAAGCTATTGAAGAGGTAGTCAAAGATAAGGAGGAAACCGCACCAAAGGAGAACTCCACACCAAACGACCAATCCAAGGAACCGGTTCCTACTTTCATTACTCCACCTCCTTTCCCTAGTCGTTTTGCTAAATCCAAGAAAGAAGCTCAAGACAGGGCACTTATGGATATTTTCAAGAAGATTGAAATCAACATCCCATTCATTGAGGCTATCAAGACAATGCCACGGTATGCGAAGTTCATGAAGGAATTATGCACAAAGAAGGATAGGTTGCTTGATAATGAAATTACTAAAGTTGGTGAGAGTGCGTCGGCTATGCTATTGAAGAAGATGCCTACAAAGTGCACGGATCCCGGTGGTTTCACGGTGCCAATTACTATTGGTAAGCAAAGGTTTGAACATGCTTTACTTGATTTGGGAGCTTCCATTAGTGTGATGTCGGCCGAAATATATGACTCCTTGAATCTTGGACCTTTGAAAGAGACAAGAGTTATTATCCAATTGGCAAACAAGTCTAACATATATCCTAAGGGGCTTGTAGAAGACGTGCTAGTGCAAGTAAATGAGCTTATTTTTCCGGTGGACTTCTTCGTGGTGGATATGGACAACAATGAGAACCGTTCATCTACTTCTTTACTTCTTGGGAGGCCGTTTATGAAGACCGCAAAGACGAAGATTGATGTTGATAAGGGTACACTCACTATGGAATTCGATAAGGAGATAATACACTTTAACATATTTGAAGCCATGCGCTACCCAAGTGATGTGCATTCCGTTTACTCCATTGATGTGGTTGATTCATTAGCGAAACAAATGGTGGAATTGAATCGAGAGGATGAACTTGATGTGGTGTTGCAAAAGAGCATTGAATTGGACGTCCACGGCTTGTCTAACTTGGATGTTGAAATCTCCAATGAATTGGTGGAGATGTGTGGTGCTTTGGCGACATTACAAGAAGCTAAAAAGGGTAATGTTTCATATATTTCTTTACCCGTGAATGATGAAGTACTTGTACCATCTATTGTGAAGGCGCCAAACTAGAATTGAAGCCACTTCCGGACCATTTGAAGTATGCTTTCTTGGGAGATGGAGATGAGCTTCCTATGATTATTTCTAAGAACCTCACACCGGTACAAGAAGACCGTTTGCCTAGAGTCTTGAGAGAGCACAAAACGGCTATTGGGTGGACAATTGCGGACATCAAAGGCATTAGTCCATCCATGTGCATGCATCGGATTCTAATGGAAGAGAACGTGAAGCCGGTACGTGATGCTCAACGTCGGCTTAATCCTCCCATGATGGAGGTTGTGAAAAAAGAGATACTCAAATTGCTAAGTGTGGGGGTAATCTACCCAATTTCCGATAGCAAGTGGGTTAGTCCGGTACAAGTGGTACCAAAGAAGTCCGGAGTTACGGTTGTTCGAAATCAAGACGATGAACTTGTTCCTACAAGAGTTCAAACCGGTTGGAGAGTGTACATTGATTATAGAAAGCTTAATTCCGCAACCCGAAAGGATCACTTTCCTTTACCTTTCATTGATCAAATGTTGGAGAGGTTAGCTGGGCATTCTTATTATTGTTTCTTGGATGGTTATTCGGGATACAATCAAATTGTTATTGCACCGGAGGACCAAGAGAAGACCACTTTCACTTGTCCATTTGGAACGTTTGCATATAGACGAATGCCGTTTGGCCTTTGCAATGCGCCGGCTACTTTTGAAAGATGCATGGTGAGTATATTCTCGGATTATGTGGAGCGCATCATCGAGGTATTTATGGATGACTTTAGTGTTTATGGCAATTCTTTTGATGGTTGTTTAAATAACCTTGAACTAGTTCTTAAACGATGCATAGACACAAACCTTGTCCTTAATTGGGAGAAATGTCACTTTATGGTAAACCACGGCATAGTACTTGGTCACATTGTGTCCTCTCGAGGGCTCGAAGTGGACAAGTCAAAGATAGATTTAATAAGAAACTTACAATATCCCACTTCGGTGAGGGAAATCAGTTCTTTTCTTGGTCATGCAGGTTTCTATAGGCGGTTTATCAAGGATTTCTCCAAAATATCCATGCCGATGTGCAAGTTATTACAAAAGGAGGTACCTTTCGACTTCAACAAGGAATGCAAGGATGCTTTTGACAAATTAAAGGATATGTTGACAAGTGCGCCGATTATCAAATCACCGGATTGGAATCTTCCATTTGAATTAATGTGTGATGCTAGTGATTATGCGGTTGGAGCCGTTTTGGGTCAAAGAGTGGACAAGTTGTCCCATGTTATCTATTATGCATCTAGGACCCTTAATGATGCACAAATCAATTATTCTACCACGGAAAAGGAGTTATTGGCTATAGTTTTTGCGTTGGAAAAATTTCGATCATACTTGGTGGGTACAAAGGTTATTGTATATTCCGATCATGCCGCACTAAGACACTTAATAAAGAAGAAAGAAGCTAAGCCAAGATTAATCCGGTGGATCCTATTGCTACAAGAGTTCGACATAGAAATTCGTGATAAGAGGGGTGTGGAGAATACCGCTATGGATCATCTTAGTAGACTTGTTATGTCTCAAGAGGAACTTCCATTACATGACCGCTTTCCGGACGAACAACTTTTCTCCATGGAAGAATCAACACCTTGGTATGCGGATATAGTGAATTACTTGGTGACAAGGAAAGTACCTAGTACAATGTCCAACTTCCAAAAGATGAAACTTAAGAAGGTAGCTAAGCAATATGTGTGGGATGAACCATACTTATGGAAATATGGGGTTGATCAAATAATGCGAAGGTGCGTGCCTAATTCCGAATTTCAATCCATCCTCTTCTTTTGCCACACTTTTGCTTGTGGTGGCCACTTTGGTTCTAAACGCACCGCTCTCAAAGTTCTCGAGAGTGGATTTTATTGGCCCACCTTGTTTGAAGATTCATATGTTTTTTGTAAATCGTGTGATAGATGTCAACGAACGGGCAATCTAGGTGCTCGAAATCAAATGCCACTCACACCAATTCTCGCCGTTGAGATTTTTGATGTGTGGGGTATTGATTTTATGGGCCCTTTTGTCAATTCGAATGGAAACTTTTATATACTTCTTGCCGTTGATTATGTTTCGAAATGGGTGGAGGCTAGAGCCACCAAGACTAATGACTCTCAAGTTGTTTGTGATTTTGTAAGGGAAAATATATTCAATAGGCATGGTACACCAAGAGTGGTGATAAGCGATGGAGGCTCACATTTCAAGAAGGCTTTCCACGCTCTCTCAAGAAGTACAACATAACACACAAAATTGGTACGCCTTATCATCCACAAACTAGTGGACAAGCGGAAATTTCAAATCGTGAGATCAAGTCCATTCTTGAGAAAACGGTGAATACCACAAGGAAAGATTGGAGCTTTAAGCTCAACGATGCACTTTGGGCGTATAGAACGGCGTATAAGACACCGATTGGTATGTCTCCATATAGGTTGGTTTATGGCAAGGCTTGTCATCTTCCGGTTGAACTTGAACATAAGGCTTATTGGGCGATAAAGAAATTCAACATGGAGTATGATGAAGCGGGGAAACAAAGGAAGTTACAACTACATGAGTTAGAGGAGATACATAATGATGCTTACGAGAGTGCCCGTATTTACAAAGAAAAGACCAAGCTTTTTCATGACAAGATGATTTCTCGTAAAAGCTTCATCGTGGGACAAAAAGTCCTTTTATATCATTCTCGCCTTAAACTATTTCCTGGAAAGTTAAGGTCCCGATGGATTGGACCATATGTTGTTACTAATGTTTTTCCTCATGGTGCAGTTGAAATTACTAGTCTTAGAGACAATTCGGTTTCCAAAGTCAACGGCCATAGATTGAAGCCATACTATGAGAACATCGCTTATGTGAATTTTGATGAACTTTCATTTGGAGATGCACTCCCTATGGAGGAGTAATGTGCCGCAAGAGCTAAGTCGGGCCGTCGACTTTAAAACAAGCGCTTAATGGGAGGCAACCCATAGGTTTTGTATTTCTTATTCTTTTTGCTTTTTGTTATTTCTTTTTTCTTGTTTCTTATCATGTTAAAATTTCCCACCTTGACTTTACTAGGAGGATTCAATTACATTGAGGACAATGTAAGGTTTAAGTGTGGGGGAGTGGTTAAGCATGTTTTTAAAACAAAAATTACAAAAAAATTTAAAAATTTTTACATAAAAACTCCAATTTTTAAAAGATTTTAGAGTCACTAGCATACTTCTAGGTATGTTTACATAGAGATTTTGACCGACATAATTGAACTTGGAAATGTTAGAGAACTACATTCGGATTTCTTGCTTGTTTGAGTGTTAAATAATGGATTTAATCATGCCGGTGATGCGAATTTGGTGCGAGGAGAAATGCGTTATTAGAGTTGCTTTGATCAATCATTAGTGGAGACTACCCGTATTCATATCATGAGAGGCACCGACCAGAAATCTTCCATCTACTAAAGAGCTTCTTTTGAGTGTGTGTCACCATACGTCAATTCCGGGTAGAATGGTGAGCTACCCAACCTCCCACCAATAGAAGCACTACTCTTTGATCTCTTGAGTGCTAATTTTGTCAATCATGAGGGTGACGTCCATGGATGAAAGCTTCCTTCTTGTAGTTCGATTTGCAGTTAGCACCATTCTCTCTCTCGACAACAACGGATCCATAGAAACACTCTCATCATCAACAAGGAGCGACATCAAAATCTACAAGGAAAGTTGGAAAAGTTTATGGTTTACGCAACGGAATGAGAAAAAGAGCAAATTTCAAATACAAGTAAAGTAACATACAAAGAGCAGATTTCTACATATATGTTGAAGACTTACAATACAATGAGGTAATTTTATATTCAAGTATGAAGACTTATTCATGAAAGCGAAGAAAATTAAAAGGTGAGAATTTTTGAAGTTTATGATTTCAAGACGATACAAGTTGTGAAGAATCAAGTGGTAAAATACTTCTCCCACGGCCATGGTTTATTTTGTATTTAATTTCTCTAGTTAATTTCAAAAAAAAAAAAAAAAAAAAAAATGAAAAAAAAAGAAAGAAAAGAAAAGAAAAAAAAAAAAAAAAAAAAAACAAGAGAAATATTTGTATTATAAGCCGTGGGGAAGGAAAATATATAAGGAAGTTTCAAGCGACAAGGATTTTAAGGTACAAGAGTTAAAAATTGTCAAGGATTTATGAAATTCGAGGGTTTATCATCAATAGTTGAAACCGAAGACGAAGACCATGAAGATCAAGACGAGGAGCGGAAGACGTTTCTATTGGATGCCGTGAGAGTGGTGTTATCATAATTGGCGATCGGATGTGAAGGTGAGTAAGTAATCTCATCCTCGATAAAAATGGTTGATTTCCTTTCGTAGAGATCGTCCAAAAATGGTTTTTCAAAATATTAAAAGATGTGGGTTTTAAAAATCTTTCTAAGTTGTCCTTCCCACCATTCAACGTGTCGCAGGATTTCTCTCTTCATTCCTACCCGCACACATGTGAGAACCATAAAAAAGCAGTCTTTTTGAGTGCAATTATCATAAAATCCTTTTGGTGAGGCGTAAGTCGAGGCGAAATGCTTATTGATCGTTTCTCAAACACGCGTTCTCTCATTATGGGGTGGTTATTTCTCACTCAACATTTAAGAATGAGAATATGTTCTTTAGTATTTCTAACTTCTTATTACTAGCATGCGTAAACTCTATGTCCTCATAACTCTTTGGATGCTTAGGACGCTTGAACGCTTTGAAGTTGTGAGTTTTTAGTTTGATTTGCTCGAGGACTAGCAAAGTCTAAGTGTGGGGGAATTTGATAGGGTGTAGAATACATCCTATTTACTATCTATTGTTTATGCTTTCTTTGTTATTTTTCTTGTAAATTATGTATATTACGTTTGTTTTGAGTTTTATAGCTACTTTGGAGTCGCACGGAGGAAAAGAGGGAGAAAGCACCCAATTTGAGCCAAAAGGGCAAAAAGGTCATTTTACAGGGCGAAGACTATTTGGAGCCCAGAGGTGGTTAAGGGGCTCTCATTCAGGGTACCCCTTATCACTCAACAATGGGGGGCTGCCAAACTGGGTAGCCCTTATCCAAACATAGTCTTTATTATCGGTTGGTAAAAGGGTTGGGTTATGTCCATGGATGTTGAAACCCAAACCCATAGACCCACATTAGTGCCCAGGTCCGGGTCCAATTTTCTCTCAATCGTTAGTGCCCAGGATAACCTAAAATCGAGTTCTTTCTCTCAATCGTTATTAGTGCCCAGCTGAATGAGAGGAAAGAAGAAGAGCTGCGCAGCAGCTAGAGAAATCGAGAAAAGCTGAAATTGAGAGAAGATCGAACGGGGTTTCGATTCAACAGAGGAAACAAAGATGAGCAGATGAAGACAGAGACGTATGGTTCTGTTAAAGAAGTTGCTGTAATGAAATTAGAGATTGAATCTGAGATGGGGTTTGTTGGTGATGGGATTTAATGAAGAATAGAAGATTAAGTCTGGTCATTTGTTGAATTAACGGAGATTAAAATGGGTTTGCTGTGGTGAAAACAACAGCTGCTTGAGAGGAAATCAGATCGAAGTGGATTAAACGGGTTTGTGGTTGGATTTATAATGACAAAGACGATAGGGTTCGATTCGTCTCTGTAACAGAAGCAGCGTGAAGTCGATTCTATTGAGACTGGGTTTGAGCGAGAGAAGAAGGAGATGAATTACAGGGAGAGATTGGTGTTATAAGAGGAGCAATGGGTCTGTGGTTGCACTAAGAAATGCTAAAGAAATCGGTGAGTGATTTGAGAGAATCTCAGGAGCTGGGTTTTGATATTGAGTTAATTGAGAAGCAACTGTTGGTAACTTGAAGCAGCTGCAATTAGAGATGAAGGAGAAACTGTGTTGGTGGTTTTAGTAGTGCTTGAATTGGCGGCACAGGATGTCATTACGATTTGAAGTTGAATTGAAGAAGAGATTGTGGTAATTGATTGCCGATTACAGGGGAGGACCGAATGGTTGTGAGGTGATGTCGTTTGAAGCAATGAGTTCGGGAAGAGCTGATGGATTGAATTGTGAAAAGTGAGGTGCTGCCGAGAAGGATTGAGATGAAGATTCAGGGAGAGATGCAGAGAGGTTGCGGATTTGAGTGCAACTGCAAGAATGGAGCAAAGAAGGGAATTCATGTTTGCACGGAGCCACAGGATGATCTTTGTTGAGATAATAAGAAGGCTTAGAAGGTGGAATTGCAGGCTTTAGATGTATGTCAGGGATCTCAGAGATGTGCATTGAAAATGTGGTTGTCACTGTGTCGATTGAAGCATCAGGAGGAAAGTAGTGAATGCAATGGACTTTGGCAGTGGAGAAAGAGGAAAGTAGCAGCTGGCAGTGGCTTTGAACTGGGTTGGAGCTTGGCAGTGAATGGGTGTGTATGGAACTGTCTAGAATAGGGCAGGTACATGAGTCGCATGGGATGGCTTCATGGTTTTGAGGTGCTATGGCTTATTTACTGTTGGAGTTAAAGGAGCAGTTGGTTCTGGCCTGGTGCAAATGGTGTTAGTTGCTGCCATGGAACAATGCAGGGAAGATACAATAAGCAGTGAGACTGGTGGTGACAAGGAAGCGTAAGGAGGTGTTACGAGTTTGAATGGGTGCTGTCTGTATTGGTGGTGGTTTTGCGTAGTGTGTGCAAGTGGTACCGATATGGCATGGTGTTGGTTGTGAATAATTGGAAACCGGAGCTGCAAGAAAGTGAATGCAAAACAGCCATCTGGGCTGTAAAGAACAAAGTGTGAAATTCCGGCCATCATGGCTGAAGCACTTACCTAAGCTGTGCAATAACTTTGGCCAAGACCAGTCAGCTGAGTTAGCCAGCTGACTCGGTTCCGACTCAGCTAACTAGTGACTGACTCATCCCTTGACCCGGTCAACTGTTAAGGACCATTAGTCAACCGTTATATATAACAGAATCTAAACGGAATATTCCGTCGACAGAGAAGAGGATTCAGGTGGCGTGACTATTTCCTAATCGGATTCCGCCACAATACCAGCTTTCCAAATGAGCCAAAAATTCCCGAATTTTCTATGGACTTCTCTCATGGGTGTGAAGACTTGGACTAGGAGTTGGATGGAGAATTGGACTCAAACTTGGAAAAAGAAGATGGAAGATGAGAAAAGACTTGAATTTGGAAATTGAATTGATAAAGGAAAAGGATTCTATTCCTTGGAAGATTTGGAGAATATTGAAGCCTATAAATAGAGAAGTTTTCTACATCTTTTACACACATCTCTCAACACACACAACACTTGTGTTTTTGCTTTCAATTCTTCTTCTTAATTATTTGTGTGAATTTCAAAAACATGAGTAGCTAGTTTTATTATTGATTGAGGATGAATTCCTAGTTCTTAATTTATGTTTTGAGTTTTTGTTTTCAATTCTATCTTGAGATTTTTCACATGATTATCGATTGTTTTTACTAATAGGAATGATCTTAATGACATTCATGATTGATTGATAGATTGTTTAGAGTGCACGCTAAATTGATTTGTTAATTTGATCTAAAGCTAGTGATAGTTAGGAGATAAGTAATCGTTTCTTGACTTTTTACATAAGTAGCAAACACGAGACCTTGCGGAGGGATTCCGTGGAGCAATTGTGTGTGAAAACAACGTTAGCAAGTAGACCTTGATCTAAGAGTCTAACTACTAATATTGACCTAATAAGTTCATGAATCTTAATGCGTTTATTTAAATTACATCTAGAGTGATCTACTACTAGGTGGTTTGGTAAATAGAATCCTGGTAGTCGAGAACTTCCGTGTCCGGTGATAGAAGGGATTTAGGGGTTTAGCACCGATCTAGTCGCTTTACCTACGGTTGGTGATAATCATGACTAATAACAAGTAGAAAAGAACATAACTTGATTCATTGTTTCGTAACGAAGAAGGATTCCTTGGTCTTGTCTATCTTATTGCTTTCAACTTTATCTTTTAATTGCTTTGTTTATTTTCTTTTGCTTTTTACACCCCCCTTTCGTGACAATTTTTACAACTAGAATCTCTTGCTCCTCGTGGGAACGAACTTGACTTCCATTATATTATTTTTAATTGAGTGGAAACATTGATTAATTTGATTGCACCTATGACACGCATCAACATGCCCTGTATCGCACGGCCGACTTCGCGAAGCGGAAGATCGATCTTAGCCATTACATCTTCGTGTGCACGGTTTTCGGGCTTGTCAACTTCGAAACTTCTCTCTGGGGAAGCAACAGAATGATCGTCAGCCGCTTCCATGATAAACTGCAAAGGAGAGGAGGTTATGAGCACACAAAAAAAAAAAATCAAAAAACCAAATCAATCGATCAGTCAATCAGAAGATCAGAGCAATACCTGAGATATGGAATAGACGACCACGTGAGATGATTCTTTATAATCTCACGAGTTGACAGAATCCCAGAAGGAAAAGAAGTCTTTACTTGCCACCTATGAAGGCCGCTTATTCGGGATAACAATAGATGAGGCTTATCAGATATACCTGAGGAAAGCCGTGTATGATGAAAGAAATACACCTGAAGAAGCGGCCGAGCTCAGATATGTACAATAGGAACCAAAGCGACTCACCAGATCAAGTCCTGTTTCCTTCGCATCCTTAATCGTAACCAACCAGTTCTGTGGCAACGCCCGACTATCCTGGAGAAATATGTATCTACTTTAGCCTGGTCATTTCAAGTATATATGTATGTCACCATCTCATGCCTACCACACAATAGTGTAACCATTATGTGCTAGGCGGGGGACTTAATGTTGATGGTGGATTTTCGTTTAAGGTTAAATTTGTAAAAACCGAGAAAAACCATGCGGCGACATCTTGTAAAAGATAAAGCCATTTATAAGTGTTGGATACTCCCTCACTTAATTCACCAAGAATGGAGCATGTAGCAACAATCCCATTCTCGTGAATACATGAAATTCCTCCAGGTTGGAGCATGTGGCAACAATCCCTTCCCGTGAATTTCATATCGCCTTTGTATTTCCGAGACTCATTATCGGTGTGGCATGACGACCGAGTGTTACTCTTCTGCGAGTAACACGAACCTCCAAGCACTATAATGAAACCATGTACGAAATACCCGTACAGGCTGACTCTCGGTGTGTTATACTAGCCCGATTGAGCCCCTCACGGTGTGTTATACTAGCCCGATTGAGCATCCGGACTGACCATATCGGTCCGGATATGATCTCGATCGTAGTCATCCAACTCCACAAGCATGATTGGATGACCCCGCATCAATTCCATCATCCCCAAGCGGTATGGAATACCCACGGCCGACCCCGCATGGTCGGTCATTGGCCTAGCTTGCCAAGAAACCGTTCATACCAAGCATTATGGACTAAAACCCTAAATTAGGGTTTGCGGCATATTACATATGTCGCTAAACAAATCTCAACCATCCATCTTCGCAGGTATAGATGGAGGGTGTAGATGTAGACTCAAAGGGGCCGAGCATGTCAACACGATCACCGTGGGACCGCCACACACTTGACCAATCGGTCAAGACCAATAATGTTTGGCCGTGACAAAATCGTCACCCAAA
This sequence comes from Papaver armeniacum, assembly GCA_023531295.1. Lineage (NCBI taxonomy): Eukaryota > Viridiplantae > Streptophyta > Magnoliopsida > Ranunculales > Papaveraceae > Papaver > Papaver armeniacum. Next base: position 224,605 of record JAJJWW010012867.1, on the reverse strand, counting down.
CAAGAGATTCGCGCACGGCTTGGAAAGCCAAAATTAGGGTTTCAAGCCATCACGCGCGTCCATTTTCTCCGGCACAAATGGAGGGTCACAGATTAGATTAAGCAAAGGCCGGTCATACCAGCATGACCACCGTGGGCCCATCTACCTCCTCATGTGTTCGGCCAAGGCATATCATGCCTGGTCAATCCAAAACGTGCGTTCAAACTAGCATGGCCACGCCTCCCAAACCACAAACTGATCTCGACCGCTCAACTTCACCGGATGATTTGAATGGCTTAGATCACGTTTTCATGGGATATTGTGGTATAGGCATGATCACCACCATCATCTTCCCGTCAAACCCATCGACCAAGACCGACCAAATTAGGTCGTCTTGGAACGCACGCCGAAAAAGCGTGATGCGCGGCCTTTTGCGGCATCAATTTCCCTATTGCAAAATCGATCTCAACCACTCCTCTTTGCCGGTCAAATTGAGTGGCCTAGATCGCACCTTCATGGGACAGTGAGACATGGACGTGTACACCGGCATGCTGTCTATACACATGCCCGGTCGGTCCTCTCCAAATCCCTTTCCATGCTTGGTTTCGACCAAGCTGAAGAGTGATGCTTGCGCACCTCTTCAAAAAACCCTAATATTCATTAACGGTCACAGATGAGTGTCTCAAAGATCATCTCATCCGTCCAACTTCACCAAACTTGGTTATACAACCCCGGTCAGGAGTTATTTGGTCGGTGAGGCGTCATTACCCATCACTTTACCACACTATAATGCAAGACTGCATAAAATACACACGATACTTCACAAGTATCGACTTCCCGAATAACACGATTATTCAATTCAAGATCACATGCTATCTTTCGTGGATCCACGATCCACACATTCCGCACATCAATCATGTCACAAACTGGGGGATACATACTGGGGTATTGGTCCGGCGGTTTACAGGCGTGCAGGCGTGCAACGCGCCATCACAAGAACGTGTCGTGAGTCATGGACGGTTAGAGATGAACTGGAAAAGTGGGCAAGACTGGTCGTGTGGCACCGACGCACAACTCCACTACTCCATCACTCCACTTCCTCCACTTCCCACGAGAGACGTGAATAAGGCTCAATGACTTGTATAAATAGGTTCTCCGCCCTATTTCAAACAACAACACAAGTTCGGGCGAGACAAAAACCAAGTGTTAATACAAAAACGTATTCCAACACCCAGAGCTTGCTTGCATCAATCACAAGCATGTTCACCTTTCTACATACAAGTCATAAGCAAGCCAACATCTTCACAATCTCAACACCTTCTTCGCTTCCTCCCTAAGATCAACCCCATCTCCTTCACTTTGTGACCGAAACAAGTCCGGAACGGCCATTTCTTGGTTTAGGCCGGACTTGCACAGATTGATCTCTCGAATCTACAAGCACTCACCGCGCAAAGCATTTGTTTAAGGTTTAGATTCATTCCTCATCCACACCCCAAATTACCAAATTCTGCAGGAATAGTTTTCACCCATAAACAATACCGTATCTAACTTAGTTTTTGAGAATCTTGTTTCAGGTGTTATACCTTTGGTGAATGCTTAAAAAGGGCAGACCGAGTCCAATACGTCTTCGATCCCAAGACTCAACTAAAGGATTTCATTCGAGCGGTTAACACTCCACTTCCTCCTTCTTCATCAAGTGAATTCGCAGATTCGGACAACGAGGAAGAAACAATGGCCGAACGTACACTCAAGGACCTAGCTTCTCACAAGCTTGATACACAACAATGGTGTATCCAAACTAACTCAACCTTCGAGATCAAGCCGGGGTTGATTAGAAAGTTACCAAAGTTTCATGGCATGGTGAATGAAGATCCAAACAAACATCTTATGGACTTCTATACCATAGTTATGGCTATGCTTCCACCGGAGACTAATTCGGATGGAGCAATGTCGAAAGCTTTCCGTTTTCTTTGGCGGGCAATGCTAAGGAATGGTTATATTATTTTCCTTCCGAAGTATCACAACATGGAATGGGATGAAGAAACTTTTCCTCGAGAGATATTTTCCCGCATCCAAAGCTACTCAAATTCGCAAGGAGATTTGTGGGTTGAAGCAACATGTGGGAGAGTCATTGTATGAATGTTGGGAGCGATACAAGAGATTGGTGGCAAGCTGCCCACACCATCAATTCAGCGATGTTATGATACTCCAATACTTCTACGAAGCTCTCCACCCAAGTGATAGGTCTCTTCTTGACGCCGCGGGTGGTGGTGCACTAGTGAACAAGATGGTGACCCAAGATACCGAGTTGATTGAAAGTATGGCTGCAAACTCGCAACAATTCTACACAAGAGATGAACCCATGGTTAGGCGAATGCATGAAGTTAGTGATTCATCATCACATCTTGATCAAAGGATGGGTAACATGGAGATAATGATTCAAAGGATGGCCGCGGTAATTATTCCGGATGGTGAGACCGAACAAGTAAATGCTTTATATCCAAATCAAAAGCCAAGGTACGATCCATACCCAATACCTATAATCCCGGTTGGAAGTATCATCCCAACTTTAGTTATGCAAACAAACAAGCGGCGGCTCCTAATCCATATGCGCAACAAGGTGGCTTTCAACAATCATGCTTCCAACCTCAATAATTCCAACCACAACAAGTCAAGGAGCGTGATTCTTTGAATGATGACAAGCTCAATGCGTTAATGCAAGGTATGCAAGGTCTTACTTCTATGTTCCAACAAAGACAACAAAAGAATGAATCGGCCATCAAGGATTTACAAACTCAAATGGGACAATTGGCGACCGATGTGAACCTATTAAAATCTCAAGCATCCACAAAACTTCCTTCACAACCATTTGTGAATCCAAGAGAGAATGTTAATGCGGTTACTTAAAGAAGTGGAAGACAAGTGGAGGGTCAAAGTCATCAGGAAGAAGCTAGTGAAGAGGTAGTCAAAGACAAGGAGGAAGCCGCACCAAAGGAGAATTCAACACCAACCGACCAATCCAAGGAACCTCGTAGGATCGAAATAACGCGACATCAATACTTTGCGAGATCAATAAACAACAAAGATTGGGAAGGTGTCGCAGGAAATAATATAAATGACGCAATGGATGACGACGATGATTTAACGGGAGAAAAGTGTGAAGATTTGGCGAGATTTAGGAGTGTCGCGAAGACGAACACTTATACACTTGCGATACTTCGCGAGTCATTCCCGAAAATAAAGGACAGATTAGTCATCATCCACTATGTAATACCCTATATAAAGGGTTGAGTAAATCTGTTGTGAGAGAGTTCTTTTTGAATTGTTAAGCAAGTCATTAGGAGAGAGAAAATCTAGAGTGATTGTAATTTCTTTATCTATGTTCTATCTATCCTTGTAAACATTTCAAGAAGATAATCAATAAAAATATATAGTTATTCATCTTCAAATGGATTAGTAAAGTAAATTCTTATGAGGGGTGTATTGTGGGATTTCCTGCAACTACATATGCGCTAGAAACAGTGTGGACCGAGTAGAAGATCAACTGGTGAATTGAAAGAATCAGGGAGTAACAAGAAAGAAATTTCGAATAACTTTCAACAATTTACTAAAATTGAGAAATGGCTAGAAGAAGGAATGCATCGAAACAACCAACAATTGTAAGGAGAAGCGGGAGATTAGCTGGAGAAAGGAGAAATAAAGTAGGTGAACCATCAAGAATAAACGCAAGAGATAGAGAAGAAGGTCAAATTCAACCACCAATTCAACCACCAATTCAAGAGATGGAGACAAAAGGAGATTGAAGATGACATCGAAAAGCATTATATTGAACAAGCGCGTCTAGCCTGCGAAAGGGAAAGATTAAGAGTAGAAATGGAAGAACGGGAGTTAGAGGAAGCAATTCGGCAGAATAATCATGACAATCGAGAAAGAAGGCGCGAGCAAAATCGCAACCATGGAAATATCAATGAAGAATATGAAAGAATACAAAGGAGAGCTGATAGACAACCAAGAAGAGAAAACGATGAATGCAATGGTGTGCGAATTCGAGAACGAGATGGAGGAGAAAGTCGCAGAGAAAGAAGAGAAGAAAATGTTGAACAAGAAAATCAAGGTAGACATGAACGCAGAAGGAGAGAGACAGAGCTAAAAATACCAATAAACTCGAACCCTGATGTAAATGAACAAATCTTAAGAGAGTTGGCAGAGATGAGAGGAATGTTGAACAATAGAAGAGGAGGAGGAAGGAGACAATTGGATGAGGCCATCGAAGAAGCTGCGAAAACCCCCTTTACCCTAGAGGTGCAATTAGGTGGAATACCCCCAAAGTGCAATTTACCCGCATTAACCAGCATTTTTGATGGAACAACTTGTGCAATACAACATATCAAAGCATATGTAAGATGTATGCTGCAATGGGAAAATCATGATGCCATATTATGCAAATATTTTGCATCAAGTTTAATAGGAGAAGCACTGAAATGGTTTGAGGGTTTACCAAGAAACACAATCACGTCATTCAACCATTTACAATCTATATTCTTAGGGGCATATATAAGTAACAACTCTTCGCGACCAGGAATTGAAGATGTATTTGGGCTGAAACAAAGAGTTGGCGAAAGTTTAAAGCACTTAACTGTGAGATGGAAGACGATGTGTAGCGAGATGGCTGGACGAGTGGATGAAAGATATCTCATTTTATCATTCATAAACGCTATGTTCGAAACCAATTTGTTATATATTCAAATCTTTAGAGTTAAGAATATAATTACAATGACCGAGTTGCGAGAACTTCAAGAGGAATATATTGCTTTAGAGGAAAGGCAAAACGAGATGGAATCATACCCGATTGCGAATACAAATTCAAACATCATAATGCAAGTCTATTACCCAAACCGATAAACACGGTGGCGAGCACTTCGCAAGGTCAACAAGAAAGGATAATAGATGATGGACAACCAAAGATAGTAGCCATGGGAAGCCGTGATCAAGAAGAATTTGAGAGAGAAAGGAATTACTACAACCGTGGCGGCAATAACAAAATTCAAAGACTTGATCATCCGCAAGAGACTTATGGAAATCAAAGGCAGAATTATCATGGAGGTCAGCGACGTCATAGAGTAGTATGGGAAGAAATCAAAATGCCACCATTAAATGCTAGTGTTGAAAAAATATGGGAAGCTATACTCTTAATGGAAAACATACCGCGCCTGGAACATGGGAATGAGCCACCACCAAGTGATAGAAGTCACGAGTTCTGTTCTTACCATCGCTTTCATGGACACTTAACAAATGACTGCAGAAACATAAAAAGAATCATCCTCAGAATGATTGACCAAGGAAAGTTGAGTCATTTTCTAAAAGGTGAAGAGAAGGTTCAACCGTTACCACCACCGCCAGAAATACACAGAACAAATCTATCAAAGGGGAAAGAAACATTCGTAATAGAAGTTGGAAAGAAAGCTAAAAATTTGTTTTGCAACTCCATTGTACATTCATACCGAACAATTGAAGATTTTCATGATAATGTTCTCGAGAGGGTTTTCGCGAGGGATGTTAATAATAAAGAAGTGATGAACATTGCGAAGACATCGCAGTTAAAAGAATGGCAAATACAGATTATTTCTTTCAATGCGTAAGAGATTCTCGAAGGCGAGAGAGACGCATGACAACCCATTGGTTGTAAAATTGGAAATTAATCCAAAACTTGTAGATGGCGAAGACGACGAAGCAGAGAATTGCTGGGCGATCAATAGAATCTTAATTGATACGGGGAGCTCAGTGAATATTCTTTTCTACCATACTTACAAGACTATGGGGGGGAAGGATGATGAATTGATACCTTCGACGTATAAGATATATGGTTTCAATGGAACAGCGAATAAGCCTAAAGGAGAAGTTCATATGAGAATACCCTTGCAAGGATTATCAACTGGGATTTTGTTCTGTGTAGTCGACGTGGAGTCCCCTTATAATGCACTGATTGGAAGACCATGGTTGCACGAAATTCTGGGCTTAGCGTCAACCTATCATCAATGCATAAAATTTCCTCATCCTAGCGGTGTTGGAATTATAAAGGGAGATTGGACGGAAGGGCAAAAATGCTATGAGATCGACGTGGAGAGTTGCGAAGAGAGAGTTACGAAAAGAAAGGGTTGGAAGCAACATGCAAAAGATGAACAAAGAAGAGAAAGATTAATGGTGGATGCCATTGATGTAAGAGGAGAAGATACATTGCGAAACAAGTGCATGAAAACAGTGGAAAATTATGATGGAAAGGAAACATTAAGAGATTTGAATGGTGTAGAGGCAGAGAGTAGCGAGAGCAAAAGGTATAAGAAGTGAATAAAAACAAAAAGAAGAATAGATGAGGCAGTCAACTTCTATGATTACCTTCCTTTTGCGAGATAAGATGCTGGGTTAACGCCGAACAACTATTCTCCAGTTGATCCATGGCGTTGTCAAAGTGATCTCCAACTAATTCTTTCAGAGGATCTCGCCATCAAGAATGTATGACAATTTGATTGATGAATTGAAAAAACAAAAATGATTAAACAATGTAAGATTATGCGATAGCTTCGCAAACAAAATGAATGATTGAATGAATTAGCAAAAATGAAAGAGTGAGTGAATGGGACGAACCTTTATGGCGTACACCCTAGTTCGCGAATGATATTTCGCAAGAGGCAAATGTAAGACCTAAAGTGCGTCGTATAAGGGGGTATCTTTTGACATGGCTCAGGGGAAAGGTTACACCGCTCTTAGAACCTGAGTCATGGAGATTTGGGGCCCATGAAAGCCTATCCGGGAGAGATACCTTGGATTTCCAACTATATATATAAGGTTATACCCTGGTTGGACGCCCGAGGGTCTCTTCCAAGGAGTCGATGTATTCTCAAGGCGCCGGGGTACACGGTTGAGCCAAGAGTGCCTGGGACATTTGAAGTGTCTCGGCCATTCTTGGCAAGTCTTGGTATATGTTGCACTCGGCCCAAGAAAACTCCACTTAGGGTGCAGTCTCGTAACCATAAGCCATATAGGTATAAGGGATAAGAGGCTCATGAAAACAACTGGTTGTTGTTAAGACCGGATGGGAGGAGCTAGTCTTGTATGGCCGATGTACGCCTCCTTGAAGGGGAAACCAGGGGAGAAGATAAGGGCGGCACCCTCCATTAGGGAGCCGATAAGTGTCAAAAGACGCAAATGTCATGAGGCTTTATTTTCGCAAGGAAATTTAGGCTTGTCATATTTGTGCGATGATCCTGTAGAGGCAATAATACTGACACAAGGATAAGGCGAGATCAATGGGTTTTTGCATGAAAATGCAAAAACGTCCTGCGATTTCGTCGCGAAGACGGCAATGTCATGGGATTTTACACTCGCAAGAGTATTTAAGCCTGTCATATTGTCACAGATAAAATATCCTGCAGAGGCAAAAATACTTAACAAATGATAAGACAAGGTCAATGGGTCATTACATGAAAATGTAAAGACGTCCTGCGATTTTGTCGCAACAAGGGGTGGCGAAATAAGACCTTTAATTAGGAAGGCAAAATAAGACCACACAAGAATGATAAGGCAAAATCAATGGATTTCTTCATTTGTGAAGACATTCTGCGATCTTGTCGCAATGATGAACTTCAACACAAATAAAATTGAGGAAGCAAATAAGCTTGCGAAAACGATTATATTCCATCACAAGTTACAAATAATAAAGGCCAAAGTCAGAGATTTCATTACTCAGAGATAATTGATCAAATCTCTCATTTGAAAATGAATAACAGAGGCAAGTATGGGAATAAATAGGATAAAATCTTGTTATTCATTTCCACATGATGGATTTATGTATTCATAATGCTGGTCAGTTGAATTATAAAGGAGAATTGCTTGATTAATATGTGCAAGTAAAGAAAACAAAGATTGAATTCATATTTAGCAATCCAAGAAGATTGAAAGAGTATATGTACAGGTATTACAAGAAGCGAAAGAAGAAAAAGAAGTTATTTCTTTGAGGATTCTTCTTCTTGGTCAGATTCTTCAATTCCATCATTCTTTTCGCCAGATTCTTCTTCTTCGCTAGCTTCACTATCAGAGACATCCGAGAAAGGCATATCTTCAGGAATATCATCGCGAAGGCAAGGATATGAACTAAGAGGAATGCGGTGATCATTGCAAACCGTTTCAATAGTTTGATTGCGAAAACGAACAACATTATTGTTGAAATTCGCCACTGTAGCTTGCAGCTGTTTCTTCAACTTAGAATACTTGTTATTGCGAAGAGAAAGGCCTTTTGCGAGTTCCCTTTTTTAGACTCAAGTTCTTCAATCCTTGTTTGAAATCTCTTCTCGGATTCTGCAAAACATATGACAATGAATTAACAACTCAACTCAATATTACGTAAATAAGAAGCGAAGGTATAATAAACAACCTTCTCTCGTCGATATCATATCTTTAACCAAGGCAAGATGCTCGGCATTGAAGACTAACATCAACACCTAAGTTATTCCTGGCATTATCTAGAACCTTCGCAGCCCAAGCGAATTCATCATTATTATTTATAACAAGAAGCGAACGAATTTGATCTTCTCGCTCATTAAGTATAGCATTCTGACGAAGAGATTCATCTCGTTCAATTTGTACTTCGAGAAGAGACTTTTGAAATGTTGCTAATGCCTGTGCACCTTTATTAGAAATGCGATCTTTGTCATCTATAAGGCCACTAATTTTCTTCCTTAAAGCTTTGGTTTTCTTATGGGAATCAAGATACATTTGTTTAAATCGGTTGGCTAAACCTAAACTAGATCTATGCTCAATCTCTAAGAGACGATATTTGGTTTGAAGTTCATTTAATGAAAAGGAATCAACTTTGTTTGACGAATTACTTAAATACTCGTTGAGATGGGTGAGAAGAACATCATTATCCATAGGCTCGGGAAATGAATGGAGAAGAATGGCTTCTTCAGAGAGATTATATATGTCTACGAAAATAATAAATCAGGCAAAGAATAGTAGATGACAAAGTAAAGATGATTTGAAGAGCAAAAATTTCGTACCATAAAGTTGTTGATTTGCGCTTTGAAGAGTAGATATTTTAGTCTTCTCGAGAAGTGGATTCATTTCCAACCTGTTGAATTCTTTCATCTTTCTTGCGAGACATCGCAACTTCGCCTAATTCTCGGATCTTCTCTTTGAGTTGGAGATTTTTCTTTTCAAGGTTGTCGCGCCTTTTCTCGAGATCCGAGGCAACAACAAAGGAAGCTCTCCCGGTATAAAGGAAAATAAAGAAATTGTTAAGATAAAGCTTATAATCGAAATTACGAGAAGCAAAGGAATATGAACATACCAAAGCAAAGTGAGAGCATTTAAGTGATCGGAGGTCAATGTTCGGAAACTCCGCGAAAAGATTCATTATCCTCTAACAACGGGGCATCGCAAATTTTAGCGAGAGCTTCGCAAGTAGCAGTTAGATGATCATCTCCTAATCCTTGCATAGAATCGGAGAAGACACTAGACAATTGGGCCATAGCAGAAATAGTCGAGTGATTCTCCCTCGCAGAGGAAGTACCGATCTCATCTTCATCCTCGTCAGAGCTTTTGCTGGTTTGAGAACTAGAACGAGAAGGGGGATGGGTTTTCCGTTTTTTAGAAAATGGAACAGAAGACTTGTCCTTGCGAAGAGTGATCTTATCCTTGCCCTTAACCTTCGCAGCTTCGGGGATGCTTGTTTCTTCAATAACCTTCGCACACGAATGAAGATAAGAAATAGAGGCAACAATATTGTTAAAGATGACAAAAGAAAATATTTCTTACTTCATCCGTGATCGATCGGAGTATCGCCAGAGTACTTGCCTTTGGGTTTCTTTCATAACTCTTCCTCAGTTTGTCAACCTATAAACTTTGCAAATTCAATAAATGCTTGTCATCGGGAATATCGCAAAAGCAAAACCTAAAAAAAGGAAATATACCTTTTTTTCCTTCTCGGGCCACTTAAATTCCCAAGGATGATAGTTTGCGAGATTCGCAGGGAGTACGTGTGAACCTGCGATATAGGGTCCATTCAAAAATAAAGTAACAACCCACCATTTCTCATCTTTGGAATGACGAGGAGCACTATTGTTGCCCGAATTCCAATCAATATCTTGCATAAGCAGCTTGTCATCGGAAATATTGTCTTTTCTTTTCAACCGAGCACCCCAGCGAGATTTGTCATTTCTCATATTTATTACTTTATAATTTTCAAAAAAGTTGTCCACGGTATATTTCTCAGCGACTATTTGTAAATCTGCGAATTTAAGGTCTCTGACATCATCAGGATATAAAGATCCTTTACCAGCACCACGATTGGCGAATTCAAGCATTAGACGGATACGATCGCCGCTCAGTTGATAAATAGCTCGCGAGAATTTCTCGTGAGCAAGAATTTCATAGAATAATGGTATCTCGGGATTGTATAGAGGAATGGGAAGGCCTGCGAGGAGTTGACCTAGCGATACTATGATTTTCTGATCATCACACTGATGATCAGAAAACAATTTTGCAGAGAGAATAGACGAAGATTTTTGATCAGGAATGGTTGATAAAGTGAAACCTTTCTCTTGCAATTTCTTTTGAGTTTCTTCAAAAAGGGGTTTATATGTACGACTAAGTGAAGCCATTAATATTGTATGGGAATGAATGGAGAATTGAAGATTGAGAGAATTGAAGGGGATGATTACAGTAGCAGAAGCATAAATTGCGGAGGAAGAAAAGTTGAAGGAAAGTTGCAGAGGGAAAATAAAAGAGAAAAAGAGAAGGGTAAGAAAACTATATATAGAGAAGAGGATCCTCGAGAAAACAAACGCATTTAATGCGAGATGGGACGTGAATGGTCAAGAATAAGCAGTTGAAAGAGACGTGTCAAGAAAAGAGTGGAAGAAGAAACACCTGTAATAAATAACGTACATGAATAAAACGGATAAAAGTGAACAATCGCGAGATAAAGATAAGCAATTGCGGCATTTTAAAATATTGGTTCTCATGACATTTTCTCCTTCGCAAAAGACATGAGAAGAGGCAAGATGTAGGATCGTAATAACGCGACATCAATACTTTGCGATATCAATAAACAACGGATTGCGAAGGTGTCGCAGGAAATAATATAAATGACGCAATGGATGACGACGAGATGAACAGAGAGAAAAGTGTGAAGATTTGGCGAGATTTAGGAGTGTCGCGAAGACGAACACTTATACACTTGCGATACTTCGCGAGTCATTCCCGAAAATAAAGGACAGATTAGCTGTCATCCACTATGTAATACCCTATATAAAGGGTTGAGTAAATCTGTTGTGAGAGAGTTCTTTTTGAATTGTTAAGCAAATCATTAGGAGAGAGAAAATCTAGAGTGATTGTAATTTCTTTAGCTCTGTTCTATCTATCCTTGTAAACATTTCAAGAAGATAATCAATAAAAATATATAGTTATTCATCTTCAAATGGATTAGTAAAGTAAATTCTTATGAGGGGTGTATTGTGGGATTTCCTGCAAATACAGAACCGGTTCCTACTTTCACTACTCCACCTCCTTTTCCTAGTCGTTTTGCTAAATCCAAGAAAGAAGCTCAAGACAAGGCGCTTATGGATATTTTCAAGAAGATTGAAATCAACATCCCATTCATTGAGGCCATCAAGACAATACCAAGGTATGCTAAGTTCATGAAGGAATTATGCATCAAGAAGGATAGGTTGCTTGATAATGAAATTACTAAAGTTGACGAGAGTGCGTCGGCTATGCTATTAAAGAAGATGCCTACAAAGTGTACGGATCCTGGCGGTTTCACGGTACCAATTACTATTGGTAAGAAAAGGTTTGAACATGCTTTACTTGACTTGGGATCTTCCATTAGTGTGATGTCGGCCGAAATATATGACTCCTTGAATCTTGGACCTTTGAAAGAGACAAGAGTTATTATCCAATTAGCAAACAAGTCTAACATATATCCTAAGGGACTTGTAGAAGACGTGCTAGTGCAAGTAAATGAGCTTATTTTTCCGGTCGATTTCTTCATGGTGGATATGGATAACAATGAGAACCGATCATCTACTTCTTTGCTTCTTGGGAGGCCATTTATGAAGACCGCAAAGACGAAGATTGATGTTGATAAGGGTACACTCACTATGGAATTCGATAAGGAGATAATACACTTTAACATATTTGAAGCCATGCGCTACCCAAGCGATGTGCATTCCGTTTACTCCATTGATGTGGTTGATTCATTAGCGCAACAAATGGTGGAATTGAATCAAGAGGATGAACTTGATGTGGTGTTGCAAAAGAGCATTGAATTGGACATCCACGGCTTGTCTAACTTGGATGTTGAAATCTCCAAGGAATTGGTGGAGATGTGTGGTGCCTTGGCGACATTGCAAGAAGCTAAAAAGGGTAATGTTTCATATATCTCTTTACCCGTGAATGATGAAATACTTGTACCATCTATTGTGAAGGCGCCCAAACTAGAATTGAAGCCGCTTCCGGACCATTTGAAGTATGCTTTCTTGGGAGATGGAGATGAGCTTCCGGTGATTATTGCAAAGAACCTCACACCGGTACAAGAAGACCGTTTGCTTAGAGTCTTGAGAGAGCACAAAACGGCTATTGGGTGGACAATTGCGGACATCAAAGGCATTAGTCCATCCATGTGCATGCATAGGATTCTAATGGAAGAGAACGTGAAGCCGGTACGTGATGCTCAACGTAGGCTTAATCCTCCCATGATGGAGGTTGTGAAGAAAGAGATACTCAAATTGCTAAGTGTGGGGGTAATCTACCCAATTTTCGATAGCAAGTGGGTTAGTCCGGTACAAGTGGTACCAAAGAAGTCCGGAGTCACGGTTGTTCGAAATCAAGACGATGAACTTGTTCCTACAAGAGTTCAAACCGGTTGGAGAGTGTGCATTGACTATAGAAAGCTTAATTTCACAACCCGAAAGGATCACTTTCCTTTACCTTTCATTGATCAAATGTTGGAACGGTTAGCGGGGCATTCTTATTATTGTTTCTTGGATGGTTATTCGGGATACAACCAAATTGTTATTGCACCGGAGGACCAAGAGAAGACCACTTTCACTTGTCCGTTTGGAACGTTTGCATATAGACGGATGCCATTTGTCCTTTGCAATGCGCCGGCTACTTTCCAAAGATGCATGGTAAGTATATTCTCGGATTATGTGGAGCGCATCATCGAGGTATTTATGGATGACTTTAGTGTTTATGGCAATTCTTTTGATGGTTGTTTAAACAACCTTGAACTAGTTCTTAAACGATGCATAGACACAAACCTTGTCCTTAATTGGGAGAAATGTCACTTTATGGTAAACCACGGCATAGTACTTGGTCACATTGTGTCCTCTCGAGGGCTCGAAGTGGACAAGTCAAAGATAGATTTAATAAGAAACTTACAATATCCCACTTCGGTGAGGGACATCCGTTCTTTTCTTGGCCATGCAGGTTTCTATAGGCGGGTTATCAAGGATTTCTCCAAAATCTCCATGCCGATGTGCAGGTTATTACAAAAGGAGGTACCTTTTGACTTCAACAAGGAATGCAAGGATGCTTTTGACAAATTGAAGGAAATGTTGACAAGTGCGCCGATTATCAAATCACCGGATTGGACTCTTCCATTTGAATTAATGTGTGATGCTAGTGATTATGCGTTTGGAGCCGTTTTGGGTCAAAGAGTGGACAAGTTGTCCCATGTTATCTATTATGCATCTAGGACCCTTAATGATGCACAACTCAATTACTCTACCACGGAGAAGGAGTTATTGGCTATAGTTTTTGCATTGGAAAAATTTCGATCATACTTGGTGGGTACAAAGGTTATTGTGTATTCCGATCATGCCGCACTTCGACACTTAATAAAGAAGAAAGAAGCTAAGCCAAGACTAATCCGGTGGATCCTATTGTTACAAGAGTTCGACATAGAAATTCGTGATAAGACGGGTGTGGAGAATACCGTTGCGGATCATCTTAGTAGACTTGTTATGTCTCAAGAAGAACTTCCATTACATGACCGCTTTCCAGACGAACAACTTTTCTCCATGGAAGAATCAACACCTTGGTATGCGTATATAGTGAATTACTTGGTGACAAGGAAAGTGCCTAGTACAATGTCTAACTTCCAAAAGATGAAACTTAAGAAGATAGCTAAGAAATATGTGTGGGATGAACCATACTTATGGAAATATGGCGTTGATCAAATAATGCGAAGGTGCGTGCCTAATTCCGAATTTCAATCCATTCTCTCCTTTTGCCACACTTTTGCTTGTGGTGGCCATTTCGGTTCTAAACGTACCGCTCTCAAAGTTCTCGAGAGTGGATTTTATTTGCCCACCTTGTTTGAAGATTCATATGTTTTTTGTAAATCGTGTGATAGATGTCAACGAACGGGCAATCTAGGTGCTCGAAATCAAATGCCACTCACACCAATTCTCGCCGTTGAGATTTTTGATGTGTGGGGTATCGATTTTATGGGCCCTTTTGTCAATTCGAATGGAAACTTTTATATACTTCTTGCCGTAGATTATGTTTCGAAATGGGTGGAAGCTAGAGCCACCAAAACTAATGACTCTCAAGTTGTTTGTGATTTTGTAAGAGAAAACATATTCACAAGGCATGGTACACCAAGAGTGGTGATAAGCGATGGAGGCTCACATTTCAAGAAGGCTTTCCACGCTCTCCTCAAGAAGTACAACATAACACACAAAATTGGTACGCCTTACCATCCACAAACTAGTGGACAAGCGGAAATTTCAAATCGTGAGATCAAGTCCATTCTTGAGAAAACGGTGAATACCACAAGGAAATATTGGAGCTTTAAGCTCAACGATGCACTTTGGGCGTATAGAATGGCGTATAAGACACCGATTGGTATGTCTCCATATCGGTTGGTTTATGGAAAGGCTTGTCATCTTCCAGTTGAACTTGAACATAAGGCTTATTGGGCGATAAAGAAATTCAACATGGAGTATGATGAAGCGGGGAAACAAAGGAAGTTACCACTAAATGAGCTAGAGGAGATACGTAATGATGCTTACGAGAATTCCCGTATTTACAAGGAAAAGACCAAGCTTTTTCATGACAAGATGATTTCTCGTAAAAGCTTCATCGTGGGACAAAAAGTCCTTTTATATCATTCTCGCCTTAAACTATTTCCTGGAAAGTTAAGGTCCCATTGGATTGGACCATATGTTGTTACTAATGTTTTTCCTCATGGTGCAGTTGAAATTACTAGTCTTAGAGACAATTCGGTTTCCAAGGTCAACGGCCATAGATTGAAGCCATACTATGAGAACATCGCGTATGTGAATTTGGATGAACTTCTATTTGGAGATTCACTCCCTCTGGAGGAGTAATGTGCAGCAAGAGCTAAGTCGGGCCGTTGACTTTAAAACAAGCGATTAATGGGAGGCAACCCATAGGTTTTGTATTTCTTATCCTTTTGCTTTTTGTTATTTCTTTTTCTTGTTCCATAACATGTTAAAATTTCCCACCTTGACTTTACTAGGACGATTCAATTACATTGAGGACAATGTAAGGTTTAAGTGTGGGGGAGTGGTTAAGCATGTATTAAAAAAAAAAAAAAAATTTTACATAAAACCTCCAACTTTTAGAGATTTTAGAGTCACTAGCATACTTCTAGGTATGTTTACATAGATATTCTGACCGACATAATTGAACTTGTAAATGTTAGAGAACTACATTCGGATTTCTTGCTTGTTAGAGTGTTAAATAATGGATTTAATCATGCCGGTGATGCAAATTTGGTGCAGGGAGAAATGCATTATTAGAGTTGTTGATCAATCATTAGTGGAGATTACCCGTATTCATATCATGTGAGGCACCGACCAAATATTCTTTGTAGCTGACTAGAGAGCTTTCTTTTGAGTGTGTGTCACCATACGTTAATTCCGGGTAGAATGGTGAGCTACCCAACCTCCCACCAATAGAAGCACTACTCTTTGATCTCTTGAGTGCTAATTTTGTCAATCATGAGGGTGACGTCTATAGATGAAAGCCTCCTTCTTGTAGTTCGATTTGCAGTTAGCACCATTCTCTCCACAACAACGGGTCCATAGAAACACAATTATCATCAACAAGGAGCGACATCAAAATCTACAAGGAAAGTTGGAAAAGTTCAAGGTTTACAAGCAACGGAACGAGAAAAAGAGCAAATTTCATATTCAAGTAAAGCAACATACAAAGAGCAGATTTTTACGTATATGTTGAGGACTTAGAATACAATGAGGTAACTTTATATTTAAGTATGGAGACTTATTCACAAGAGCGATGAAAATAAAAAGGTGAGAATTGTTGAAGTTTATGATTTCGAGACGATACAAGTTGTGAAGAATCAAGCGGTAAAATACTTCTCCCACGGCCACGGTTTGTTTTTGTATTTTATTTTGTTTCAAAAAAAAAAAAAAAAAAAAATGAAAAAAATGAAAAAAGAAAAGAAAAGAAAAAAAAAACAAGAGAAATATTTGTTTTGTTTTTATTTATTTAATAAGCCGTGGGAAAGGAAAATCTATAAGGAAGTTTCAAACGACAAGGATTTTGAGGTAAAAAGGTTACAAATTGTCAAGGATTTATGAAATTCGAGAGTTTATCACCAATAGTTGAAGCCGAAGACGAAGACCAAGAAGATAAAGACAAGGAGTGGAAGACGTTTCTATTGGATGCCGTGAGAGTGGTGTTATCATAATTGGCGATCGGATGTGAAGGTGAGTAAGTAATCTCATCCTCGATAATAGTGGTTGATTTCCTTTCTTAGAGATCGTCAGAAAAATGGTTTTTCAAAATGTTAAAATATGTGGGTTTTTAAAAAAGATTTCGGAAGTTGTCCTTCCCACCATTCAATGTGTTGCAGGAATTCTCTCTTCATTCCTACCTGCACACATGTAAGACCCATAAAAAAAAAGCCGTCTTTTTGAGTGCAATTATCATAAAATCCTTTTTGGTGAGGCAGAAGTCGAGGCGAAATGCTTATTGATCGTTTCTCAAACACGCGTTCTCTCATTATGGTATGGTTATTTCTCACTCAACATTTAAGAATGAGAATATGTTCTTTAGTATTTCTAACTTCTTATTACTAGAATGCAGAAACCTCTATGTCCACATAACTCTTTGGATGCTTGGGATGCTGGAACGCTTTGAAGTTGTAAGTTTTAGTTTGATTTGCTCGAGGACTAGCAAATTCTAAGTGTGGGGGAATTTGATAGGGTGTAGAATACATCCTATTTACTATCTATTGTTTATGCTTTCTTTGCTATTTTTCTTGTAAATTATGTATTTTACGCTTGTTTTGAGTTTTATAGCTACTATGGAGTCACACGAACGAAAAGAAGAAGAAATCACCCAATTTGAGCAAAAGGGCAAAATTGTCATTTCATGGGCGAACACTATCTGGAGCCCAGTCAAGGTTAAGAGGCAACTCTATTTGGAGGAGTACTAATTACAGTCAAGCTGAAGTTAAGGGGGTTACCATCAGAGTATCCGTTATCACTTATCAGTGGGTGTATTTATCAGATCCTATCCCTGGGGTGTAACCATCCACCAAAATAACCCTAACTATCTCGAGAGTTTTTTCATTCTTCTCAATCATTGCTTCACCTGAATGAGAGGAAAGAAGAAAAGTTGCACAGCAGCTAGAGAGAAATCGAGAAATTGAAATTAAGAAAGATAAGGATCGGGGTTGTTGTTTGTGATTCTTTTTATTTAAAAGAGAGAAGATGATGATCATAGATCAAAGAAAGCAGATGCTTTGTTGTTTTTGAAGACAGTAAATGTGTTGTTGCATCTGTGATGAAATCGTGGGGGAAATTGGTGGTTGAATCGATGGATTCAAGAGGTACAACGAGACAGAGGAAATGGGTTTGTGGTAATTGCTAAAATTGAGCTCAAATTTAGGGTTTTCTGAGGTTCCAGCTGAAGAACTAGAGTCTGGGTTTTGGTTCTTAATGGCAGAAATCAAGTTTAGGGATTTAAACTCAGGGAAATCAATAGATAAGAGATGGGTTCGATCTGAGAATGGTTTTGAGATTGTTCTGGGTGATATGCCACTGTGAAATCGAGAAGATGGGTTTGAGTGTTGATGTTGATTTAAGTAGATCGAGAAGAGCAGAAAGGGTTTTTGATTGAATTAAGATTCGAGAAATCAGAGAAGCAGAGATGTTGTTGATGCCGTGAATGGGGTTTCTTGGTGTTGGGGAAAGTGTGCCAAGTTCATATGCTGCTACTGTTGAATGAGATGCTTCTAATTGAGAAATTGGTATGGCTGGTGGTGGATTTAAGGAATTGGTAAGGTTCTGAAAATGGGTTTCTGAGATCGAAGAAGAAGAAGAGAATTTGAACCAAGGATGGGTTGACGGTGCTGTTGGTTGAACATGAAATACAGATGGGGTTTGAATTGATTCGCTGAATAAGAGAAGAAATCAAGACTGAGAAGATTTGATGGGTATGACTCAGTTGAAGTCATGAATAGATGCGAGAGGGAATTGAAGTCTGCTGGGAATGAATAGTTGGGAGTGTGTATGAAATGCGGTAATAGATGTATGTTAGGATTGTCACAGAGAAGACCAAAACTAAGCCCGAAAATGGCCGGAAATCGCAAGAAACAGAGGAGACTCGCCCATTTTTATACTCCGGCGAGTCGACTCGGAGCCGGCGGTGATCGATCCAGACGAGTCCGATGACCGATCCAGTACTTGACTCATCTGAGTAAGACCCAGTAAGACCACTTAGGCGAAGCTGACTTGGCTGACTCCCTCCTCCCTTTGACCCAGTTGACTAACGGTTTGACCTGTTTGACCGTTAACTTGGACGGTGCCGTGACGGAATATTCTGTCGACGGAGAAGAAGATTCCGGTGCCGGATTCCGGCCAAATTCCGGCCATAATACCAGCTTTCCGGCGACCAAAATTACATATTTTTGTGTGGATTCCTCTCATGGGTGTGAATACTTGGACTTGGAATTGGATGGAGAATTTGGCTCAAATTTGGAAAGAGAAGATGGAAGATGAGAAAGACTTGAATTTGGAAATTGAATTATTATGGAATGAGGATTCTATTCCTTGGAAGATTTGGAGAACATTGAAGCCTATAAATAGAGAAGTTCTCTACATCTTCTACACACCTCTCTACACACACAATACTTGTGTTTTTGCTTGTTTTTCAAAATTCTTCTTTTTAATTATTTGTGTGAACTTGAAAAATTCTTCTTTTTAATTATTTGTGTGAATTTCAAAAACATGAGTAGCTAATTTTCTTATTGATCGAGGATGAATTCCTAGTTCTTAATATATGATTTGAGTTTTTGTTTTTCAATTCTATCTTGAAGTTTTTCACATGATTATCATTTGTTTTTACTAATAGGAATGTTTATACATTCATGGTTGATTGATAGATTGTTTAGGTGGCCAACTAA
This sequence comes from Papaver armeniacum, assembly GCA_023531295.1. Lineage (NCBI taxonomy): Eukaryota > Viridiplantae > Streptophyta > Magnoliopsida > Ranunculales > Papaveraceae > Papaver > Papaver armeniacum. Next base: position 205,164 of record JAJJWW010012867.1, on the reverse strand, counting down.
ATTGATTTGTTAATTTGATCTAAAGCTAGTGAAAGTTAGGGGATAAGTAATCGTTTCTTGACTATTTACATAAGTAGCAAACACGAGACCTTGCGGAGGGATTCCGTGGAGCAATTGTGTGTGAAAACAACGTTAGCAAGTAGACCTTGATCTAAGAGTCTAACTACTAATATCAACCTAATAAGTTCATAAATCTTAATGCGTTTATTTAAATTACATCTTGAGTGATCTACTACTAGGTGGTTTGGTAAATAGAATCCTGTAGTCGAGAACTTCCGTATCCTATGATACAAGGGATTTAGGGGTTTAGCACCGATCTAGTCGCTTTACCTACGGTTGGTGATAATCATGACTAATAACATGTGGATGAAAAACATAACTTGAATCATTGTTTTGCAACGAAGAAGGATTCCTTGATCTTCTCTCTTATTGATTTCAACTTTATCTTTGAATTGCTTTGTTTATTTTCTTTGCTTTACACCCCCTTTTTGTGACAATTTTTACAACTAAGAATCTCTTGCTCCTCGTGGGAACGAACTTAACTACACTATATTACTTGTTAATTAGGTGGAAAAATATTAATTAATTTGTTGTGGTTACGACACGCATCATCCCCCAATTAATCATTCTTTATTTTCTCACATCTTATAAAAATGATGAAGAAAAACCAATACCGATTATTTTATACGGTACACCAAAATTGTATCGACAAAAAGGAAAAAAAAATGTCGCGTTAGTCATCGCATATGAATAATCGATTCCTTGTTGACGATGGTTTCTTGAAGATATATAGAAACCATTTATAATTAAATCACATGATCTTCATCGAATGGACGAAGATACCAAAGTTAATTGGCCGTAGGTTTTTCAACCATGCACGTGGTTAGTTCCCGTAAAGGCATTTAGATTGCGACAACACTAGTTTTTTTGGCGATCACAGTTTCAATGAAGGAATAGAAACTGTGTAAACCATCTTTCGATGGATTTATTTTTCTTTTCTCTATGAACAAAAAAAAAATTAGAGAAGAAAAAAAAATACAATTTTTTGTGATTACAGTTTCATTATTAGAATAGAAACCGTAAACCATCTCTAGATGGATTTGTTTTTTTTTTCTTCTTCCTCTATGTATAAAGATTAGAGAAGAAAGGAAATCAAATTTCTTAAGTCAAAATTGATCATCCATGTCCCGTAAATATAGACTATATCTTTTAGGATTAATGAATGAATTTTAATTACACCTAAAAGATAAAAAATTCGAGAAGAGCCATAACTAAATTCCCGTGATTGGGATTGCAAAGTTATATAAAATTCATAAGATGGAGTAAAGGATGGTGTATAATACACCGGTAAAAAGAGAACCTCCTCTTATATTGATGGATCCACCACTCACCGGGTCAAACATTGATATTAAAATAAAAAGATTGACCAAAAGGATTAGTTATGGCTATTCAAAAGGGTGTTGGTGCCCACTTGTCGCTAGGTTTCCAACCAAAAGTATGTAATTTTTTTTTTTTAAATAATCAATAACTTTATTAAAAAAAAAAAAAAAAAGGATTATATCATCATTAATAATAAGATTAAAAATAAAATGACCATAAGGATCAAACAAAAGCAAATAAGACGAACAGAAGGATACTGTTCACAAAGATGTTTCTTTTATGGCTCGTGCACAAACTCCCGTCGGTAGATTCATACGGTATGGTACCGGCAACCCTGAAAACCATAAAAACTTTATTAGAAAATAAATTTCAAAGAAAAAAAGAAAAGAAAAAGAGAAGGTTGGATATGGATGTGAATATCTTCTCTGTTTTCAGATGTATCAGTTAGTAGAACAACGTGCGTGATAACGTCTTGTGAATGGTGAAGTAGACAGAAAATAGAGAGATTCTTGTTCATTATTTGTACAGAATACAATGTTTAAGCCTCTATTTATATAGATAGAAGACTTGGTGTCCAAGATATAAACCCTAAACTTAGACATGAAGGGCATCTTAGTAAATAAGCTTAGTTTATAACAAATGAATCTTATACTTTTAATTATTTACTCTTTCATGTTCCCCACATGGGAAAGAGATGTTCTTAGTTGCTACTTTTACACATGTATCTCCACCTTTGTTTAAATATTTATAGAGTTAAGTAGAGAATAAATGGATTCAAGGAAAACTAGACAGTTACTTTAGCCCGCAGGTTAGAAAGAAAATTCAAGCCATGACCCCGAGAAAAGAAGAAGAAGACAAAATCCAATGGTTACACCATAATTCAGGACTCTTCTCGGAAAAAAACATTTATAATTTCTTAGCAAATCAAGCTCAAGAAGATGATAATTCGTTAATAGATTTCCCATGGAAAAGTATATGGAAAATTCAAGCAATTCCAAGAATTAAACTTTTTGTGTGGAAGCTAGCTAGAAAAGCTTTGCCTACATCTTCGAGACTAAGGGCGCATAACCCGGAAATTGACCCAAACTGCCAACTATGCAATTCTCAAGTTCAGGAAACCGAGAATCACCTATTCGGATCTTTCCCTTTCGCTAGAGCTATTTGGTTCAGATTTTCGCTAGGAAATATAACTCTTTCAGCTAATACGGTTCCGATTACATCATGGGTTAAAGGGTGGCTTTTAAACCCAGATTTGGATAATTTGGTAGGAAAACTCTCAACCATTTTATGGTTCATATGGAAATACATATGCTCGGTGGTTTTTGAAAAGATAACCCCAAATCCAATGCAACTAATTGATCAGATCAACAGATTTTTGCAATCCATCCCTCAAAAGAATAAAACAAAGGGACTGGATGACAATCAATTAATGATGATCAATACCAAATGGTCAGATACAAACACAGACTGGATAATATTTATTGATGCTTCTTTCAAGGAAGAAGACCTTTCAATGGGATACGCTCACATCGTTTATTCAGTAGATCACCAGACATTTATGCACATTTCAGCAGGTTCGGAGACAGCTACTTCGGCTCTTCATGCGGAAGCGAAATCTTTACAAAAAGCGGTCATCTGGCTAAGAGACAACGTCTTGTCTAGCGTTTCAATGGTAACTGATTGTAAAGTCTTGGCAGATAGCATCAACGAGGACAACACAAACCTCTCATGGACACCCGAAAACACCGTTCAAGAAACCAAGAAAATTTTAAAAGATCTTCCTCAAGCTCAGGTAAAGTTTACAAATAGAAAATACAATTCAGCAGCGTATCAAATTGCCAAGGAAGCAAGAATAAAGAGGCTTCAACATATGTCTACGAAATTGCAACAAAAAATTAAGCAATCTAGCATTATCTCTAATGTTTTTGATAGAAACAAAATTATAAATCTTATGTACTATATTTGCTAGTTAATATATTCATTTTCCCATAAAAAAAAAAGTAGTAATAACATCCTCTTACACTTGTATCTCATTGTGTACGTGAGAAAATGTATCCTCAAATTCATGCAAAAGATCCACTGTTATTACCCTTATACCAGCACTTCGTCTAAGTTATTTTTTGGATCCTCACTTGCTCATCAATGTACAACCATTTGGGCCTCACTCAAGATGTTGTCGAGTTCTAGAGACCGTCAACTTATAATATAACAACATTCTAGTGATCATTATAACTGCAAATATAATAGAAACATCACAACAAATGCACTAGTGATCACGTATTTGCATTTATTCTCTCAATCACTCCTGGTAAGTTTTCGAAATAGTAAATTGCAATCAACATAGAGAGATAAAGTTACCTAAATTGATGAGAAGATCTATGATATCATCTTAATCGAATTCAATTTTAAATTGATAAGTTAAAATCTTGAACTTCGATGCAACACTAATTTGTTAAGTACTATATACTTTTGTTTTATGGATCTGATTTTTAAAATTTTGGGTGATAAATTAAATTTGTTTAGTTTTGAACTTCTTTTTCAGCATGAAACTAGACAAACAAAACATCAAAATACAAAAATTGGAAAGGCTAGAGTTAAAAATTGAGATTAGGGTTCGGTGTTTTTGAATTTGAAGGAGGGCAAACTTTTAGCTTCTGATTTCTTCCATCTGCTGAAAACTCTTTTCTTTTGGACGTTGCTTTGATAAACTAGTTTACAATTTTTGGGTTTATAAATCTCACACATGTCATTTGTGTTTTTTTTTTTCGAGTCCAAGGCTTCATGGTAAGAATTAGACAAGTGGATCAAAAACCGTAACTCGTTTTATTCAACGAATTATAAAATAGAGGGATAGGAAAAGAAATACCACCCGATCACAATAAACCGAAAAAACATGTAAACGGAAAAAAGAAAGACTATGAAAAGTAAAAAGTCAACCCACGTCAGCACCACATCGACAGTGGGTTTGACCAGTGGAGCTTGTTCCTCTAAATGTCCACTAAAGGCTAAGCAGAATAATCTTGCTCGTTCAATACTTGTAAGTTATAATTATATTACACTTGGATAATTATGATTTGAGGGTGCAGGAACTCAAGAAGAAACGAACAAGTTGGGTATAAGAGCAATTCCTATGGCAATGTTCAAATGCATTTGTTTATTGAGCTACGTGGATGGTCAAACACGATTCTCCACTATGGAAAACCAGTGAGAGACCGACCAGTAAACGCGCGACATATATAATGACGCGGGCGATCGCCAGCCAAGCGCTTGAGTTGTGGCTGATGGCGCCAGGGAAAGCGCCCTGAACGCCAGCGTTTGGCATAAAATCGCCAACGGCAATGTCAGGTTTCCCAACGGCTATCGGAACGGCTAGTTCCCACTTCTATAAATAGTCTCGAATTTGATCTCACAAATGCACAACAATCTTTCATCCGATCAATCTTTTCTTAATTCGATTACTCTCAATTTCCAATCATGAATTCTGATTCTTCTGAGGAGGATATGGAGATGGATGACATGTTGTATGAAGAAGATGAAGAAATGTGTATAGAGTTTTTGAACCAAATGGATGAAGATGCAGATCAAGATAGAAAAAGATGAAATTTGATCCTGCAATTACAAACCGGGATCATACCAAAGCCTTTAGAGCCAAATGAAGTTGAAACTAGAAGATGGACATGGCGGAATCGACATTTTTACCACGAAAAGCTTATGCATGATTATTTTAATCATGACTGTGTCTATTCCGATGAGGATTTTCAGCGTCGATTCCGTATGGGCCGCAACTTGACGCAAAGGATTATTGCCGAGCTTTGTCAGGTACAACCTTTGTTTAATTATCAGTATGATGCACGACATGTACGAGGCTTTAGTCCCGAACAAAAGGTCACAGCGGCCCTCCGTATACTATGTTACGGGGTACCAGCGGATTTCACAGACGATTACATTCGTATTGGGAAAACAACCGCCTTTAGGTATCTCAAAGCGAAACAATAGTCGAGCATTTTGGTCCAACCTTTTTAAGAAAGCCTACTCAGAAAGATGTTCAAAGAATAACTGCAAAAAACACCGAGAGGGGTTTTTCAAGAATGCTAGGTAGTCTTGAATGCATGCACTGGACGTGGCATGCGTGTCCGGTAGAATGGGCAGGCCAATATAAGGGTCATTATCCAAAACCAACTGTAATTTTAGAAGCTTCAGCTAGCTATGATTGTTGGTTTTGGCATGCTTTTTTTGGACTCCCAGGTTAAAATAACGATCTCAACGTTTTATATAAGTCACCATTATTTGAAGATCTTAAGAATGGGATCGCGCCGCACTGTAATTTCACCATCAACGGTAATCACTACAATCGTGGGTTATTATCTAGCATACGGAATCTATCCAGAATGGTCAACTATGGTTCAAGCTTATAAACAGGTAGGCTTTGGTCCGACGACTTCGAAGGATATGCAGTACTTTAACACACAACAAATGGCATGCAAAAAGGATGTTGACCACGCTTTTGGCATATTGAAAAGGAAGTTTTCCATCATAGCTGGGCCGACACGCTTTTTTGATATTCAAGAAATGAACAACATTATGCTGACTTGTATTATTCTGCATAATATGGTCATTGAAGAAACCAGGAGTGACCCAACCTGGACTAGTTTTGAAGATGAAGATTTAACCGAGAATCTTGTGGTAGAGCGTGGGCGTCCGGCAAGAGAATATCGACTTGCCACTGACAAACTCCACAATCGGGGAATCTATGCACAACTAAGACAAGATTTAACAAAGCACCTTTGGGCTTTACAAGGAGCAGCAGACGATGAGGGAGGGCGAGGAATGGGGAGAGGAAGAGGGAGAGGGAGATAATTAATAAGTTTTTTAATTTAAAAATTGTTGTTTATTTTAATTAATATATTTTTTAATTTAAAAGTTGTTTGTTAAAATTGATGCAATTATAAAAGTAAGACTGAATTCCTCTTCATGCATTATCAAGATTGAATTCCTCTTCGTTTTCTTCCGAGGCATCACCTTCGTCTGCCACATTCACAACTGGATCGACCCGCTCTTTATCGGCCTGGACTTGATCCATTTGCGTATTCCATGTAGCATATTGTCGTTCATTCATTTTGCCGGTGTCCATGTTGAGTAACTTATTTAGCTTATAATCCCTGTAGTGTTGTTCTCGCGAAAGACGAGCTTTCCGTTGATTTTCTAAAGCAATGGAACGGTCCCTCATTCTATCTACCTCCATTTGAGCATCTCCATTTGCTTGTGATCAGCATAGTTGAACTCGCTTGAACATCCTTCTGTTGCTCGTTGGGCTGCGTCTCTCGCTGCTTTTGCAGCTTTCACACCACCTCCTCTTATTCTCTTGCAGTTGGTGTTAACATCTAGATTACTATTGTGTTGATACTGACTAACTGGAGTTCCATCAGGCGAGAAAGCTGATCGCTGTCGTAAGCGTCAAAAATAATTTACACTTTCTTACTACTCAAAATATAAATATAGCAAGGGCAAGAAAAGATCGTTCCCACAGAGAGGACTTAGGTTGTCAATATGTTTCGGTTTCCTAAGAATAACACCGGGGGATTTTCTGATTTTTATATACGAAAATAAAATAAAAGCAAAACAATAAAAAGTAAACACGCAAATCAAGGATGCGAAAGTATTGGTCATGGATTTCGTCTTCAATCACAAACATGTTTTCAACACAATAACTAGAATTGATATTTTAATCTCAACTTTTATCAAAGGACCTAGAATACCTTGATCCAAGAATATCCCGCTAATCTCCTCTTGTCATCAACAAACACATTAAAAGATGCGAATATGAATTCTATCTAAAAGAACAACCTAACGTGTAAAAGCACTAATTAAGTTTAATTCCCTAGATGCATTAGGTTCTATGAAATCAGTCTAATCAAAGCAATCGAACGTGTAAAAGCACTAATCCGATTTAACAAAGGTTATGGTTCACATAAGATCATAAGAATATATCACTACAAACTATAATCTTATTTATGCTACTTGCAATCAGAAATTATCACTTTTGCGTATAATAACTGATAGGTGTAGAATACACCGTATTTAATATCTAGTATTTATGCTTTCTTTGCGAGTTTTCTTGTAAATTATGTATCTTATGTGTGCTTTTGAGTCTTATAGGTGTTTTGGGAGTCATTGGAGCAAAAGGAAGTGGAACTCGCCTTCAAATCTTAGATTCCTTCTCATCATGCCGAAGAACACGGAAATACGAAGTCGGGCGAAAGAACGATGTCATTCCGATGCCGTATGAGAAGGTTACGAGCGAAATCAACGTTAAGCCTGGCTTCGGTTCCTCGAATCGACAAGATCAATGAGAATGATATAGGAAATCGCACCGTCAGTCTTACAAGACTGACAATGTAATGATTACTAAGGGCGCCTGGTTTAATTACTGGGGCACCTCCTCTTTTTAACTAGGTCGACCTCGGATTTGTAACACGTAACAACAAGAGATTCCATTTCATGTCAAGAATACAGGTTCTCATGCTGGTGAATGCCGCCATTCGAAATTCGAGAGATGAAAGAAGGAAATTAACAGTTTTACTAGCCTCGGTGAAGAATAATGAGAAGTGGGTTTGTCTTAGAGTTGAAGTTGGCAGCGAGGTGGAGGGATGAACGGTGGATCGATTTATGAATGTTTGAGTGATTTCGAGTACTGGTGTTCTCAGTGCCATTGAAGAAGGTCCTGGAAGAAATGGAGTTATGGGTTTGAGTGAACTCGAATTTACAGGAATTTGAGAACTAGAGAAAGGGGTTTATTGGTGCACAAAGATAACATCAATTTACTCGTCGTATGGTGTTCGTAAAATTGACGACCAGTTTTCTGTCAAAGTTCAGTGCCAGCGAAACTACAATGATGGTTAACATTGGATCGAGTAAAGAAGGGAAAGAAAATTGAAGTTCATAAGTTGTTGTTGATGGTCAGAAGGCACGAACTGGAATTGAATAAATGTGCTGTGTGTTGTTTGAATGAGGCTGGTGCTATGGTTGAAGCATTCAGCGGGCTTACGACCGCGATCAAATTTTGGCGCCGTTGCCGGGGAGGCAGCGGTTGTTAATTGTTTTTTGGTTTCTTATTTTTGTTTTACTTTTTCTTATTCTTTGGTTCTTAACCGAGTTTTGTGAATCTCGTTTCAGGTACCAATTTCTATGGACGGAGCTTATTGGAGCAATCAATACGGATTTCAACCTCAACAATATGACAACTATCACCCTTATGGGGAGTATAATCAAAACCAATCCTTTGGTTATGGTCAATATTCCACGTACCCTTTTAGTTGTTCTCATACATTCCGACCTTCTTACGGTGGGTATGTAAGTGAGCAACCACAAGGAGGGGAGACTAGTTGTACTCCTATTAATTTTTCCTCTAGTTTGGTAGATGAAATGCAACAATTTATGGCCAGCATGGAGTCAATTTGTGGACACCCTAGCGTGGAACCAATTTCATCGACCGAATGTGCTAATAATAGTATGTTTGGCCCAATTTCTGATCGTAGTTATGATCATACACCCATTCAAAGGGATTATAATTGGCCTAACAATACGGAAGTAAGTAATTCTACTTTTTCTTTGTCGAATGAGCTTTACCAACAAATGGAACACTATATTCAGAATTTGGATGGAACACTCCAAGAGCTTCAAAAAGGTGTTTCCACTTTAAGACAAGGCATTGATGAATACAAGGAGGAAATGAATAATTATGTTGAAAAAGGCCAATCCTTGGGCACTTTCGTTGATAATTGTGTAGTTAACTCAACTCTTGATCTTAATAATGATCATTCACCTATTCAAAAGGATGAGTTAGAGATTAACAACACTAAATTCAGCGAGGAACAACCTTATGTTGACTATGATAGTGACGGTGATTATGATATATTGCTTGAAACAACTCATGGTGACATCTCCGAGGAGTCTTTTTGGGATCAAGATGAAGATGAAGAGGAATATGATGACACTTGTGTAGATTACTCAAGCATTGATCTTAATAATGATCAAGAGCCTATTCAAAGGGCGGAGCTTGAGGATGATGCATTTACGAGTGTTCTAAAAAAGTTTCTTATGATAAAATTTGGATCCGCAAAAGAGTGTGTGCCTTACAACAAAAAGGAGGAATATGTTGAGAATGAGACCGTTATAACCAATATTGTGGAAGACCCAATTGAGCTTGCATATGATTGTAATGATGATGTTTATGTCGATACTTTGGTTAAAGGCGAAAACGGACGAAGAATGGTTGCAAGGTTTGATAGAGGACCATGATATACAAGAGGTGAATAATTCACTTGAGTTTTTCAAGGATGAAGAGGATTCCGTAATACAAGAGATTGTGCAAGGTTTATCTAACCCTTTGCCTATTGTTTCTTCTCCTTTACCTCTTATTGGTTTGAATTTATGTGCTTCAAAAATATTGTTGAATGATTTTATATCTCGATATCCGCCATTAGAGATACTTGATTCTCATACTATGCAGGTTTTGGACCAAGAAACCGTGGAAGTACCCGACTTCTATATTCTTTATGCACTTCCATGTGTGGACAAGAATAAGTGTGGGGGAAGCTTTTATCGGTTCATAGCTTCACTTTTGCTTTATATTACTAATATTTGTGTGAAGCTAGTGTTTGAAAAACAGGTTCTATGGAAGGATCCCCAACTTTTCAGATTATTGGTGTATGGGGAATGAATCTTACAAGAAGCTAAGTCGGGCCGTCGACTTTAAAACAAGCGCTTAGTGGGAGGCAACCCACCGGTTTTGTATCTCTTATCCTTTTGCATTTTATTTTTGTTTCGTTTATTTATTTTTTACTGTTTTCATATCATATTTGCATCCCTATGTTTAAATTCATTGAGTTCGTAATCTATCTTAGAAGAGAATTATGACGAATACCTTTTCGTCAGAAAATTTCAGACTGCGCGTAGTTCAGTCCAGAGACCATAACTGTCAGACCGTTTATCAAAACACTGTGAAATTTTGACACTGTGTAGAAAACACGTAGGTGAACAACCTTTGTGAAATGGAGTTTTTCCAAATTCCTTACCAATTTGCACAGTTTTTGCGTTTTATCTGCTGTTACGTCAGAATTCAGAACTTTCGGTTTTACACATTGAGGACAATGTGAAGTTTAAGTGTGGGGGAGCATTTATATGTTTGTTTTTGACGCCATTAGTGGATGGAACCATTTTGAATGCAGGAGTTGAGGAACTAATTAACTAAAAAGGGGAAGAATATAGCTCAGAAATCACAAATTAACATGATAGTTGTTACCATGTCTCGGAATATCACCATATCACATTCTATTTTTATTTTTCCATATTTATCTATTGTTCTCTAAGTGTTTTGGTGGGTCACTAAACATCGACGTGTTATTACTGCTAGGATGAAATAGAGTGATTGAGTTACTAAAAAAAAAAAAAAAAAAAAAAAAAAAAAAAATATTTGAAAGAGAAAAAAAAAAAAATGAAAAAAATTTATGAAAAGAAAAAAAAAAGGACCGACCAATTAGACCAAAACGGAATAAAAAGACACTTGGGAATAGCAGTATGTGTGAAACGTAGTCCCTGTCTCCGTCGCCTAAACAAGCGTGGAATGCAGGATCCAAGGCAACTATCATGTACTTGCTGACAAGAAGCATGCGCTTGGATCCAAAAGATCTAATCATGCCGTCTAAAAAAAAGAAAAAAAAGAAATTGGATCCAGTTTGATCCAATCATATAAAAAAAAAAAAAAAAAAAAATTATTGTGTTGAATAAAGTCACTTTTGGTTCCCTTGTATATGCCAATTGATTTGATATAGCATTCAAGCACTGAGTAGCTCAATCCAATAGGATTAGGTTCATCTTAAGCAAAGTGACCTTCAGACAGATATGGGAAACATCGAACACTTGTGAATATTCGCCAACATCTACATCTATATCCATCTTCTTAATCTTTTCATTGTGATTGTGGTTGTTAGTTTCCTAGTATTGTGGCTTGTTCGACTATCTAATTAGAGTTTATTTACTAATAATTGAATTGAATTTGCAAGGTATCTCCTCCTCGTAGTCATTTTGGATTCATTCATTGATTTGTCACGAATAGACGGAGTTTGAAATATAGGTTTTGTAGGTATATCTCTAGTAAACCTTCACGAGACTATAACTCGTCCACTAGGGACACCTAGGGGTTTAAAGGCTTGTTATTTATGCTAAAAGTGACCGTAGCCTCGACGACACGGAGTTGTTGTATTCTATTTTTGTTTGATTTGCTCGAGGACTAGCAAAGTCTAAGTGTGGGGGAATTTGATAGGTGTAGAATACACCGTATTTAATATCTAGTATTTATGCTTTCTTTGCGAGTTTTCTTGTAAATTATGTATCTTATGTGTGCTTTTGAGTCTTATAGGTGTTTTGGGAGTCATTGAGCAAAAGGAAGTGGAACTCGCCCAAATCTTAGATTCCTTCTCATCATGCCGAAGAACACGGAAATACGAAGTCGGTGGCGAAAGAACGATGTCATTCCGATGCCGTATGAGAAGGTTACGAGCGAAATCAACGGTTAAGCTGTCGGTTCCTCGTAACGACAAGACAATGAGAATGATATAGGAAATCGCACTTTCGGTCTTACAAGACTGACAACGAATGATTACTAAGGGCGCTGGTTTAATTACTCCTGGGCACCTCCCTCTTTTAACTAGGTCGACCTCGGGATTTGTAACACGTAACAACAAGAGATTCCATTTCATGTCAAGAATACAGTTTCTCACTGGTGAATGCCGCCATTCGAATTCGTAGATGAAAGAAGGAAATTAACGAGCTTTTGCTGAGTCGGTGAAGAATAATGAGAAGTGGGTTTGTCTTAGAGTTGAAGTTGGCAGCGAGGTGGAGGGATGAACGGTGACCGATTTATGAATGTTTGAGTGATTTCGAGTCTTCGGTGTTCTCAAAGGCCATTGAAGAAGGTCCTGGAAGAAATGGAGTTATGGGTTTGAGTGAACTCGAATTTACAGGAATTTGAGAACTAGAGAAAGGGGTTTATTGGTGCACAAAGATAACATCAATTTCTGCTCGTATGGTGTTCGTAAAATTGACGACCAGTTTTCTGTCAAAGTTCAGTGCCAAAAACTACAATGATGGTTAACATTGGATCGAGTAAAGAAGGGAAAGAAAATTGAAGTTCATAAGCTGTTGTTGATGGTCAGAAGGCACGAACTGGAATTGAATAAATGTGCTGTGTGTTGTTTGAATGAGGCTGGTGCTATGGTTGAAGCATTCAGCGGGCTTACGACCGCGATCAATAACCCTAATCTAGCAATAAAGATGAAAGCAAACTCAATCGATTCGCGACTCGACTAAACACGCATTCAAATCATGTAACAATATTAATTGTGAATCATAAACGATAATATGAGAGAAAACTAATTTATTGAACAAAAACTCATGTTTGGAAATCCAACTAATCCATAACCAAAAGAAAACTCTAGCTCATATTCATGGAACCATAACAAGAAGAAAGAGAAAAGACTTCATGGTTCTAAACCCTAGAAAATAAAAGTAGAGGCAAAGATATATATTAAAGATAAAAGATATCCCATAGTTGTAAAAGTCTTTCCTTTAAATAGCTCTCTTGTTTCCAAAATTAGGTCTTGTCGCCGGAAAACTGGTATTGTGGTCGGAACTTGGCCGGAAAAGTCGTCGGCAAGCATCTCAGGTGACCGGCAAAGTCCACCCGGTCACCGGTCAACGAGTCAAATCGGCCATGTGAGTCAAGTCAATGTGAATCGGTGAGTCTAAACCGAGTCATATGAGTCAGGTGGTCTAGTCAGACCTGAGTCAGATGCTAACTCAGCTGACTTGGTTCTAGCCTTCTCTAGGACAAAGGCATGAGCCTGAGCTGTTGCACCATGATTGTGCTTCACCACTTAAGTCACAGCCATGATAGCCCTGCAACTCATTGCCATTTCAATTCAGCTTCTCATTCCGCTACTTCCATTCACAAATACTCAAAAACAAGAGCTTCTGAGTCCCTTAACCATACACTTCTCATAAACACCAGAACCCTTGACTGCAGTTCAATGCCTGTACCTGCAATGTCTTGCATTCAAACCTAGCTTCTCAATCTTCCCTGCGTTTTCTTTACGGACATCACCAGCTCGAACTAACCACAACAGCCTACATCCATGTATTATTTTCAAACTCTTCCATCCATCGCAACAACCACCAGTCTTCACCGCCAACTCTGCTGCAATGTAAACTACAAACCAACCCCGAAATCACCAACACTCCACTCTGTCATCTCATCACTTCACCTAGCCTCGGTTCAACTCCATTGTCACACCCATTATCTCATACATTCAGCTTCTCAAGCCAATACAAGACAGCATTGCTCCATCATTTAGCCATTTGCCCAGACACCTTGTGATTCCATCTCTTCAGTTCAAACCACCAATCCCTTTCTGCTTAATCTCAGCTCAAACTCAATCTTCTAATCAGCAGTAGCAGCAGCATCTGCAAGTGTGACTCCATCACAATTATGAACCATTATGAGTTCAACCCCTTTACTTAGAATCCTCATCTGACCCCCGCAATCATCCATTCCGCTCAAACACTATTCACCATCACAGCTTTGAGTTCATATCTTCTGTATCCAACTCAGGTTCGATTTTCATCGCTCATTGTTTCTCTTACTCTCAGCTGCAGACTCAAACTCGAGCTTCGTTCGATCACCAGCAACTACAGCTTCCTCCATCTCAGTCACTCGACTCCAAACCCGAGCTGTAACTTTCTCTTATTCACCAGGAACCTGCATCTAACTTTCTCGTGCTGAACTTCATCGACTACCATCATTCCCTCCATTCTACCATGGCAAAACCTCATCGACAGCCAACTCCAATGATCACCATTATCCCATATGCCGTCAGTGGCTATCTCCTTCTGTCACTGCCTCTCTGCACACAACTCCAACAACACCAAGTAATATCGCCTTGAGCCATTCTTCGTATCCTGCCAACACTCCAGCCCTGTAATCCCAACTTCGCAATGACCAGCAAATCTGTACCAAGACATTCGAGTCTCCGTAATTCACCATTGGCAGCAACCTACGGCTTTCCTTCTCAGCTCTTTGACTTCACTTAAATCTGAATCTAACACCATGAAAGCAACTCCACTTTCTCCATCGATCTTCAATATTCTTTATGGCAATGGCATGGCAACTAGTAGAGCCAGCTCTACTTCATGCCTGCAATTAATCTGACCATCTCAAGCTATACTTCTCATTCAACAGAACCCCTCAATCACCTCCTTCCTTCTCAGTCAAGCCCATCCATCTCAGAATCATCCTCTCTGAGTCCACACATCAAACCCCATTTCCAATTTCTTCTTATCATCCTGTTCTTGCCCTGCAAAACCACCAACACAACAGCACCACCATCGTCTTGCCCAAATCCATTGTAACCACCAGTAGATTCAATCGAAACCCCCATCTAAATCTGCAATAGAACACTGTTCTTCTCTGCCTTGGAACTCATTAGACCACATTCTCAATTCAACCACAAACCCTAGAACAACTCCAATCGAGTCATTTCTCTGCCTGAAACCAAATCCGATGAAAACCCATGTCTTCTAATTCACTCAAGTCTCTAACACTTCCACTGAATCTCTTCCATTCGATGCAACCACCATTAATTCCTTCCTTGTTCGAATCGAGCATCAATTCTTCTTCCATCACAATAGCTATCTCCTCCTTTGAATCAGCCTCATCCTTTACCAGTAGCACATCTTCTTCATCATAACAAAACCCCTCTTTAATCTTCACTAATTTCTCCGTTACTTCCTCTCGATCTCTCGATTTCAATTTCTAATCAGCAGCTGTGCTGCTTTTCTTCTTTCATTTCATTCAGGTGAACAATGACTGAAAACAAGCATTTGAGAATTGATTTCTCGATTTAGGGTTATGTAGAATTGGGTTATATTCGATGCCAGGTCACCTTGGTTTATGGGTGAAAACTACTCCTGCAGAATTTTGTAATTTGGGGTGTGGATGAGGAATGAATCTAAACCTTAAACAAATGCACTGCGCGGTGAGTGCTTGTATATTCGAGAGATCAATCTGTGCAAGTTCGGCCTAAACCAAGAAATGGCCGTTCCAGACTTGTTTCGGTCACAAAGTGAAGGAGACGGGGTTGATCTTAGGGAGGGAAGCGAAGAAGGTGTTGAGATTGTGAAGGTGTTGGCTTGCTTATGACTTGTAACAGAAAGGTGAGCAGGCTTGTGATTGATGCAAGCAAGCTCTGGGTGTTGGAATACGTTTTGTATTAACACTTGGTTTTCTGTCTCGTCTGAACTTGTGTTGTTGTTTTAAATAGGGCGGGGAACCTATTTATACAAGTCATTGAGCCTTATTCACATCTCTCGTGGGAAGTGGAGGAAGTGGAGTGATGGAGTAGTGGAGTTGTGCGTCGGTGCCACACGACCAGTCTTGCCCACTTCTCCTGTTCATCTCTAACCGTCCATGACTTCCTGACACGTTCTTGTGATGGCGCGTTGCACGCTGCACGCCGTAAACCGCCAGGACCAATACCCCAAAAGATGTATCTCCCAGTTTGTGACATGATTGATGTTCTGAATGTGTGGATCATGGATCCACGAAAGATAGCATGTGATGCTTTGAATTGAATAACCGTATTTATTCGGAAGTCGATACTTGTGAAGTATCGTGTGTATTTTATGCAGTATGCATTATAGTGTGGTAAAGTGATGGGTAATGATGCCTCACCGACCAAATAACTCCCGACTGTGGTTGTATAACCAAGTCTGGTGAAGTTGGACGGATGAGATGATCTTTGAGACACTCATCTCGCGACCGTTAATGAATATTAGGGTTTTTGAAGAGGTGCGCAAGCATCACTCTTGACTTGGTCGAAACCAAGCATGGAAAGGGATTTGGAGAGGACCGACCGGGCATGTGTATAGACAACATGCCGGTGTACACGTCCATGTCTCACTGTCCCATGAAGGTGCGATCTAGGCCACTCAATTTGACCGGCAAAGAGGAGTGGTTGAGATCGATTTTGCAATAGGAAATTGATGCCGCAAAAGGCCGCGCATCACGCTTTTTTTTCGGCGTGTGTTCCAAGACGACCTAATTTGGTCGGTCTTGGTCGATGGGTTTGACGGGAAGATGGCAGGTGGTGATCATGCCTATACCCAATATCCCATGAAAACATGATCTAAGCCATTCAAATCATCCCAGTGAAGTTGAGCGGTCGAGATCGGTTTGTGGTTTGGGAGGCGTGGCCATGCTAGTTTGGACGCACGTTTTGGATTGACCGGGCATGATATGCCTTGGACGAACACATGAGGAGGTAGATGGGCCCACGGTGGTCATGCTTTGTATGACCAAGCCCTTGCTTAATCTAATCTGTGACCCTCCATTTGTGACGGAGAAGATGGACGCGCGTGATGGCTTGAAACCCTAATTTTGGCTTTCCAAGCCGTGGCGCCGCCTCTTGTTTGGGTGACGATTTTGTCACGGCCAAACATTGTTGGTCTTGACCGATTGGTCAAGTGTGTAGGCGGTCCCACGGTGATCGTGTTGACATGCTCTGGGCCCTTTGAGTCTACATCTACACCCTCCATCTATACCTGCGAAGATGGATGGTTGAGACTGCTTATTTGCGACATATGTAATATGTCGCAAACCCTAATTTAGGGTTTTCCGTCCATAATGCTTGGTATGAACGGTTTCTTGGCAAGCTAGGCCAATGACCGACCATGCGGGGTCGGCTGTGGGTATTCCATACCTGCTTGGGGTGATGGAATTAATCTGGGGTCATCCAATCATGCTTGTGGAGTTGGATGATCGCGATCGGATCATATCCGGACCGATATGGTCAGTCCGGATGCTCAATCGGGCTAGTATAACACACCGAGAGGGCTCAATCGGGCTAGTATAACACACCGAGAGTCACTGTACGGGTATTTCGTACATGGTTTCATTATAGTGCTTGGAGGTTTGTGTTACTCAGTAAGAGTAACACCTCGGTCGTCATGCCACACCGATAATGAGTACTGAAATACAAAGCGATATGAAATTCACAGGAAGGGATTGTTGCCACATGCTCCAACCTGGAGGAATTTCATGTATTCACAGAATGGGATTGTTGCTACATGCTCCATTCTTGTTGAATTAAGTAAGGGAGTATCCAACACTTATAAATGGCTTTATCTTTTACAAGATGTCAGCGCATGGTTTTTTCTGGTTTTTTACAAATTTAACCTTAAACGAAAATCCACCATCAACAATAAGTCCCCTGCCTATCACATAATGGTTACACTATTGTGTGGTAGGCATGAGATGGTGACATACATATATACTGAAATGACCAGCTAAAGTAGATACATATTTATCGGATAGTCGGGCGTTGCCACAGAACTCGGTTGGTTACGATTAAGGATGCGAAGGAAACAGACTTGATCCGGTGAGTCGCTTTGGTTCCTATTGTACATATCTCGAGCTCGGCCGCTTCTTCAGTGTATTTCTTTCATCATACACGGCTTTCCTCGGTATATCTCGATAAGCCTCGTCGATTGTTATCCCGAATAAGCAGCCTTCATAGGTGGCAAGTAAAGACTTCTTTTCCTTCGGGATTTCATCAACTTGTGAGATTATAAAGAATCATCTCACGTGGTCGTCTATTCCATATCTCAGGTATTGC
Source organism: Papaver armeniacum (assembly GCA_023531295.1). Taxonomy (NCBI): domain Eukaryota; kingdom Viridiplantae; phylum Streptophyta; class Magnoliopsida; order Ranunculales; family Papaveraceae; genus Papaver; species Papaver armeniacum. The sequence continues at coordinate 187,057 of JAJJWW010012867.1, read as the reverse complement.
TCTGATCTTCTGATTGACTGATAGATTGATTTGGTTTTTTGAATTTTTTTTGTGTGCTCATAACCTCCTCTCCTTTGCAGTTTATCATGGAAGCGGTGACGATCATTCTTTTGCTTCCCGCAGAGAAGTTTCGAAGTTGACAAGCCCGAAAACCGCGCACACGAAGATGTAATGGCTAAGATCGATCTTCGCCGCGAAGTCGGCCGTGTCTGCGATACGTGGGATGTCTATTTCACACCTTCGTATTGCAAGAGGACGTATCTCATGCACTTTCAACAATGCGATTGACATGGAGGAGCAGTGGAGGCGCGAGGAAACGCTGCAGACACTAGTAAGCGCAAGGGCGAGAGATTTGCAGCGCATGTTGAAGAGGCGGAGAGTTGAGCATGAACGACCTCCGAATGAAGGCAAGTGTGATTACCCTGTTCAGACGGCGTGATAATTCTTGACTCCGACACGGAGGAACCCGAAACCCGAAAGCAATTGGTACGGCTCCTAATGTTGATGCGCTTTTTAATGCTCCCGCCGGTGATATTGGGATGGAGTGTCTTTCGCTGCTGCGGAGACGCGTCGATGCGGTAAACCGAGGGAGATCCAGAGAGGGAGCATCAACAGGTGATGGAGTCGACGGTGATGTAAAGCGAGACCGCCCTCTTGACGACTGAAATCTCTTTTGTTTTTTCTTCTTTCCAAGTATATTCTCAGTGCTCGAACATCTTCCTTGTACTCGGTGGCAGCCGAGTTCAAGGTCTTTTCTTCCATTTGATTGTTTGAATAAAGTTTCCTTTTATAACCCTTTGTCAAGACCGTAATCGAACCTTCTCAGGCGCAAGGGTGCGCCTTCATACATAATTCTTAGTGATAAAAGAAACAATATCATAATGGAATATCCACGGACCTGTACTTCTGATGCAGGGTTTTCTCGGCTTTGCTGGGGCAGATGTCTCAAATCATTTCCCTTTTGTGCACACGTTCTATTTCCTTCTTCCCGTGAGATATTCGCTTAGGGTTTCCTTTCTTGCTCCAGTGGGTTGGTTTAGGCTGACTCAGGACTTTGTGTTTTTAGGAGTAAAGAGGTTCTCAGATAAAAATAATACTTCAATTGAAAGTTGAAAATTGAAACCCTAACCATGAATGCAAGTATTGCAATCATTTTCTGGAGGGATTACAAATATGACATGAAATTGTAAAAGGAAATACGCTGGAAAAATAGCACAAACGATTTAGGGTGTACGGGATACTGTGAAGTGGCAAAGACAAGATCTTAAGTTCGGTAGGGTTTGAGCCATCGTGAGTGAACCGTTATGCCCTCTAGTTTATCGCGTTGATGAGCTTGCAGAGCGCCTAGGATAACATCTGCTACTGTGTATGGTTCATCTTCTCTTTCGGCGGGTGAGTCAGGTGGACTGGTCACTTTCACCGTCATGCTCCCGACTTTGAATGTAGTTGCCTTCTTCGCCACCAGGTCTCCAATTCCAAACTGGTTTGGACGTGCAAATACTTGGACATTCTTCCTATCGTCTTTGACCAAGACAGCCTCTACACTCTTGATAAAACGTTTGAAAGGGCTGGCTTCCCATTCACATCTCCTAGTCGGGGTTGGTTTGTGTCGGTTGGAGCCAGTCCCGTGACTTGTCGAGTGAGGAGCGGTAGGTTGCAAGGAGAGTTGCGTGATGAGACTTACTTGAGATCGGAACCTTTCAATGTATGCCGACAGTGCTCTCTTGAGAAGTTGTGTCATATTGGAAAGTTCTTTGGGCGGCAGTGACAGTCATTAGGAGATCCGTAAGGTGTGTTGGAGATTCTTTCAGTGTCGAAACCGCAGAGGACAGACTCCAGAGTATTGCTTTGTTTTCGTGCATCCAAGGGCGTCCCAGATCATGTCGTAGTTGGGGTGATCTTTGACTATGTAGAACTTTGCTTGTGTCGAGGCATCACCCAATTTGACTTCCGAGATCAATATATCCGTATGCATCCCCGGGCTCTCCGAATCTTTAACCACGATCGGGTGACGAGTAGCTTCCTTCTTCGAAATCTTTGCCGCTCTCAAGGTCTTGACAGTAATGATGTTAAATTCGGAAGCCGTATCAATCAACACGCTATCAAATTCAACGCTTCGCAAACAAGTGACGGTTAGGAGTCCCTAGTTTCCATTGCTCATGTCCTTCAGGAAAGACTGGGGTTCCTGGACTGCTACTGGATGCAAACGCCTTCCTGACACAACGTGGTTGAGGGCCGCAAATATGTCTTGACGCTGTCCTTTGGAGAAGTACAAGATTTCACATATGTGCTCCATCATAGATTGTACAGATCTTGCGAATGTAATCCCCAGAAATCATGCGGTTCCCGATAGGTAGAGGGTCTCTATGAACACCTTCGTTTCCAAGCCGGAGTTCCCCCTGTCTCTACCTTTTCCCTGAATATTTGTTTCAACCTGTTGCAATCTTTGGTCGGATGATGGACGAACCTGTGGTAGCAACAATATCTGGGATCCGCCATTTCTTCCTCGGTCGGAGGACGCCTGATAGGGGGCAGCTTTACGGCGTCGTCTTGGATCCATGCTTCCAAGAGCTCTATCACTTCATTCAGGGAAAAGGAAAACCTGTGTCTTTAGTGTTTTGTGCAGGAGTTTTGTCTGTTCCTTTTCGAGACGAAGTCTTGTGTGCCGGGGATGCTCGCTTGGTTTGTTGTTCCGTTATTGAAGATTTCCTTTTTTCTCCTCCGCCTACAACACTCACAGAAGGACCAGTGTTGTATTGTTTGTTCGTGAGGCGCCTGCTTCCTCGACTTTCACGCAAATCTTCACTTCGAACAACTCGGTTCTTTCTAGTAGTGCCCGGTGCAGTTGTTCTTTAACGTTTTGCGACTTCGTGGAGTTCGTGAGAATGTTTGAAAGCCCAGATTCTCTAACAGAGCGCGGTATATGGGTATCATCCCACCAATTGTCGTTCGGTGACATTCGGGTCGTGACAATCTAGCGCTTGGGTTCTGAACCTTTTGACGAAATCATTGGGATGTTCGTTGTTATGCTGGAGAATTCTTCCCAGATCTGAAAACGTGATTTGTTCATACACAAAGAAATACTTCCTGTAGAAAGCACCGACCATCTCGCTCCAATTGGATATGCTGTTAGGCGCAATGTTGTTGTACCAGGTGTATGCCCTCCCCGTAAGTGATTTCTAGAATTCTTTTAAGCGTAGAACATGATTGTATTCATGTTCTCCCAAGGATTCCAAGAATCGAGAAACGTGTTCACGAGCATTACCAGTACCGTCGTAGAGGGAGAACTGAGGAGAGGTGTATCCTCTTGGAAGAGGGATCCGTTGCATATCTTGAGGGTATGGGGGTTGGTGTTGGTGTGCATCCGTCAGATTTCCTTTGCCTCGGCTTTGAAGGTATCGTTCTAGATCCTCACGTGTGATGAAGTTGGGTGGCTGGTCCCTTTCCCTTGAACATTCAGGAGAAACACGAGCTTCTGTCCGAGTGGAAATGCCTGCTCCGGGTGAATTGAAGGCATCTCTTGTTGGCTCCAAAGATTGACGTGAATCCTGCGGCAATCGTTCATTCAAGGTCTTGAGGAAAGTGAGTACCTCCTTCTGAGTCGCGGCCATATCTGTTTGAGTCTTAGCAAGAACTTCCTGTTTCTCCATCAAGTCCGCAACGGTAATAGACGGTGGTCCTCCTCTTGTGCCTCCGGCTCCTCGTCCTGATGGGGGAGTGAAAGTTGTTGCTCTGGTGACCACTGGAGGTGTTACACTTGAGGAGATGCCGGGATTTGCGGCTGCTCTGGATCTGGTGATGGGGGGCGTCACACCTACTGGGATGCCTCCTGCTCCGCTAGTGTTGGTGATAGAGGTAATGGCTCCTCGAGATGTGTTGGCTACGGTAGCTCCACTGGCAGGTACTTCGACACTAGGATTGGTACCCACACTTGCCCCATCAGAGTTGATTGCTGATCCAGACCTTAATTCCACCATCTTGAAATGAATTGTTGATTGAATTGATTCTAAGATCTACCCTTTTTGAAATTGATAAAATTGAATCGGATTTTGAAGAAATTGACTTTACAACCGAGAGATTAATCTCCCACTGTGGTCGCCAATTGTTTATGGGTGAAAACTACTCCTGCAGAATTTGGTAATTTGGGGTGTGGATGAGGAATGAATCTAAACCTTAAACAAATGCACTGCGCGGTGAGTGCTTGTAGATTCGAGAGATCAATCTATGCAAGTCCGGCCTAAACCAAGAAATGGCCGTTCCAGGACTTGTTTCGGTCACAAAGTGAAGGAGACGGGGTTGATCTTAGGGAGGGAAGCGAAGAAGGTTCTGAGATTGTGAAGGTGTTGGCTTGCTTATGACTTGTAACAGAAAGGTGAGCAGGCTTGTGATTGATGCAAGCAAGCTCTGGGTGTTGGAATACGTTTTGTATTAACACTTGGTTTTCTGTCTTGTCTGAACTTGTGTTGTTGTTTTAAATAGGGCGGAGAACCTATTTATACAAGTCATTGAGCCTTATTCACGTCTCTCGTGGGAAGTGGAGGAAGTGGAGTGATGGAGTAGTGGAGTTGTGCGTCGGTGCCACACGACCAGTCTTGCCCACTTCTCCTGTTCATCTCTAACCGTCCATGACTTCCCGACACGTTCTTGTGATGGCGCGTTGCACGTTGCACGCTCGTAAACCGCCAGCACCAATACCCCGAGATGTATCCCCGATTTGTGACATGATTGATGTCGGAATGTGTGGATCGTGGATCCACGAAAGATAGCATGTGATGCTTGAATTGAATAATCTGTGTTATTCGGGAAGTCGATATTTGTGAAGTATCGTGTGTATTTTATGCGAGTATTGCATTATAGTGTGGTAAAGTGATGGGTAATGACATCTCACCGACCAAATAACTCCCGACCAGGTTGTATAACCAAGTCGGGTGAAGTTGGACGGATGAGATGATCTTTGAGACACTCATCTGCGACCGTTAATGAATATTAGGGTTTTTGAAGAGGTGCGCAAGCATCACTCTCCAGCTTGGTCGAAACCAAGCATGGAAAGGGATTTGGAGAGGACCGACCGGGCATGTGTATAGACAGCATGCCGGTGTACACGTCCATGTCTCACTGTCCCATGAAGGTGCGATCTTGGCCACTCAATTTAACCGGCAAAGAGGAGTGGTTGAGATCGATTTTGCAATAGGAAATTGATGCCGCAAAAGGCCGCGCATCACGCTTTTTCCGGCGTGCGTTCCAAGACGACCTAATTTGGTCGGTCTTGGTCGATGGGTTTGACGGGAAGATGGCAGGCTGGTGATCATGCCTATACCTGAATATCCCATGAAAACATGATCTAAGCCATTCAAATCATCCGGTGAAGTTGAGCGGTCGATATCAGTTTGTGGTTTGGGAGGCGTGGCCATGCTAGTTTGGACGCACGTTTTGGATTGACCAGGCATGATATGCCTTGGCCGAACACATGAGGAGGTAGATGGGCCCAGGTGGTCATGCTAGTATGACCGGCCCTTGCTTAATCTAATCTGTGACCCTCCATTTGTGACGGAGAAGATGGACGCGCGTGATGGCTTGAAACCCTAATTTTGGCTTTCCAAGCCGTGCGCCGCCTCTTGTTTGGGTGACGATTTTGTCACGGCCAAACATTGTTGGTCTTGACCGATTGGTCAAGTGTGTAGGCGGTCCCCACGGTGATCGTGTTGACATGCTCTGGGCCCTTTGAGTCTACATCTACACCCTCCATCTATACCTGCGAAGATGGATGGTTGAGACTGCTTTTGCGACATATGTAATATGCCGCAAACCCTAATTTAGGGTTTTCCGTCCATAATGCTTGGTATGAACTGTTTCTTGGCAAGCTGGGCCAATGACCGACTATGCGGGGTCGGCCGTGGGTATTCCATACCTGCTTGGGGGTGATGGAATTGATCCGGGGTCATCCAATCATGCTTGTGGAGTTGGATAATCATGATCGAGATCATATCCGGACCGATATGGTCAGTCCGGATGCTCAATCGGGCTAGTATAACACACCGAGAGGGGCTCAATCGGGCTAGTATAACACACCGAGAGTCACCTGTGCGGGTATTTCGTACATGGTTTCATTATAGTGCTTGGAGGTTCGTGTTACTCCGTAAGAGTAACACTCGGTCGTCATGCCACACCGATAATGAGTACTGGAAATACAAGGCCGATATGAAATTCACAGAAGGGATTGTTGCCACATGCTCCAACTCGAGGAATTTCATGTATTCACTGAAATGGGATTGTTGCTACATGCTCCATTCTTGGTGAATTAAGTGAGGGAGTATCCAACACTTATAAATGGCTTTATCTTTTACAAGATGTCAGCGCATGCATTTTTCTGGTTTTTTACAAATTTAACCTTAAACGAAAATCCACCATCAACAACTTGATAAGGGTTAACCAATTTACAGCCCCTTAACCTATCTGGTCTGTTATTAGTGCTCCTCCAAAAGAAAGTTGCCCCTTAACCTTGGCTCAGCTCCTTTTAGTGTTCGCCCAAGAATGACTATTTTGCCCTTTTACTCAAATTGGATGATTTCTTCTTCTTTTCCTCCGTGCGACTCCAAAGTAGCTACAAAACTCAAAACGAGCGTAAAGTACATAATTTACAAGAAAAATAGCAAAGAAAGCATAACCAATAGATAATAAATAGGATGTATTCTACACCCTATCAAATTCCCCCACACTTAGACTTTGCTAGTCCTCGAGCAAATCAAACAAAACAAATTATGAAAAATACATACAACTCCGTGTCGTCGAGGCTACGGTCACTTTTAGCATAAATAACAAGCCTTTAAACCCCTAGGTGTCCCTAGTGGACGAGTTATAGTCTCGTGAGGGTTTACTAGAGATATACCCACAAAACCTATTTTTCCAACTTACTAGTTCTCCGAAATAATAGCATCCAACGCGCTAAGAAGACATAGAGATTCTGCACACTAGTCATAAGAAGTTAGACACATAAATGAACACAATCTCATCCTTAAAAGTTGAGAGAGAAATAACCATCCCTTATCGAAAGAAATTCGGGTTCGGAGTGATCAAAAGTCTCGACTCTGCCTCACAAGAAAGGGTTTTATGATATTGCTCTCAATAATAAACAGCTTTTTATGGGTCACACATGTGTCCAGGTAGGAATGAAGAGAGAATCCTGCGACACGTTGAATGGTAGAAAGGTAAAAACCCTTCGAATTGTTTTGAAAACCCACATCTTTTATAATTTTTTGAAAACCCATTTTTCTGACGATCTCTAAGAAAGGAAATCAACCACTTAACGAAGGTGGGAATATGCTTACTTACCTCGTATCCGTTCGGCGTGCAGCTAGAACCACTCTCGATGTCTTCACCGGTGTCTTCACAAAGATCCATAGAAACGTCTTCGGTCTTCAATCGGTGTCTTCATCTTCGTCTTCGGTCTTCAACTCTTGATGATAACTCTTGAATTTTTCTAGTCTTTCTTTCTTTTTTTTTTTCTTTTTTTTTTTGAGACAAGAGAAAATAAAATACAAAGGCCATGGTATAAGTACTTTACCGCTTGATTCTTCACAACTTGTATGTCTTGATATCACAAACTTCTCGAACTCTCATCCTTGATAATTTTCACTCTTGTACAATAGTCTTTAACTTATAAAAATTCTGCTCCTTGTTTTGTTGCTTTACTTGAATCTGAAATCTGCTCAATTCTGTACTGTTGCTTGTAAACCTCGAACGTGTTCAACTTTCCTTCAAATTTGTGATGCTCCTCTTGTTGATGATGATAGTGTTTCTATGGACCTGTTGGTTTAGAGAGAGATAAGGTGGATGGTGCTAACTGCGAACAAGAATACAAGTGGTATGTAAATTAGCAGTTCGATGTCACCATCATGGTTGATAAAAATAGCACTCAAGATATCAAAATAGTGCTTCTATGGTGGGAGGTTGGGTAGCTCACCATTCTACCCGGAATTTACGTACGGTGACACACACTCTAAAAGCACATATTTAGACAGTACAAAGAATTGAAGGTCGGTGCCTCACATTATGTAACATGGGTAGTCTCCACTATAGGGGACCACTACTCTAATACCGAATTCAGTCTGCACCTTATTTGCCACCGGGCATGGTTAAGTCCAACTTTAACTCTCATACAATTAAGAAACCCTATCATGTTCTCTGTCATCTCTAAGTTCAGTCACTCTTATGAGATTCTCGATGTAATCTTAGCGACATGTATACTATGTGACTCTAAACTAACTACAAGTTGGAGTTTTTTATTCAAATATATACCAAAAAATTGAAAATTTTTACTCAAAAAGGCTAAAAACTCTATATGCAAAAGACTCCCCCACACTTAAACTTCACATTGTCCTCAATGTGTAAAACCGAAAATTCTGAATTCTGACGTAACAGCAGAAAAACGCAAAAACTGTACAAATTGGTAAGGAATTTGGAAAAACTTCATTTCACAAAAGTTGTTCATCTACGTGTTTTCTAAAAAGTCTCAAAAGGTCACAGTTTTTCGATAAACGGTCTGACAGTTATGGTCTCTGGACTAAACTACGTGCAGTCTGAATTTTTCTGACGAAAAGGTATTCGTCATAATTCTCTTCTAAGATAGATTCGGACGCAATGAAATTAAACATGGGGATGCAAATATGATATGAAAACAATAAAAACAAAAATAAAAGGGACTAAAATACAAAACCTATGGGTTGCCTCCCATTTAGCGCTTGGTTTAAAGTCGTCAGCCACTCTTTTGTTATCGTCCATATACCAACAATCGAAAAGTTGGGGATCCTTCCATGTAACCTGTTTTGCAAACACTAGCTTCACACAAATATTAGTAATATAAAACAGAAATGAAGCTATTAACCGATAAAAGTTTCCCCACACTTATTCTTGTCCACACTTGGAAGTGTATAAAGAATATAGAAGTCGGGGACTACCACGGTTTCTTGTTCCAAAACCTGCATAGTATGAAAATCAAGTTTCTCTAATGACGGAAATCGAGAAACAAAGTCATTCAAAAATACTCTCGAAGCACATACATTCAAACCAATAAGAGGTAAAGGAGAAGAATCAATATGCAACGGGTTAGACAAACCTTGCACAATCTATTGTATCACGGAATCCTCTTCATCCTTGAAAAATTCAAGTGAATAATTCACCTCATGTATATCATGGTCCTCTATCAAACCTTGCAACCATTCTTCGTCCGTTTCTGCCTTAACCAAAGTCTCGACATAAACATCATCATTACAATCATATGCAAGCTCAATTGGGTCTTCCACAATAGTGGTCATAACGGTATCATTCTCAACACACTCCTTTTTGTTGTAAGGCACATACTCTTTTGCGGATCCAAATTTTATTATAAGAAACTTTTTTAGAACACTCGAAAATGCATCATCCTCAAGCTCCACCCTTTGAATAGGCTCTTGATCATTATTAAGATCAATGCTTGAGTAATCCACACAAGTGTCGACATATTCCTCTTCGTCTTCATCTTGATCCCAAAAAGACTTCATTGTACACTCCTCGGGGATGTCACCATGAGTTGTTTCAAGCAATGTATCATAATCACCGTCACTATCATAGTCAACATAAGATTGGTCCTCGCTGAATTTAGGGTTGGTAATCTCGAACTCATCCTTTTGAATAGGTGAATGATCATTATTACGATCAAGAGTTGAGTTAACTACACAATTATCAACGAAAGTGCCCAAGGATTGGCCTTTTTCAACATTAGCATCAATCAAATATTCATCACAAACCATATGCACATTAGAATTATCCATATCTTCCTTGCATTGATCAATGCCTCTTCGCAAGCTAGCAATACCTTCACGAAGTTCTTGGAGTTGCTCGTCGTCTGTAGTCTCTTTAGCTTTTTGAAATTCTTCTTGTAAAAAATTGGAAACTTTGTCTAGAAAGTTAGAGACTTTTTGTTCACGAGCATAAGAGTCCTCCCATCCTTGTGGTTGTTCACACACATACCCGCCATAGGGTTGTTGAGGAAAACCACAAGTTTCCATGGAATATTGGTTATAACCAATAAATTGGTTTTGATTATACCCCTGGAATTGGTAGTTGTCGTATTGTTGAGGTTGTTGAAAACCGTATCCATTCATGTAATATGCTCATTCCATGAGAAACAAGCACCTGAAATAAAATTCTCAAACCAAGGTCAAAACCCAGAAAATAAGAAAAATAAAACAAAATCTAAAAATAAAAATAAGAAACCAAAAACAAGTGACAACCGCTGCCTCCCCGGCAACGGCGCCAAAATTATCGCTTTCGTAAGCGTCAAAAATAATTTACACTTTCTTACTACTCAAAATATAAATATAGCAAGGGCAAGAAAGGATCGTTCCCACAGAGAGGACTTAGGTTGTCAATATGTTTCGGTTTCCTAAAAATAACACCGGGGGATTTTCTGATTTTTATATACGAAAATAAAATATAAGCAAAACAATATAGAGTAAACACGCAAATCAAGGATGAGAAAGTATTGGTCATGGATTTCGTCTTCAATCACAAACATGTTTTCAACACAATAACTAGAATTGATATTTTAATCTCAACTTTTATCAAAGGCCCTAGAATACCTTGATCGCAAGAATATCCCGCTAATCTCCTCTTGTCATCAACAAACACATTAAAAGATGCGAATATGAATTCTATCTAAAAGAACAACCTAAAGTGTAAAAGAACTAATTAAGTTTAATTCCCTAGATGCATTAGGTTCTATGAAATCAGGCCAATCAAAGCAATCGAACGTGTAAAAGCACTAATCCGATTTAACAAAGGTTATGATTCACATAAGATCATAAGAATATATCACTACAAACTATAATCTTATTTATGCTACTTGCAATTAGAAATTATCACTTTTGCGTATAATAACCCTAATCTAGCAATAAAGATGAAAGCAAACTCAATCGATTCGCGACTCGACTAAACACGCATTCAAATCATGTAACAATATTAATTGTGAATCATAAACGATAATATGAAAGAAAACTAATTTATTGAACAAAAACTCATGTTTGGAAATCCAACTAATCCATAACCAAAAGAAAACTCTAGCTCATATTCATGGAGTTCATAACAAGAAGAAAGAGAAAAGACTTCATGGTTCTAAACCCTAGAAAATAAAAGTTGAGGCAAAGATATATATTAAAGATAAAAGATATCCCATAGTTGTAAAAGTCTTTCCTTTAAATAGCTCTCTTGTTTCCAAAATTAGGTATAATCTTCAAAAGTCCATTAGATAGAAGTCCTCCAAGCCCATGTGTGAGAAAACCCATGTAGAAAATATGCCCAAAAATTATGTCGCCGGAAAACTGGTATTGTGGTCGGAACTTGGCCGGAAAAGTCGCCGGCAAACATCTCAGGTGACCGGCAAAGTCCACCCGGTCACCGGTCAACGAGTCAAATCGGTCAGGTGAGTCAAGTCAATGTGAATCGGTGAGTCAGAACCGAGTCATATGAGTCAGGTGGTCTAGTCAGACCTGAGTCAGATGCTAACTCAGCTGACTTGGTTCTAGCCTTCTAGGCCAGTGCACAGGCCTGAGCTGTTGCACCATGATTGTGCTTCACCACTTAAGTCACAGCCATGATAGCCCAGCAACTCATTGCCATTTCAATTCAGCTTCTCATTCCGCTACTTCCATTCACAAATACTCAAAAACAGTAGCTTCTGAGTCCCTTAACCATACACTTCTCATAAACACCATAACCCTTGCATGCAGTTCAATGCTTGTACCTGCAATGTCTTGCATTCAAACCTAGCTTCTCAATCTTCCCTGCGTTTTCTTTACGGACATCACCAGCTCGAACTAACCACAACAGCCTACATCCCTGTATTATTTTCAAACTCTTCCATCCATCGCAACAACCACCAGTCTTCACCGCCAACTCTGCTGCAATGTAAACTACAGCCAACCCCAGAAATCACCAACACTCCACTCTGTCATCCCATCACTTCAGCCTAGCCTCGGTTCAACTGCATTGTCACACCCATTATCTCATACATTCAGCTTCTCAAGCTAATACAAGACAGCATTGCTCCATCATTTAGCCATTTGCCCAGACACCTTGTGATTCCAGCTCTTCAGTTCAAACCACCAATCCCTTTCTGCTTAATCTCAGCTCAAACTCCATCTTCTAATCAGCAGCAGCAGCAGCATCTGCAAGTGTGACTCCATCACAATTATGAACCATTATGAGTTCAACCCCTTTACTTAGAATCCTCATCTGACCCCCGCAATCATCCATTCCGCTCAAACACTATTCACCATCACAGCTTCGAGTTCATATCTTCTGTATCCAACTCAGGCTCGATTTCCATCGCTCACTGTTTCTCTTACTCACAGCTGCAGGCTCAAACTCGAGCTTCGTTCGATCACCAGAAACTACAGCTTCCTCCATCTCATTCACTCGACTCCAAACCCGAGCTGCAACTTTCTCTTATTCACCAGAACACCGCATCTAACTTTCTCGTGCTGAACTTCATCGACTACCATCATTCCCTCCATTCTACCATGGCAAAACCTCATCGACAGCCAACTCCAATGATCACCATTATCCCATATGCCATCAGTGGCTATCTCCTTATGTCACTGCCTCTCTGCACACAACTCCAACAACACCAAGTAATATCGCCTTGAGCCATTCTTCGTATCCTGCCAACACTCCAGCCCTGTAATCCCAACTTCTGCAATGACCAGCAACTGTACCAGCACATTCGAGTCTCTGTAATTCACCATTGGAAGCAACCTACATCGGCTTTCCTTCTCAGCTCTTTGACTTCAATTAAATCTGAATCTAAAACCTTGAAAGCAACTCCACTTTCTCCATCGATCTTCAATATTCTTTATGGCAATGGCATGGCAACTAGCAGAGCCAGCTCTACTTCATGCCTGCAATTAATCTGACCATCTCAAGCTATACTTCTCATTCAACAGAACCCCTCAATCACCTCCTTCCTTCTCAGTCAAGCCCATCCATCTCAGAATCATCCTCTATGAGTCCACACATCAAACCCCATTTCCAATTTCTTCTTATCATCCTGTTCTTGCCCTGCAAAACCACCAACACAACAGCACCACCATCATCTTTCCCAAATCCATTGTAACCACCAGTAGATTCAATCGAAACCCCCATCTAAATCTGCAACAGAATACTGGTCTTCTCTGCCTTGGAACTCATTAGACCCTATTCTCAATTCAACCACAAACCCTAGAACAACTCCAATCGAGTCATTTCTCTGCCTGAAACCAAATCCGATGAAAACCCATGTCTTCTAATTCACTCAAGTCTCTAACACTTCCACTGAATCTCTTCCATTCGATGCAACCACCATTAATTCCTTCCTTGTTCGAATCGAGCATCAATTCTTCTTCCATCACAATAGCTATCTCCTCCTTTGAATCAGCCTCATCCTTTACCAGTAGCAGATCTTCTTCATCATAACAAAACCCCTCTTTAATCTTCACTGATTTCTCCGTTACTTCCTCTCGATCTCTCGATTTCAATTTCTAATCAGCAGCTGTGCTGCTTTTCTTCTTTCATTTCATTCAGGTGAACAATGACTGAAAACAAGCGTTTGAGAATTGATTTCTCGATTTAGGGTTGTGTAGAATTGGGTTATATTCGACGCCAGGTCACCTTGATAAGGGTTAACCAATTTACAGCCCCTTAACCTCATCTGGTTTGTTATTAGTGCTCCTCCAAAAGAAAGTTGCCCCTTAACCTTGGCTCAGCTCCTTTTAGTGTTCGCCCAAGAATGACTATTTTGCCCTTTTACTCAAATTGGATGATTTCTTCTTCTTTTCCTCCGTGCGACTCCAAAGTAGCTACAAAACTCAAAACGAGCGTAAAGTACATAATTTACAAGAAAAATAACAAAGAAAGCATAACCAATAGATAATAAATAGGATGTATTCTACAACCTATCAAAAGCAGGCCCTCCATTCTGAAAATCCTGCGAGATTGGACCATGTGGTGATCTTTCAGGCACTTGATGACCTTCCAGCAAGTATGGGTTAAACTTGTTAAGCACCCTCAAAATGGTGAAACAACTTTCATGTTGGAAGCTTGAACCTTTGTGGGATCTTTTCCACTCTTCCCGACATCTTCGTTCCACATCTGGTTCGCTTTCACCACTTCTTTTGTTGTTCCACATTTGAGTGATAATAGCTACATATTCACTAACGGCTGCTGCAATTGTGCAAAAACGATGACTTAACCCATCGACATCACGACCATATTTGTTACCGGTTTCTAAACAAAAATTTTGTAAAATCTTACCATAAAAAGTTTTTTTTTCTTGACTACAACCATTAATATTATCTACTGTATATAATACCTAATTTACTGCAAAGTGACTCGTCTTCATCCATTGCATACTTTGGACCACGAATTCTTGTGCTCCTTTCTTTGTGATTGTTGTGGTGTTTGTTATTGTGATCGTTGTTGTGAAGATGACATATTTGTTAAAGATGAAATTTTTGTGAAACTGAATTGATATGAGTAGTTTTGTTTGAAAAGAAAAAGAAAATTTAGAGACGGCATGGAAATTGTGTAATGTTGAGGAAGGTGTGAGTATAAGTCTCCAGACGAATTGAATTTATAGGGGAAGGGAAACAGGATGGGAATACCTGGTGGCGCTCATACTATGAACTCGGCGACATAACCCAAATCTCTGGCGCCAAGTTCAAAAATGCGCGTTTTCATGGAAAATGCGGGCGTCAGCAAGGCTGTCGCCAGAGTTATTTTATATGGCGCGCGCCATTTCAACAGACGCGCGCCTGTTGGAGTGTCTCACTGTTCAAATGAACTAATCTGTTCATTTGAACATCCATTTTGTTGGTTTGTTCATACCATAGTGGGATCAAAATGAACAAACTCTAGGTTTGTTCATCCATTCCTATGGCAATGGCCAAACACAAAAATCTGTTCAGCCAGGTGGATGGCCAAACTAGGTTTTCCACTATGGGAAAGCACTGAGTAGTATACGCGCGTCATTAAAAAAAACGGTGGCTCTCAGCAGCAGAACGCTGGCGACAGGAAGTCTGACGCCGCGTCACGGATTGTATCGCCAGTGGTTTTCCTGGTGACGCCAACCGGTAGTTTTTAAATTTTCGAATTTCACTTTTTCCCTCTATAAATTTCCGCCATCTTCGAACAATTCAGTCACACCAAAATTCACTTGAATTTTCTCTTATAAAAATGGCTGAAAAAGAAATCACACTTTTCTGCGATGCAAAACTTGAAGCTGATGTTTCTAAGATATGTGGGAGTTTTAAAAAGATTGAAAATTGTAAAAGGGAAGTGCAAGTTTTAGAAGTTGCTCCAAGAAAATGTTCCGCTAAAAGGCAAAGAAAAGCTCATGTTTTGAAACTTAACAACAAAAAATTCAAAAACAAAGGTGAAACTGTCAAAGAGCGCGTTGAATGGAAAATACGTCAAATGAAGATAAACAGGAGGCATAAACTTGTACTTGATTTTTATTAAAGTTCTTATTATTGTCAAAGTTTATATCTTATAAAATTGGCAGTAATATCAATGAATGAAAATGTTTATATTTTAAAATAGATTTCCACTTCAGATTACGTGAAATTTATTACCATTTATTTAAACTTGCAAATAACATCAAACTACATTTTAATAAACCACAACAAAAACATCAAACTACATCAAATCCAACCACATTCTCTCTGTAAAGTTCATAGCATTCAAAATGCCTAAACTCTCTCCCGCTTTCTTCGATAAACTTGGTCAGAGCGATGGTTTTCAGTTCTTCGTTGGATAATCCAGAATTGCTACGATGAACCATCCACAATATTTCCGTATAATGTTTGACTTCATTCTTGATGAATGCAATTCTTAGTTCTAGGCTCTTACTTGTTTCTTATTGCTTCGTTCATGAAAATACAAAATATCCCAATACTCTTTCCCAGAAATGGTCATGGTTCATTGGTCTCGCCATACGATGTAACCAAAATCGAACTAGAGCAACATCTTCTTCCATTGTAAATTCCGGCAGCGCACTTTCAGTGTAGTAACGATGTACTTGAGATGGACCATCTTTTAGAATTCTAAAACACGCTTCGAAACGAAAAGGCTTACCGTGAGCTTCCTCCCAATTATCAAGAGCTGTTTGGATCACTTCTTCTTTAGTTACACCGATGAACTTTTCTCGATCAATTTCCATTACCTGAGCAAGAAATGGCTGGACTGCAAGCCTAATACGCTAAAAACGAGCACGCAATTGACGAGCATCTTGGTTTCCTGGGTTTCCCGTCAATGAGACGAACATTGAAAACATGTTCTCCCAAAAAGAACTATCATGAGAAATAACAACACCAGTGATTACCCTATGAAAGAAATATGCTTTGCATAGAGTTATATCCTCTTCTTCGGTAAAATTGGGACCACGATTTCTAAGAGACATTTCTGCAAAGGAGGAGGAGAGATATAAGAAAGAAGAAGAAGATGTGATTTTGGAGATACAATGAATGAATTTTATAGGATTTGAGAACGAAAAATTTGTCGTTGGAAATGGAAATTTAGCCGTTGGCGTTTGTTGTAAAGTCTCGGGCGACATTAGTAAAGTCGCCCAAGAATTTCCTATGAGCGCCCGTTTGAATTACCAGCGCCTATTTTCTATTATAAATACATCACTAGATTTTATTCTAAACCAAACCAACCGATTTCTCTCTCATCATCCACCATGTTTTCTAAAGGCAAAGCGAATCAAATATTATGTGCCGAAGCAAAAGAGGTTTGCCCATTATGTTTCATTGATAACCACAGTCTTATGCAATGTCCTTGGATGTATTCAAAGTGTCTGCAGGAAGGTTGTTCACGCATCAGAATGGTGATTGAATCACAACCGGAAAAGCTCAGGTATTTGCAATGTCAAGATCCCAATTGTCCAGAGGAACCACATATGCTAGATGATGCTATGAAGATTAAAAAATAAGAAGAAGAAAAGATTGCAACAATGTGCAAAAACTTCAAACTTAAAGCCAAATTGAATAAGGAGTTATTACACTGCAATCATTGTGGATATGGAAATCACGAATACAAACATTGTCCACAGAGAATCAGTTCATGCTCAAAGCCCGATTGCAGGACTTTTATGCATTTGCGGACTTCTTCTGAAGAAGACACATATGGAAGGCATTTTTGGGAATGTCCCAGGTGTTTTTTGGTGGAGTGGGCTGATTGAAGTTGTAGGACAAATCGATTCTCTATGGTATTATGTTATTTAATTTGTTGTTTATTAGGTATTATTACGATTATCTAAAACCATCAATATCAAGTAATTTAAATTTCACTTCGATTAAACATTGCACCATCAATTTCATAAATAAAAACATATTGCATTGAACAACCACATCATACATGAGAATAAAAGAAATACATTAAATTAAAACAACTACTACATATGCGTCAATTCTCAGCGGGTGGTGGAATTCCTAGGTTGATGTAGGGATCGTATCTTTTGACCACCCTAAGAATGTTGAAACAAGCATGGAAGGCGAAAGGACGACCACGGTGAGATGCTGGCTACATTGCTAGAGTTCTGGGAAACACTTCATGTTCGGCTTCACCGTTCAGCTTATTTTGGTGATTCAACATTAGTTGGGTGACAAACTCCAATACATTCGTACTAATTACACTAAAAAGATGATGCAATCCGTGAGAATCACGCCCACGGATGTTCCCAGTTTCAGTGGTGAACATTCATTTGTCCCAGAAAGTGAACATCGAATCGGGTACATTACGTATTACAACTTCTTGTGTGTGAAAAACAAAGGCTCTACAAATAGCTAAATCCTCTTGTTGAGAGAATCCAACACGAACTCTATGAGGCATTTTTGAGAGTGAAGAAAGTTTAGAATGTGTGAATTTAGAGTTGAAAGTAGGAGTATTTATAGAATTCAAAAACTGTAGCCGTTGGATCAACATGTTTTCCAGCCTTTCAGATGGAGCCGTTGGCGTCATCGAGTCAGACACTGGAGTATCAGCATAAGTCGCTAGCGTTAGCATCTAAAACACGTGTTTTGGTGGAAAATGCGGGCGTCACCTATGATGTGGCCAGAGTTATTGATCATGGCGCGCGCCATTTCAACAGACGCGCGCCTGTTGGAGTTTCTCGCTGTTCAAATGAACTAATTTGTTCACTTGAACATCCATTTCTTGGTTTGTTCATCCCATAGTAGGTTTGTTCATTCCATAGAATTACTCTAAGGGATCTGGAGCCATCCTGATTAAGCATTAATCGACCACCTCTAAGAGTGTGTACATCGATGGGTGGCCCTTTTCTTGTTTGTTCTCATTCGCGTGATCTTGGGATTATGAGTTACTTAAATGTTTTGAGACCATACAAGATAAATAGACTTGACCACACAAAATAACCATCATTTTCCATTAAGCATACATATCGATTTTGAACGGGAAAAGGCAAAAACAATACACAAAATTGGTTGATTAGCCCTAAAATCACATTTTTTTATGTGAAAAGGACGTATAAATTTTGATACCGTTTAAGTGGAAGCGAATTAAAAATATACTTTTCTATTAACAATTTTGGGTATTCTGTCAGAAAAATTAAAATAAAAGAATATTTTAACCTAAAATACCCCTTGGCCTGTTAAACTAAGTTGTTTATAAGCAAACAGATTTGTCTCACGTACAAATATAACCCAAATCAATATCCAATATATTTGAGTATTTGAACGGGACCAACGGAATCAAAGCCGACCAACAACAGATGGGCTACGACCAAGCAATGCAGACACATCAGAGTTAGCCTACACAACAAGAAGTTTAGATAATATGAAAAGAAAAAAAAAATCAAAACAGTCCAAACAAGTGCAACACCTACCTGAGTGAAAGAAAAATGTTATCAATAAAGAAAAGCACATCCTGACACTTAGTATCTCTAAAATACGCAGCAACAAACAAACCAGTAATTCCAACGAGCACTAGGGGGCTCGTTCATTTGACCGTATACAAGAGCACATCAGCCTAGAAAATAGAAAAACATGGTTCAGAAACAAGCACAAGAACTTAAATTAACATAAAACAAGACACTTGGTCAAGCTTAACAAGTTCTGGTTTAAACTGTACAATGGTGTTAATAGAAGCTGACACAACTACAAGCTTCTTCGGACTAAATAAATATATAGGATCAGAATATCGCAACAACCATACCTTGCGAGATTAATAAATGAAAGCATTGCGAAAGTGTCTCAAAAGAATAATATAATGACGCAATGAATGACGGCAGCCAAAACACAAGAAAGATGTGAAGACCCATCGAGATTTAGGAGAGTGGCGAGATTTTGATTTATACACTTGCGATATCTCGCAAGTCATTCCAGAAAATAAAGGACAGCTTAGCTGTCATCCATTGTATACTACCCTATATAAAGAGTCGAATAAGCCTGTTGTGGGGGGATCTTTTTCCGAGTGTTGGTCAAGTTATTGGGAGAGAGAAAGTTTGCAGTAATTGTAATTTCTTTAGCCTCTTTTCCATTTTATTTTGTAAACGTTCAAGGAATTAATCAATAAAAATCATTATCATTCATCTTCAAATGTCTTAGTTGTGTGAATTCTTGTGAGGGGTGTAGTGTGGGATTTCCTGCAACTATATATTGGCGCTAGAAACAGGGAGAGAGTAAGGATTGACATCGTGATTTGAAAGAATTTGGAGTAGTAGGGAAAGAATTTCATATAATTTTCAACAGTTTACCAAAATTAAGAAATGGTTAGAAGGAGAAATGCATCCGAGTGATCGCGGTCGTAAGCGTCAAAAATAATTTACACTTTCTTACTACTCAAAATATAAATATAGCAAGGGCAAGAAAGGATCGATCCCACAGAGAGGTCTAGGTTTTCAATTTGTTATGGTTTCCTATATAAAACACCCGGAAGAATTTCTGATTGTGTAAATAAAAATAAACAAAAAGCAAATAAAGTACGCAAATCAAGGATGTGAAAATATTGGATAAAGGTTTCATCTTCAATTGTAAACAAGTTTATGAATATATGAACAGAATTAAGTATTTAATCTCGCTATCATCAAAAGCCATAGAATACCTTATTGCAAGAATACTCCGTAATTTCCAAAGTTATCAACACACACATTAGGGCTGCGTATGTGAATTCTACCTAAAGAATAACCTAACGCCTTGCGCTAATCAAGTTCAATTCCTAGGAGCATTAAGTTTCGAAATAGGCTAATCAATGCAATTGTAATACATTGCGCAAACAATTCGAACAAAGGTCAATTTCTACATATGATTACAAGGATGTATCACTACAACCTAGAATCATATCATGCTACTCGTATTCAAGGTTATCGCTCGATGAAAACCCTAAAATAGCTATAGATATGGATGTGAGTTCAATCAATTCTAGACTTAACTAAACAAACATTCAATCATATTGCAATACATCAATCATGCAATTATTATAACCCGTAGAAATCATACGATAATATTGAGAGAAAACTAATTCATAAAAATCATAACTTGGTTGCAAAATCCAACTACATCTTCAACCAATAATAAAAACTTAGTTACTTGTGTTTTTGGAAATCATCATAGAAAGTTTAGAAGAACCTATCATGTGAAACCCTAGAACAAAAGTAGAAGTCTCCCTCCTGGAGATATATCTAGGTTTAGAGAAAAAGTTCTATTTATATGCCTCTCCCAAAAGGATACCCAAAAGTAGGTCAAGTCTTCTCCAAACCCATCTCAAATTCGTCCACCAAGCCCATGTGTGAAAATAAGTCCCTGGAATTTTGGGTCTAAAACTGGTCACCGGATTTGCTGACATCATCGCCGGAATCCGTCGCCGGAAAATTATCTCCAGCCACCTGAACTTGCCTCCGGCTACTGACGCTGTCACAAGACATTTTACACTTCCAATATCTCAACTCTGCTTCTCTGCAATTCATACATTCACAAAAACCATCAAACCCAACTTCTCATTCCTTACGAAAACGTACCCAAAAGCGTGGTCCGTAGCTCATATGTCCGGCCATTAATTCTTGCATCCGACTCATACCCCCCTCGCGATTCACTGAAATATTACGATCGACACTTTAACCTCTGAAATCCGGCTACCGGAACTATGCTCACCGGTGCGCCATTTCTGCTGCGTTTTGCACAGTTTCTGCATTTTGGTTGCGACGCATGCTACACAGCTCAGGCCACAAACTCTGTCCATTCTCCACTATCAAGCTCATCTCTTCCCTGTCACATTTCAGTGTATTGCTGGAACCTGCTAAAGCCATTCAAACCATCAGTGCATTCAGTTACACCTCTATCTCAAATTCACCATTTCAGTTCTCATTCATTTCTTGTTCTTTCTTGTCGCCTTAGCAACTGACAGAACCAGCTTCCTCCACGCACCACCAGTCGCACCAATTATGCTCACTTCTCGCACAACTTCTGCAGCTTCATATACACAGCACCCTTGCACACCTGCATCTATCGCCTTCCCGCAATTTGAGTTCATATCTTCATTCTATCATCATCTCGAACCATATCCGTGTATCTGCCTGACTTCTTACACATCACAGTAGCTTCTGCAGCACACCCATTTTAGCTTCAAGTCCTTCTCAACTGAAATCACCACCAAACCACCTACAAATCTTTCACAGCTTAGCCCTCGCAGCACCATCGACATTTCAGCTCCTCAACCAATGCTTCATACTATCCCAGGTCCTGCAGTTCATTAATACAAACTCAGGCCATTTAACACCACTGTCCCTCATTTCAGCTCTATGGCATAGCAATAGCACTAACACCACTGATTTAGCTGCTTGCGGTACCAGCTCCCTGTCCATTGTTCTTCTCTTCATTGCAGACAAACACAGCTCCAACATAGACCAAGTAATATCGCCTTGAGCCACCAAATTGTCGAGCCATTTATCCTAACTCAACCTCTGCACTTCCACAGTCCATTGCACCATAATACTCCAGCTCATGTGCACACCCTTCTCAACACAAATCAACTGAAGCTGCATCGCTTCCATTCTGCAAACCACCAGCTTCAGTTGGCAGCCATCAATTCCCAACTCAGCCAATTCAGTTCATTCAGTCCTGTCCAGTTCACCAGCTGCAGCTGCAGCTTTATTAATCCTCCAGAATCAGCCACAGACAAATCCACCGCCTGCATTTGCAATTCCAGCAGCAACAACCCTTAACTCCGTTATCGCTTCAACACCGGCTCATTTCAGTTGCGATGCAGTAACCTGACACCAGCATAACCACCTACAATTTCCATCTGAGACTGCAAACATTGTATTTCAGCCTTCTGTAGCTTCTTTGCACCAGCTGCAACTCACTAATAACTTCAGATCCTTCCTATACTGCTCACAAGCACCAGACTAAACCTTGATTCCATTCTCTTCCACCCGATCCCTTTAGCTCTTAATCGCATCAATGCCTCACACTGCAATTCAGCTCACCGCCTGCACTCAACATCTCACTCGAAGCCATCTGCAGCTCCCTATTCTCTTCACAAAGACCACTTTAATCTCGCAACCAAAACCAACTCCATTACAATATCCACCACTGTAGCTTCACAACTCAATCAAAGCACTCGAACATTTACGCAACTTGAGCTACATCCGAGTCTCCAACCGCATTGCGATTCCACCAATCTCCATTTCCATACTCAATGCCTACGAGAATCATCCTAATACCCTTCTTGTTCACTTCTCTTCATTTCAAGACCCATACTTGTTGCATAAGTCGCAAGCTAAGAACAATCATTCTCGCATTTCCTCAAACAATGACGATTGCATTCTTCCTCATTGATACAAACACGAAATTCTTGTTGTTATATAAGCCGATCTCAGCTCCTTCCTCGCGAGTAATTCACCTTCAACACGGACCCACAACCATTCTAATGCTAAAACAACTCTCCATTCTCTTCACATCTTCAAATGTCAATGGCGATAAGCTCGTCTTCATCCTTGTCTTGTCTCGGCTAACAACCATATCTCGAATCTTCTTCCGGGTTCTCAAAATAACATAATATGCCTTCACAACCGATGAGCCATCGTGACATAAAGCTTGCCGGCGAGAAGGGCTTGGTTCGTAGGTGGTCTTCATTATTGAGTGAAATTTAACACCGATTTATGAATCTCGACAAACTTCTTTAGTTATAGGAAGTAAAGTAGAAACAGGTGGCCCTTAGTAAATTGATTGGGTGCTTATAACGATTCTGTATGTTCTCATTTTCGACAACCACGCTTGCTTCGGATGCTTCCGCATTCTTCATACGATGTCGAATTGACTCCATTCTTTCGCCATTGGCTTTGTCTTTTCTTGCTCTTCGAGATGATGAGAAGAAATCTTGGATTTGAGCGATTCCACTTCCTTTTGCCCCAATGACTCCAAAACACCTATAAAGCTCAAAAGCAAATATAAGATACAAAATTTACATGAAAACTCGCAAAGAAAGCATCAATACTAGATATTAAATACGGTGTATTCTACACCTATCACCGAGCAACCAACAACTGTTAGAAGGAGTAGGAGACTTGCCGGAGAAGGAAGGAATGAAATGGGAGAATCCTCAAGAAGGAATATAAGAAATAATGAAGAAAATCAAATTCAATCACCGATTCAACCAGTAGCGGATAGAACTGTGGATTATGATAGAGTAAGTGTGCATACTTGGAGATCAGATTCTGTGGACGAAGAGGGAGAAGAACAACAATTAGTAAACAATGGACAAGAGGGAAGAGACCGAGAAGAGATTGGAGAGATAATTCATGGAAATGAAGAGATCGCAGCATTAGAGGCGTTGAGACAAACAATACATGAAGAAAGACGATTAGAGGCAGAGGAACGTGCAAATTTAACAAGACAGAATCATGAATTGAGGATGGAAAACATGAGATTGCAAAATAGAAGGTCGAGAATCACTACAAGGTCAAGCTCAAGATCAGTTAGAGAGGAAAGAAGAAGAATTTTACCTACAAAAAATACTGATAAAGAAAACCAAGGAGAAGCGCAAAATCTAGGAATGAAACATTGCGAGAGAAGAGAAATTATGGAAGATCGTTATATTCCACGTCCCGAGAATCTTCAAAATGCGCAGAACGATGAAAATCAAGGGAATAGGTTGCGTCAGAGGCAAAATAATCCATTTGATGAAGAAAATCAAGAAGAAGGAAGAAGAATATTGCATGGGAGAGAAGCACAGAGGAAGCAAAAAGAGATTGAGGATGAAATGGAAAGACATTATGTTGAACAAGGACGTCTAGCTCGTGAAAGAGAAATATTGAGAGCAGAAATGGAAGAACAGGAGTTGGAGGAGTCAATTCGCCAGAATAATCATGATAATCGAGAAAGAAGGCGAGAACAAAATCGCAACAATGATAATATTAATGAAGAATATGAAAGAGCACAAAGAAGAGCTGATGGGCAACAAAGAAGAGAGATTGATAGATATAATGGTGTGCGAATTCGCGAAGGAAGTGAGGTAGAAGATCGCAGAGAAAGACGAGAAGGGAATGATGAAAGTCAAAGTAGACATGAACGCAGGAGAAGAGAGGCGGAACTAAAAAGACCAATAGATTCAAGTTCGATGTAAATGAACAAATTTTGAGAGAATTGGCGAGAAATGAGAGGAATGATGAACAAGAAAAGGGGAGGAGGAAAGAGACAGTTGGATGAAGCCATAGAAGAAGGCTGCGAAAACTCCGTTTACACAAGAGATACAATTAGGAGGAATACCACCGAAGTGCAACTTACCGACATTAACCAAAGATTTTCGATGGAACAACTTGTGCGATACATCATATCAAAGCTTATATGAGATGTATGTTACAATGGGAGAATCATGATGCTATATTGTGCAAATATTTTGCATCAAGTCTGACAGGAGAAGCTTTGAAATGGTTTGAAGGGCTACCAAAGAATACAATAACATCTTTCAATCACTTGCAGGCTATATTTTTAGGGGCATATATAAGTAATAATTCCTCGCGACCAGGTATCGAAGATGTATTTGGGTTGAAACAAAGGGTGGGTGAAAGTTTGAAACATCTAACTGTGAGGTGGAAGACAATGTGTAGCGAAATGGCTGGCCGTGTGGAGGAGAGATATCTCATCTTATCATTCATTAATGCTATGTTCGCGACAAATCTGTTGTATATTCAAATTTTTAGAGTCAAGAATACAATCACAATGACTGAGTTGCGAGAGCTTCAGGAGGAGTATATTGCTTTAGAGGAAAAGCAAAATGAAATGGAATCATACCCAGTCGCGAATACAAGTTCAGGAACTGCGAATGCAAGTTTGTTACCCAAATTGATAAACACTGTGGCGAGTACCTCGCAAGGTCAACAAGGAATGAGGATACCAGATGATGGTCAGCAAAAGTTGGTAGCCATGGGAAGTCGCGATCAGGAAGAATTTGAAAGAGAAAGAAATTTCTACAACCGTGGCGGAAATAATAAAATTCAAAGGCTTGATCAGCCGCAAGAAACCTATGGAGGTCACAGGCATAATCCGCAAGAGACTTATGGAGGCCAGAGACAGAATTATCATAGAGGGCAGCGAAGTCATAGAGTCGTATGGGAGGAAATCAATATGCCTCCATTAAACGCTAGCGTGGAGAAGATATGGGAAGCTATAATCTTGATGGAAAACATACATGCACCATGGAACATGGGGAATGAACCACCTCCGGGTGACAGAAGTCATGAATTCTGTTCCTACCACCATTTTCATGGACACCAAACGAATGATTGCAGGAATATAAAAAGAATCATCCTCAAAATGATAGACCAAGGGAAACTAAATCAATTTTTAAAATGTGAAGAGAAGACTCAACCATTACCAACACCTCCAGAAATTCACAGAGTAAATACAACAAAAGGAAAAGAAACATTCGTAGTGGAAGTTGGAGCGAAGGCCAAAAACTTGTTCTGCAACTCAATCGTACATTCATACAAGACAATTGAAGATTTTCATGATAGCGTTCTCAGTAGGGTTTTCGCAAGAGATGCTGACAATAGAGAAATAATGAACATCGCGAAGACATCGCCACTAAAAGAATGGCAAATGCAGATTATTTCTTTTACTGCAGAAGAGGTACCTGAGGGTGGCGAGATGCATGACAGTCCATTAGTGGTAAGATTGGAAATTAACCCAAAACCTGTTGATGATGAAGATGATGGGGCAGAAAATTCATGGGCTATAAATAGAATCTTAATTGATACTAGAAGCTCTGTAAACATCCCTTTTTTACCACACTTACAAGACTATGGGTGGGAAGGACGAATACTTGGTACCTTCAACCTATAAGATTTATGGTTTTAATGGTACTGCCAATAAACCTAAAGGAGAAACTCGCATGAAAATACCGCTGAAAGGATTATCAACTGAAATCTTGTTTTGTATAGTCGATGTGGAATCCCCTTATAATGCATTAATTGGGCGACCCTGGTTGCATGAGATCTTGGGGGTAGCATCAACTTACCACCAGTGCATCAAATTTCCTCATCCCAGTTGTGTTGGAGTTATAAAAGGAGATTGGGCTGAGGGACAAAAATGCTATGAAGTCGATGTGGAGTCTTGCGAGGAAAGGGCCGCTCAATAGAATAATTGGAAAATGAATATCAAAGAAGAACAAAGAAGAGAAAGACTGATGGTGGACACAATAGAAGTGAGAGATGAAGATATATTGCGAAATCAGTGCTTGAAGACAATTGAAAACTGCGATGGTCTCGCAAAAGGGAAGGAAATATCTGGAAATATGAATGAAGAAATAGAGAGCAACAGGAGTAAGAAGTGTAAGAAATAAATAATTGATTTTAGAGTTGTAAAAAAAAAAAAAAGTGTGATGATGATCGAAGAAGGAGTACGCGAAAATCTCGCGATATATGAATATGATGAAAGTTTGGTTAAATAATTACAGCGAGATTTCAGAAAATGAAACAAGACTATGTCATAATTTCGCAAAGAAGATAAGAAGAAATAATCAAAAAGCAATGAATGATTACAAGAATTGACAGAAATGAAAGAATGAGTGAATGGGACGAACCTTTATGGCGTACACCCTAGTTCGCGAATGATATTTCGCAAGAGGCAAATGTAAGACCTAAAGTGCGTCATATATGGGGGTATCTCTTGATATGGCTCATGGAAAAGGTTACACCGCCCCTGGAACCTGAGTCATGAAAATTTGGGGTCAATAAAGCCCATCCGGGGGAGATACCTTGGATTTCCAACTATATATATAAGGTTATACCCTGGTTGGACGACCGAGGGTCTCTTCCAAGGAGTCAGTGTATGACCAAGGCGTCGAGGCACACGGTTGAGCCAAGAGTGCCTGGGGCATTTGAAGTGTCTCGGCAATTCTTGGCAAGTCTTGGCACATGCTTTTCGGCGAAGAAAACTCCACTTAGGGTGCAGTCTCGTAACCATAAGCCCTATAGGTATAAGGGATAAGAGGCTGCGAAAACAACTGGTTGTTGTTAAGACCGGATGGGAGGAGCTAGTCTTGTATGGCCGATGTACGCCTCCTTGAAGGGGCAACCAGGGAGATGATAAGGGCGGCACCCTCCATTAGGGAGCTGATAAGTGTCAAAAGACGCAAATGTCATGAGGCTCTATTTTCGCAAGAAAATTTAGGCTTGTCATATTTGTGCGATGATCCTGAAGAGGCAATAATACTAACGCGAGGGTAAGACGAGATCAATGGGTCTTTACATGAAAGTGTAAAGACGTCCTGCGATTTCGTCGCAAGACGGCAATGTCATTGGGCTTCAAGTTCTCAAGAATTTTTAGGCCTGTCAATTTGTCGCAACAAAAATATCCTGCAGAGGCAAAAATACTAAAGAAATGATAAGACAAGATCAATGGGTCGTTACATGAAAGTGTAAAGACGTCCTGCGATTTTGTCGCAAGACGGCAATGGCATGGGACTTCAAGTTCGCAAGAATTTTTAGGCCTGTCATATTGTCGCAAAAATGAGGGGTCGCAAAATAAGACCTTTAACTAGGAAGGCAAAATAAGACCATACAAAAACAATGATAAGGCAAGATCAATGGGTCATTACATGAAAATGTAAAGACGTCCTGCGATCTTGTCGCAATAATGAATTTCAACACAAATGAAGATAAGACAACACAAGAAATTGGGTAAGCAAATAAGCTTGCGAAAACGGCTATATTTCTTCATTTATTTGTGAAGAATTAGCAACAGATTCTGCGAAACTAAGAAGTATTATTACTTAAAGATCATCGATTTAATCTCTCATGTGAAAATAAATAACAAAGGCAAGTATGGGAATGATTAGAGTAAAAACTTGTTATTTATTTTCATATGATAGATTTACAGTAAGAGATTACAAAAATGGAAGACTAGAAGGATAAATGTACAAGCATCACAAGAAGAGAAAAAGGAAAATGGAACTTGATGCGTGTCGTAGGTGCAATCAAATTAATCAATGTTTCCACTCAATTAAAAATAATATAATGGAAGTCAAGTTCGTTCCCACGAGGAGCAAGAGATCTTAGTTGTAAAAGTTGTCACGAAAGGGGGGTGTAAAAAGCAAAAGAAAATAAACAAAGCAATTAAAATCGAAAGTTGAAAACAATAAGAGAGACAAGATCAAGGAATCCTTCTTCGTTACGAAACAATGATTAAAGTTATGTTCTTTTCTACTTGTTATTAGTCACGATTATCACCAACCGTAGGATAGCGAGGTCCGCTTAGCTAGCCCCAAAAAAATCCCTAATTTCACCGAGTAACAGTCCGCTTTAGTTATCGATTCTATTCAAAAGAACCACCCTGAGGTTCGCTTACAAGATGTAATTCCCTGAATGCATTAAGATTTATGAATTTAGGTTTAGTACTAGTAGTTAAACTCGGTTCGCTTGGTTCACTTTCTAGCGTTGTTTCTACACACAATTGCTCCACGGAATCCCTCCGCAAGGTCTTGTGTTTTCTACTTGTGTAAAGTGTCGAGAACGATTACGTATTCCCTAACTTATACTAGATATAGATCAATTAACAAATCAATTTAGCGTGCACTCCAAACAATCTATCAATCAATCATGAATGAATAAACATTCCTATTAGTAAAAACAATCGATAATCGTGTGAAAAACCTCAAGATAGAATTGAAACAAAACTCAAATCATGTTAAGAACTAGGAATTCATCCTCAATCAATAAGAAAATTAGCTACTCATGTTTTTGAAATTCACACAAATAATAATAATTAAAAGGAGAATTTTCAAGTTCACACAAATAATTAAAAAGAAAAATCTTAGAAAAGCAAGCAAAAACACAAGTGATGTGTGTGTAGAGAGGTGTGTAAAAGTTGTAGAAAACTTCTCTATTTATAGGCTTCAATATTCTCCAAATCTTCCAAGGAATAGAATCCTTTTTCTTTTGCAATTCAATTTCCAAATCCAAGCTTTTCTCAACTCTTCCACCTTCTCTTTCCAAATTTGAGTCCAATTCTCCATCCAATTCCAAGCCCAAGTCTTCACACCCATGAGAGAAGTCCATAGAAAATTCTGGAATTTTTACTCGCCGGAAAAAACGGGATTGTGGCGGGAATCCGGCCTGAATAGTCGTCGCCACCACCGGAAATTTTCTCCGTCAAGGGAATATTCGGACGAATATTCCGTCACCCACCGTTAAGACTAACGGTCAAACTAGTCAATCGTTAGTCAACCGGTCAAAGCGGAGATGAGGGAGTCGGCTATGAGTCGACCATCGAGTCGACCGAGTGGTCTTAATCAGTGAGTCACTGAGTTGGATCGGGTTGAATCGCCAATTTCTGAGTTGATTCGCCAGAACTGAACTCCAGCCTAGGCCATTGCACAGCTTACACATCTCAGCCTTGTACTCTCCCTTGACTTCACTGCATCTCAAGAGCATCCCATCAGTGCTACTACCTGCAATATCACCACCAGCTCAATCTCCCCTGCACTAACATTTGCTTCTCTTTCTCACTGCCATTCCCTGTAATTCCAGTTCACAAATAAACCACCAAAACTAACCACAACACAACACCACCTCTTCCACCTGCCATGAACCAACAATACAATGTCTCGAGTTGCATTTGCCACCGGGCCAACCCAGCTGCAACTAATTGCAGCAGCAGCTCAAACCTCCATCTAACCTACACTCCATCTTGCCACTTACCAAGCCACCGTGAGCCACTGAATTGGTCCTCAATCGAGCCATCTCCATCTATCATCACTAGTGCCTGCTCTAGCTCACCTGCACTAGCCAATACCACCACCATAATGCTACCTTCCATCTCAGCATCATTACAGCTACCACAAGCAAATCTGCAACATTAGCTCAGTCATTACAAGCATCCATTCTTTACCAGCACTCCACCAGAACCTTTTCCATCAACATCCAGTGCACTTCAATCCTGCAACTTCATTTCTTCACATTCTCAGCTCATTGCAGTGCCAAAAGAACAACTGCCATTCATCTCTGCCATACAAACCCAGACTTCTCATCCTTTTAAACAACCTCATACCCATCTCAGATTCATGACCTAAACCCAATTGTCCTGTGTTACTTTGCCTCTTCAATCAACACCACCAACCCATTCTCTGATTCAATTACAGCCAATTCTTCCCTTGATAATCTTCATGGTACACAAAGATCTTCCTTCTTCTCGACAATGAATCGAACCCATCAATTTCAGGTTCCTTAAATGATTCTTCCATCTTCAATTTCTGTGAATCTTAGATCCCCTTTTGCTCTTTATCAACATACTCAATCCAATCTTCCATGTCTGTTAGCACAGCATCAACTCCCTCCACTCTTCTCTACTTCTTTATCTCGATCTGAGTTCGATCTCTGGATTTCAAAATAACAGCAGCAGCTGCTTCTGCGTTTCTTCTCAGTTTCAGGTGAGAATGAAAAATGTTAAAGAAAAGTGTTTCTCGATTTAGGGTGAAGGTTAAATGGGGCGGATTCGGGTACGGGTGTGGGTGTGGGTCTATGGGTTTGGGTTTATACATCCATTTTACCAGCTGATAATAGCACTACATTTCTGGATAAGGGCTACCCAGTTTGGCAGCCCCTCAACTTGAACTGTCCTTCCTTTAGTAATCCTCCAATAGAGAGTAACCCTTAACCTTGGCTGGGTTCCAAATAGTGATCGCCCATGAAATGACAATTTTGCCCTTTTGGCTCAAAATAGAGTAACTTCTTCTTCTTTTCCTCCCTGTGACTCCAAAGTAGCTACAAAACTCAAAACAAGCGTAAAATACATAATTTACAAGAAAAATAGCAAAGAAAGCATAAACTACTAGATAGTAAATTAGGTGTATTCTACACCTATCAAATTCCCCCACACTTAGACTTTGCTAGTCCTCGAGCAAATCAAACTAAAAACTCACAACTTCAAAGTGTTCAAGCGTCACAAGCATCCAAAAAGTTATGAGGACATAGAGTTTCTGCATGCTAGTAATAAGAAGTTAGAAATACTAAAGAACATATTCTCGTTCTTAATTGTTGAGTGAGAAATAACCACACCATAATGAGAGAACGCGTGTTTGAGAAACGATCAATAAGCATTTCGCCTCGACTTCTGCCTCACCAAATAGGATTTTATGATAATTGCACTCAAAAAGACAGCTTTTTTATGGTTCTCACATGTGTGCAGGTAGGAATGAAGAGAGAATTCCTGCAACACGTTGAATGGTGGGAAGGACAACTTCCGAAATATTTTGAAAAAAAAAACCCACATCTTTTAATATTTTGAAAAACCATTTTTTCTGACGATCTCTAAGAAAGGAAATCAACCATATTACTGAGGATGAGATTACTTACTTACCTTCACATCCGATCGCCAATTATGATAACACCACTCTCACGGCATCCAATAGAAACGTCTTCCGCTCCTCGTCTTGATCTTCATGGTCTTCGTCTTCGGTTTCAACTATTAATGATAAACTCTTGAATTTCATAAATCCTTAACAATTTATAACTCTTTTACCTTAAAAATCCTTATCGCTTGAAACCTCCTTATAGATTTTCCTTCCCCACGGCTCATTAACAAAAATAAGAACAAATATTTCTCTTGTTTTTCTCTCTTTTTTTTTTTTTTTTTTTTTTTATTTTTTTTTTTTTTTTTTTTTTTTGAAAAAACAAGAGAAATTAAATACAAAATAAACCATGGCCGTGGAAGAAGTATTTTACCGCTTGATTCTTCATAACTTGTATCGTCTTGAAATCATAAACTTCAAAAATTCTCACCTTTTGATTTTCTTTGCTTTCATGAATAAGTCTTCATACTTGGATAAAATTACCTTATTGTATTGTAAGTCCTCAACATATATGTGAATTCCGCTCTTTGTATGTTGCTTTACTTGAATATAAAATTTGCTCTTTTTCTCATTCCGTTGCTCGTAAACCTTAAACTTTTCCAACTTTCCTTGTAGATTTTGATGTCGCTCCTTGTTGATGATGAGAGTGTTTCTATGGATCCGTTGTTGTCGAGAGAGAGAATGGTGCTAACTGCAAATCGAACTACAAGAAGGAAGCTTTCATCTATAGACGTCACCCTTATGATTGACAAAATTAGCACTCAAGATATCAAGGAGTAGTGCTTCTATTGGTGGGAGGTTGGGTAGCTCACCATTCTACCCGGAATTAACGTATGGTGACACACACTCAAAAGAAAGCTCTTTAGTAGATGGAAGATTTCTGGTCGGTGCCTCTCATGATATGAATACGGGTAGTCTCCACTAATGATTGATCAGCAACTCTAATAATGCACTTCTCCCTGCACCAAATTCGCATCACCGGCATGATTAAATCCATTATTTAACACTCAAACAAGCAAGAAATCCGAATGTAGTTCTCTAACATTTCCAAGTTCAATTATGTCGGTCAAAATCTCTATGTAAACATACCTAGAAATATGCTAGTGACTCTAAAATCTTTAAAAGTTGGAATTTTTAAGTAAAACTTTTTTTTTTAATTTTTAAATTTTTTTGTAATTTTTGTTTTAAAAACATGCTTAACCACTCCCCCACACTTAAACCTTACATTGTCCTCAATGTAATTGAATCCTCCTAGTAAAGTCAAGGTGGGAAATTTTAACATGATAAGAAACAAGAAAAAGAAATAACAAAAAAAATAAAAAGGATAAGAAATACAAAACCGATGGGTTGCCTCCCATTAAGCGCTTGTTTTAAAGTCGACGGCCCGACTTAGCTCTTGCGGCACATTACTCCTCCAGAGGGAGTGCATCTCGAAGTCCAATCACGTCCACATGCTCCGTTGGAAAGTTTTCATAATATGGCTTTAACCTATGGCCGTTGACTTTCAAATGTTGTCCTGTTTTGTCGCTAACAATATCAACTGCACCATGAGCATAAACATTAGTAACAACAAATGGTCCCACCCAACGGGACTTAAGCTTTCCTAAATAAATGTAAACGAGTATTAAATAAAAGAACTTTTTGCCCCACAACAAAACTTTTCCGCGAAATCATCTTGTCATGAAAAAGCTTAGTCTTTTCCTTGTAAATACGGGCACTCTCGTAAGCATCATTACGTATCTCCTCTAGCTCATGTAGTTGTAACTTCCTTTGTTTCCCCGCTTCATCATACTCCATGTTGAATTTCTTTATCGCCCAATAAGCCTTGTGTTCAAGTTCAACCGGAAGATGACAAGCCTTACCATAAACCAACCTATATGGAGACATACCAATCGGTGTCTTATACGCCGTTCTATACGCCCAAAGTGCATCGTTGAGCTTAAAGCTCCAATCTTTCCTTGTGGTATTCACCGTTTTCTCAAGAATGGACTTGATCTCACGATTTGAAATTTCCGCTTGTCCACTAGTTTGTGGATGGTAAGGCGTACCAATTTTGTGTGTTATGTTGTACTTCTTGAGGAGGGCGTGGAAAGCCTTCTTGAAATGTGAGCCTCCATCGCTTATCACCACTCTTGGTGTACCATGCCTATTGAATATGTTTTCCCTTACAAAATCACAAACAACTTGAGAGTCATTAGTTTTGGTGGCTCTAGCTTCCACCCATTTCGAAACATAATCAACGGCAAGAAGTATATAAAAGTTCCCATTCGAATTGACAAAAGGGCCCATAAAATCAATACCCCACACATCAAAAATCTCAACGGCGAGAATTGGTGTGAGTGGCATTTGATTTCGAGCACCTAGATTTCCCGTTCGTTGACATCTATCACACGATTTACAAAAAACATATGAATCTTCAAACAAGGTGGGCCAATAAAATCCACTCTCGAGAACTTTGAGAGCGGTGCGTTTAGAACCAAAGTGGCCACCACAAGCAAAAGTGTGGCAAAAGGAGAGGATGGATTGAAATTCGGAGTTAGGTACGCACCTTCGCATTATTTGATCAACGCCATATTTCCATAAGTATGGTTCATCCCACACATATTGCTTAGCTACCTTCTTAAGTTTCATCTTTTGGAAATTAGACATTGTACTAGGTACTTTCCTTGTCACCAAGTAATTCACTATATCCGCATACCAAGGTGTTGATTCTTCCATGGAGAAAAGTTGTTCGTCCGGAAGCGGTCATGTAATGGAAGTTCCTCTTGAGACATAACAAGTCTACTAAGATGATCCGCAACGGTATTCTCCACACCCCTCTTATCACGAATTTCTATGTCGAACTCTTGTAACAATAGGATCCACGGATTAATCTTGGCTTAGCTTCTTTCTTCTTTATTAAGTGTCTTAGTGCGGCATGATCGGAATACAAAATAACCTTTGTACCCACCAAGTATGATCGAAATTTTTCCAAAGCAAAAACTATAGCCAATAACTCATTTTCCGTGGTAGAATAATTGATTTGTGCATCATTAAGGGTCCTAGATGCATAATAGATAACATGGGACAACTTGTCCACCCTTTGACCCAAAACGGCTCCAACCGCATAATCACTAGCATCACACATTAATTCAAATGGAAGATTCCAATCCGGTGATTTGATAATTGGCGCACTTGTCAACATTTCCTTTAATTTGTCAAAAGCATCCTCGCATTCCTTGTTGAAGTCGAAAGGTACCTCCTTTTGTAATAACTTGCACATCGGCATGGAGATTTTGGAGAAATCCTTGATAAACCGCCTATAGAAACCTGCATGACCAAGAAAGGAACGGATCTCCCTCACCGAAGTGGGATATTGTAAGTTTCTTATTAAATCTATCTTTGACTTGTCCACTTCGAGCCCTCGAGAGGACACAATGTGACCAAGTACTATGCCGTGGTTTACCATAAAGTGACATTTCTCCCAATTAAGGACAAGGTTTGTGTCTATGCATCGTTTAAGAACTAGTTCAAGGTTATTTAAACAACCATCAAAAGAATTGCCATAAACACTAAAGTCATCCATAAATACCTCGATGATGCGCTCCACATAATCCGAGAATATACTCACCATGCATCTTTGAAAAGTAGCCGGGCGCATTGCAAAGGCCAAACGGCATCCGTCTATATGCAAACGTTCCAAACGGACAAGTGAAAGTGGTCTTCTCTTGGTCCTCCGGTGCAATAACAATTTGGTTGTATCCCGAATAACCATCCAAGAAACAATAATAAGAATGCCCCGCTAACCTCTCCAACATTTGATCAATGAAAGGTAAAGGAAAGTGATCCTTTCGGGTTGCGGAATTAAGCTTTCTATAATCAATGCACACTCTCCATCCGGTTTGAACTCTTGTAGGAACAAGTTCATCGTCTTGATTTCGAACAACCGTGACTCCGGATTTCTTGGGTACCACTTGAACCGGACTAACCCACTTGCTATCGGAAATTGGGTAGATTACCCCCACACTTAGCAATTTGAGTATCTCTTTTTTCACAACCTCCATCATGGGAGGATTAAGCCTACGTTGAGCATCACGTAACGGCTTCACGTTTTCTTCCATTAGAATCCTATGCATGCACATGGATGGACTAATGCCTTTGATGTCCGCAATTGTCCACCCAATAGCCGTTTTGTGCTCTCTCAAGACTCTAAGCAAACGGTCTTCTTGTACCGGTGTGAGGTTCTTAGAAATAATCACCGGAAGCTCATCTCCATCTCCCAAGAAAGCATACTTCAAATGGTCCGGAAGCGGCTTCAATTCTAGTTTGGGCGCCTTCACAATAGATGGTACAAGTACTTCATCATTCACGGGTAAAGAAATATATGAAACATTACCCTTTTTAGCCTCTTGCAATGTCGCCAAAGCACCACACATCTCCACCAATTCCTTGGAGATTTCAACATCCAAGTTAGACAAGCCATGGACGTCCAATTCAATGCTCTTTTGCAACACCACATCAAGTTCATCCTCTCGATTCAATTCCACCATTTGTTGCGCTAATGAATCAACCACATCAATGGAGTAAACGGAATGCACATCACTTGGGTAGCGCATGGCTTCAAATATGTTAAAGTGTATTATCTCCTTGTCGAATTCCATAGTGAGTGTACCCTTATCAACATCAATCTTCGTCTTTGCGGTCTTCATGAATGGCCTCCCAAGAAGTAAAGAAGTAGATGCTCGGTTCTCATTGTTGTCCATATCCACCACGAAGAAATCCACCGGAAAAATAAGCTCATTTACTTGCACTAGCACGTCTTCTACAAGTCCCTTTGGATATATGTTAGACTTGTTCGCTAATTGGATAATAACTCTTGTCTCTTTCAAAGGTCCAAGATTCAAGGAGTCATATATTTCGGCCGACATCACACTAATGGAAGCTCCCAAGTCAAGTAAAGCATGTTCAAACCTTTGCTTACCAATAGTAATTGGTACCGTGAAACCACCGGGATCCGTGCACTTTGTAGGTATCTTCTTCAATAGCATAGCCGACGCACTCTCGCCAACTTTAGTAATTTCATTATCAAGCAACCTATCCTTCTTTGTACATAATTCCTTCATGAACTTCGCATACCGTGGAATTGTCTTGATAGCCTCAATGAATGGAATGTTGATTTCAATCTTCTTGAAGATATCCATAAGTGCCTTGTCTTGAGCTTCTTTCTTAGATTTAGCAAAACGACTAGGAAAAGGAGGTGGAGTAGTGAAAGTAGGAACCGGTTCCTTAGATTGGTCGTTTGGTGTGGAGTTCTCCTTTGGTGCGGTTTCCTCCTTATCTTTGACTACCTCTTCAATAGCTTCTTCATGATGACTTGGACCATCCACTTGTCTTCCACTCCTTAAAGTAACCGCATTAACATTCTCTCTTGGATTCACAAATGGTTGTGAAGGAAATTTTGTGGATGCTTGAGATTTTAATAGGTTCACATCGGTCGCCAATTGTCCCATTTGAGTTTGTAAATCCTTGATGGCCGAATCGGTCTTTTGTTGGCTTTGTTGGAACATAGAAGTAAGACCTTGCACACCTTGCATTAACGCATTGAGCTTGTCATCATTCAAAGAATCACGCTCCTTGACTTGTTGTGGTTGGAATTGTTGAGAACCACCTTGTTGTTGAGGTTGAAAGCGTGATTGTTGAAAACCTCCTTGTTGCGCATATGGATTAGGAGCCGCCGCTTGCTTATTTGCATAACTAAAGTTAGGATGATCCTTCCACCCGGGATTATAGGTATTGGAGTATGGATCCTACCTTGGCCTTTGATTTGGATATAAATCATTCACTTGTTCGGTCTCACCATCCGGAATAATTACCGCGGCCATTCTTTGCATCATTATCTCCATGTTACTCATCCTTTGATCAAGATGTGATGATGTATCACTAACTTCATGCACTCGCCTAACCATTGGTTCATCCCTTGTGTAGAATTGTTGCGAGTTTGCCGCCATACTTTCAATCAACTCTCTAGCTTCGGTCAAAGTCTTGTTCATTAGTGCACCACCACCCGCGGCGTCAAGAAGAGACCTATCACTTGGGTGGAGAGCTTCATAGAAGTATTGGAGTATCATAACATCACTAAATTGATGGTGTTTACAGCTTGCCACCAACCTCTTGTATCGCTCCCAACATTCATACAATGATTCTCCCACTTGTTGTTTCAATCCACAAATCTCCTTGCGAATTTGAGTAGCTTTGGATGCGGGAAAATATCTCTCGAGGAAAAGTTTCTTCATCCCATTCCATGTTGTGATACTTCCTAAGGCAAATAATATAACCATTCCTTAGCATTGCCCGCCAAAGAAAACGGGAAAGCTTTCAACATTGCTCCATCCGCATTAGTCTCCGGTGGAAGCATAGCCATAACTATGGCATAGAAGTCCATAAGATGTTTGTTTGGGTCCTCATTCACCATGCCATGGAACTTTGGTAACTCTCTAATCAACCCCGGCTTGATCTCGAAGGTTGAATTAGTTTGGATACACCATTGTTGTGTATCAAGCTTGTGAGAAGCTAGGTCCTTTAGTGTACGATCAGCCATTGTTTCTTCCTCTTTGTCTGAATCACTTGATGAAGAGGTAGGAAGTGGAGTGTTAATCGCACGAATGAAATCCTTTAGTTGAGTGCCGGATCGAAGACGTATTGGACTCGGTCTGCCCTCTTTAAGCATTCACCAAAGGTATAACACACAAACAAGATTCTCACAAACTAAGTTAGATACGGTAAAGAATCTAACAAAGCAAGAATAAAGCAAAAATAAAAATAAAAACAACTAAAAATCGCCCGTTGCTCCCAAGACAACGGCGCCAAAATTTGATGCGTGTCGTAGGTGCAATCAAATTAATCAATGTTTCCACTCAATTAAAAATAATATAATGGAAGTCAAGTTCGTTCCCACGAGGAGCAAGAGATCTTAGTTGTAAAAGTTGTCACGAAAGGGGGGTGTAAAAAGCAAAAGAAAATAAACAAAGCAATTAAAATCGAAAGTTGAAAACAATAAGAGAGACAAGATCAAGGAATCCTTCTTCGTTACGAAACAATGATTAAAGTTATGTTCTTTTCTACTTGTTATTAGTCACAGATTATCACCAACCGTAGGATAGCGAGGTCCGCTAGCTAGCCCCAAAATCCCTAATTCACTTGAGTAACAGTCCGCTTTAGTTATCGATTCTATTCAAAAGAACCACCTTTGAGGTTCGCTTACAATATGTAATTCCCCAATGCATTAAGATTTATGAATTTAGGTTTAGTACTAGTAGTTAAACTCGGTTCGCTTGGTTCACTTTCTAGCGTTGTTTCTACACACAATTGCTCCACGGAATCCCTCCGCAAGGTCTTGTGTTTTCTACTTGTGTAAAGTGTCGAGAACGATTACGTATTCCCTAACTTATACTAGATATAGATCAATTAACAAATCAATTTAGCGTGCACTCCAAACAATCTATCAATCAATCATGAATGAATAAACATTCCTATTAGTAAAAACAATCGATAATCGTGTGAAAAACCTCAAGATAGAATTGAAACAAAACTCAAATCATGTTAAGAACTAGGAATTCATCCTCAATCAATAAGAAAATTAGCTACTCATGTTTTTGAAATTCACACAAATAATAATAATTAAAAGGAGAATTTTCAAGTTCACACAAATAATTAAAAAGAAAAATCTTAGAAAAGCAAGCAAAAACACAAGTGATGTGTGTGTAGAGAGGTGTGTAAAAGTTGTGAAAACTTCTCTATTTATAGGCTTCAATATTCTCCAAATCTTCCAAGGAATAGAATCCTTTTTCTTTTGCAATTCAATTTCCAAATCCAAGCTTTTCTCAACTCTTCCACCTTCTCTTTCCAAATTTGAGTCCAATTCTCCATCCAATTCCAAGCCCAAGTCTTCACACCCATGAGAGAAGTCCATAGAAAATTCTGGAATTTTTACTCGCCGGAAAACTGGGATTGTGGTCGGAATCCGGCCGGAATAGTCGTCGCCGGCCACCTGGAAATTTTCTCCGTCAAGGGAATATTTGACGGAATATTCCGTCAGTCCACCGTTAAGACTAACGGTCAAACTAGTCAACTGTTAGTCAACCGGTCAAAGCAGATGAGGGAGTCAGCTATGAGTCAGTCACTGAGTCAGACTGAGTGGTCTTAATCAGCTGAGTCACTGAGTTGGATCGGGTTGAATCGCCAATTTCTGAGTTGATTCGCCAGAACTGAACTCCAGCCTAGGCCATTGCACAGCTTGCACATCTCAGCCTTGTACTCTCCCTTGACTTCACTGCATCTCAAGAGCATCCCATCAGTGCTACTACCTGCAATATCACCACCATCTCAATCTCCCCTGCACTAACATTTGCTTCTCTTTCTCACTGCCATTCCCTGTAATTCCAGTTCACAAATAAACCACCAAAACTAACCACAACACAACACCACCTCTTCCACCTGCCATGAACCAACAATACAATGTCTGAGTTGCATTTGCCACAGGCCAACCCAGCTGCAACTAATTGCAGCAGCAGCTCAAACCTCCATCTAACCTACACTCCATCTTGCCAGCTTACCAAGCCACCAGAGCCCTGAATTGGTCCTCAACTGAGCCATCTCCATCTATCATCACTAGTGCCTGCTCTAGCTCAGCTGCACTAGCCAATACCACCAGCCATAATGCTACCTTCCATCTCAAAGATCATTACAAAATTACCACAAGCAAATCTGCAACATTAGCTCAGTCATTACAAGCATCCATTCTTTACCAGCACTCCACCAGAACCTTTTCCATCAACATCCAGTGCACTTCAATCCTGCAACTTCATTTCTTCACATTCTCAGCTCATTGCAGTGCCAAAAGAACAACTGCCATTCATCTCTGCCATACAGCCGCAGCTTCTCATCCTTTTAAACAACCTCATACCCATCTCAGATTCATGACCTAAACCCAATTGTCCTGTGTTACTTTGCCTCTTCAATCAACACCACCAACCCATTCTCTGATTCAATTACAGCCAATTCTTCCCTTGATAATCTTCATGGTACACAACATCTTCCTTCTTCTCGACAATGAATCGAACCCATCAATTTCAGTTCCTTAAACAGATTCTTCCATCTTCAATTTATGTGAATCTCAGATCCCATTTTGCTCTTTATCAACATACTCAATCCAATCTTCCATGTCTGTTAGCACAGCATCAACTCCCTCCACTCTTCTCTACTTCTTTATCTCGATCTGAGTTCGATCTCTGGATTTCAAAATAACGTGAAAGCCAATGCTTGCGTTTCTTCTCGCGGTGAGAATGAAAAATGTTAAAGAAAAGTGTTTCTCGATTTAGGGTGAAGGTTAAATGGGGCGGATTCGGGTGCGGGTGTGGGTGTGGGTCTATGGGTTTGGGTTTATACATCCATTTTACCAGCTGATAATAGCACTACATTTCTGGATAAGGGCTACCCAGTTTGGCAGCCCCTTAACTTGAACTGTCCTTCCTTTAGTAATCCTCCAATAGAGAGTAACCCTTAACCTTGGCTGGGTTCCAAATAGTGATCGCCCATGAAATGACAATTTTGCCCTTTTGGCTCAAAATAGAGTAACTTCTTCTTCTTTTCCTCCGTGTGACTCCAAAGTAGCTACAAAACTCAAAACAAGCGTAAAATACATAATTTACAAGAAAAATAGCAAAGAAAGCATAAACTACTAGATAGTAAATTAGGTGTATTCTACACCTATCGAACTATCTCTCGGTTTATTCTTCTTCTTCATCGAACTTTATCGATTCCTCATCTTCGCTTGCATCACTATCGGAGACATCCGAGGAAGGCATATTTTCAGAACTTCATCAAGAAGACAAGGATATGAGGAAAGAGGAATGCGATGGTCATTACAAAGCTGTTTCAATAGTTTGATTGCAAAACGAACAACGTCATTATTAAAATTCGCTACTGTAGTTTGTAATTGCTTCTTCAACCTGGAATACTTGTTATTGCGAAGAGAGAAGTCTTTTGCAAGTTGTGCTTTCTCAGATTCAAGTTCTTTGATTCTAGTTTGAAACCTCTTCTCAGATTCTGTGAACGAATGACAATGAGTTAGCAACTTAATAGCAGTTTCACAAAAAAGAGGTGGTGAAGTGATGAAGAACAGTAAACAACCTTCTCAGCCAAAATCATATCTTTAACCAAGGAAGTATGCTCGGCACATGAAGACTGACGCTAACACCTAAGTTATTTCGGCATTATCTAGAACTTTCGCAGCCCAAGCGAACTCATCATCACTATTTATGACAAGAAGTGAACGAATTTGATTTTCTCGCTCATTAAGTATGGCATTTTGGCGAAGAGATTCATCTCGTTCAATTTGGACTTCAATAAGAGTTTTTTGGAATTTCGCTAATGCCTGTGCACCTTGATTAGCAATGCGATCCTTATCATCTATAAGGCTGCTAATTTTCTTCCTTAGAATATTATTATTCTCGTGGGAGCTAAGATATAAACGTTTTAATCGGTTGGCTAAACCTAAACTAGATCTATGCTCAATTTCTAAGAGATGAAATTTGGTTCGAAGTTCATTTAATGAGAGAGAATTAATTTTGTTTGAAGAACTACTTAAAGATTCGTTGAGATGAGCGAGAAGAGCATCATCATCCATAGGCTCAGGAAATGAATGGAGAAGGATGGCTTCGTCAGAAAGATTATAAATGTCTGCGAAAATGGTAGGTCAGGCAAAGAAAAATAAATGACAAAGTAGAAATGAAGAAAAGAGAAGGGTTTTATACCATAAAGTTGCTGATTAGCACTTTGAAGGGTAGATATTTTGTTCTTCTGGGTAGAAGACTCAACTTCCAACTGACCCGAATTCTTTTCGAAGAGCGCGAGTCTCACTTTCATCCTTCTTGCGAGATGTCACAACTTCAACTTCTAATTCTTTGTTCTTCTCTTTAAGTTGAAGATTTTTCTTTTCAAGATTGTTGCGCCTTTTCTCGAGATCTGAGGCAACAACAAAGGAAGCTCTCCCAGATGATGCGTGTCGTAGGTGCAATCAAATTAATTAATATTTCCACTCAATTAAAAATAATATAATGGAAGTCAAGTTCATTCCCACGAGGAGCAAGAGATTCTAGTTGTAAAAATTGTCACAAAAGGGGGGTGTAAAAAGCAAAAAAAAATAAACAAAGCAATTAAAATCGAAAGTTGAAAGCAATAAGAGAGACAAGACCAAGGAATCCTTCTTCGTTACGAAACAATGAATCGAGTTATGTTCTTTTCTACTTGTTATTAGTCACAAATTATCACCAAAGTCCCATCTCTGAAATCTTGGCAGTTCCAACATCTTCTCCCTGTATTTCTTTCGCTCAGTTTCTTTCTCAATTTTTGGGGAAGATGATTGAGATGAATGAGAGAAAGTCTTCTCTCGATTTAGGGTTGTAATGATTTGGGTGGATATTTGCACCCCAGGGATAGTTACACCCTCTGATAAATGATAAGGGGTACCCTGATGACAACCCCCCTTAGCCTTGACTGGGCCTGGCTTTAGTACTCCTCCAAAAGAGAGTCGCCCTTAACCTTGACTGGGCTCCAAATATTGTTCGCCCATTAAATGACTATTTTGCCCCTTTTGCTCAAATTGGGTGATTCTTCTTCTTTTCCTCCGTTGTGACTCCAAAGTAGCTACAAAACTCAAAACAAGCGTAAAATACAAAATTCACTCGAAAAATAGCAAAGAAAGCATAAACAATAGATAGTAAATAGGATGTATTCTACAC
This sequence comes from Papaver armeniacum, assembly GCA_023531295.1. NCBI lineage: Eukaryota > Viridiplantae > Streptophyta > Magnoliopsida > Ranunculales > Papaveraceae > Papaver > Papaver armeniacum. The sequence continues at coordinate 143,411 of JAJJWW010012867.1, read as the reverse complement.
CCTATCACCAGACTATAAAGGAAAATAAAGAAATTATTAAGATAAGGTTTATAATCGAAATCACAAAGAAATAAAGAAATACGAACATACCAAGGCACTAAGTGCATTTAAGAAATCTGGGAGTCATTGTCCTAGGAAACTCCACGAAAAGAATCATTATCCGCTAAAGTGGGGGGGCATCGCAGATTTGTGCGAGAGCTTCGCAAGTAGCAGAAAAACGATCATCTCCCATTCCTTGCATAGAATCAGAGAAAACACTAGACAATTGCGCCATAGCAGATTTGACTGAATGATTCTCCTTCGCAAAAGAAGTATCAACCTCATTATCATCTTCATTAAATTCTCGGTTTGGGAATTGGGTGAGAAGAGGGATGGATTTTCCGTTTTTTAGAAGATGGAGCAGAAGATTTATCCTTGCAAAGAGTGATTTTTTTTCTTGCCTTTAGCCTTCGCAGCTTCAGAAATATCATTTTCTTCAACACCAACCTTCGCTCACGAATGAAGATAAGAAACAGAGACAATAATATTGTTAAAAATAATAAGGAAAAATATTTCTTACTTCATCCGTGATTGAACGAAGTATCGCCAGAGTACTCGCTTTTGGATTTCTTTTGTAGCTCTTTCTCAATTTGATGATCTAAAAAATTCGGAAGATTAGATATAAGAAGGAGTGAAGATTGTAAAATAAGTAAAAGTTAGGAAGTATACCTCTTTTGCCTTTTCGGGCCAATTAAATACCCACGGGTGATAATTTGCGAGATTCGCAGGGAGTACATTGGAACACGAAATATAAGGTCCGGTCAAAAATAGTGGAAAGACAGGACCACCTCTCATCTTTAGAGTAGCGAGGAACATTGTTCTTGCCGGAATGCCGATCAATATCTAGCATGAGTCTCTTATCGTCGGAAACGTTCTCTTTTCTTTTCAATCGGGCACCCCAGTGAGATTTGTCATTCTTCATATTTATCACTTCATAATTTTCAAAAAAGTTTTCTACTGAGTACTTTTCAGTGATTATCTCTAAGTATGCGAATTTTTGGATCTCTGACGTTATCAGGGTATAGAGATCCCTTACCAGCGCCACGATGGGCGAATTCAAGCATTAGACGGATGCAATCACCACTTAATTGATAAATAGCTCGCGAGAATTTCTCATGAGCAAGGATTTCATAGAATAAGGGCAGTTCGGGATCGTAGAGAGGAATGGGAAGGCCTGCGAGGATTTGACCTAGCGAGATTATGATTTTCTGATCATCACAATGATGATCAGTGAACAATTTTGCAGAAAGAATAGATGAAGATTCTTGATTTGGAATGGTGGACAAGGTGAAACCCTTTTCTTGTAAATTATTTTGAGTCTCAACCAAGAGAGTTTCATATTTACGACCAGATGGAGCCATTCTCAGAGTATGGGAATGATTAGAAAGTTAAAGATCAAAAGAAAGAAGAAAATAGAGATTTACAGTAGCAGGAACGTGAATGGCGGAGGAGAAGAATTGAAGAAGATTTGCAGAGAGAAAGTAAAAAAGAAGAAAAGGAAGATGAGAAAACTATATATAGAGAAAAATTCTCGAGAAGATAAATGCATTTAATGCGAGAAGAGACGTGAATGGTCAAGAAAAGACGGTTGAAAGAAACGTGTCAAGAAAAGAGCGGAAGAAGAAACGTGTGTAATAAATTACAGTGTAAGAGTGCGGGATCATAACGAGAAAAAAGATGAACTGTTGAGGCATTTCAAAAATGATAATTCTCATGACATTCTCTTCTTCGCAGAGAAAACATGAGAAGAGGCAAGATGTAGGATCAGAATATCGCAACAACCATACCTCGCGAGATTAATAAATGAAAGCATTGCGAAAGTGTCGCAAAAAAATAATATAAATGACGCAATGAATGACGGCAGCCAAAACACGAGAAAGATGTGAAGACCCAGCGAGATTTAGGAGAGTGGCGAGATTTTGATTTATACACTTGCGATATCTCGCAAGTCATTCTCGAAAATAAAGGACAGCTTAGCTGTCATCCATTGTATACTACCCTATATAAAGAGTCGAATAAGCCTGTTGTGGGGGGATCTTTTTCCGAGTGTTGGTCAAGTTATTAGGAGAGAGAAAGTTTGTAGTAATTGTAATTTCTTTAGCCTCTTTTCCATTTTATTTTGTAAACGTTCAAGGAATTAATCAATAAAAATCATTATCATTCATCTTCAAATGTCTTAGTTGTGTGAATTCTTGTGAGGGGTGTAGTGTAGGATTTCCTGCAACTACAAAATATAAAAGAAAAAAAACTACGAGATAAAAAAAAAAAGGCTAATGTTACATCTATTACATCGAAATAAACACCCACTATCAGTTAAGAAAGTAAGAAGAAAGACTAATGTTACAACAATGTCCAGATAAATTACAACTTATGGTGTAAAAAAAGACCTGCTTATCTCATATCCTTATGAAACCACTCTCAATCATTTCTCTGTAAAGATCGTTACCCTCTCAAGTACGTTCCCCAACTCCGGGAAAAACATAGAAACCACCTGAGAGAACAAAAAAATAAAATAATATTACACACGAACAAAACACATGAGCAATGAAAAAAGCTTGTAAATGATTTATGTAAAGGGGCTTTATCATATCTACATACTACAGTAAGTGATTTTGACTACATATCTAAAGCAAGTAACAATCATTGTTGTAAGCACCACAAATTCTTGATCTGGATAAAGAATGGACGTATACACATACCTGGTGGAAGTGACTGCTTCAACTTCTCAGCTTTCTCTTGATCGAATACACATAAAGTGTACAAGTACTTGGAACACCTAACCTTGAGCTTAATCACAAAAAATAAAATAATGTTAAACAAAAATAACCATCCATGGAAACATAGTCAGAAAGCATTTGCAAGACCACATACTATCATTAAGCAGTACTCAAACCTACTCTTGTCAAACATGAGTCATGTGCATGTGAGTGACTCCTCCTCCAAACAAACTCCACATAATTGAACTCAAACAGCTATTTATCTTCTTCCCTTATTCTTGCATTCAGGATCACAACATACCGATAAATCTGTTGTAACACATCAGCTCCAGCAAACAAGTTGTGTTGTGATGCGTGTCGTACCACAACAAATTAATTCAAGATTTCCACTCAATTAAAAATAATATAATGGAAGTCAAGTTCGTTCCCACGAGGAGCAAGAGATCTTAGTTGTAAAAGTTGTCACGAAAGGGGGGTGTAAAAAGCAAAATAAAAAATAAACAAAACAATTAAAAGGTAAAGTTGAAAGCAATAAGAGAGACAAGATCAAGGAATCCTTCTTCGTTGCAAAATAATGAATCAAGTTATGTTCTTTTCCACTTGTTATTAGTCACAGATTATCACCAACCGTAGGATAGCAGGTCCGCTTAGCTAGCCCCAAAATCCCTAATTTCACTGAGTAACAGGTCCGCTTAGTTATCAGATTCTATTCAAAAGAACCACCTTGAGGTCCGCTTACAAGATGTAATTCCCAGAATGCATTAAGATTTATGAATTTAGGTTTAGTACTAGTAGTTAAACTCGGTTCGCTTGGTTCACTTTCTAGCGTTGTTTCTACACACAATTGCTCCACGGAATCCCTCCGCAAGGTCTCGTGTTTGCTACTTATGTAAAGAGTCAAGAAACGATTACTTATCTCCTAACTTTCACTAGCATTAGATTAAACTAACAAATCAATTTAGCATGCGTTCTAAACAATCTATCAATCAATCATGAATGTCTTTAAGATCACTCCTATTAGTAAAAACAAACGATAATCATGTGAAGAACTTCAAGATAGAATTGAAAACAAAACTCAAATCATGTTAAGAACTAGAATTCATCCTCAATCAATAAATTAACTACTCATGTTAAAGAGTTCACACAAAGAATAAGAAAAGAAAAGAATTGTGTGTAGAGATGTGTAAAAGAGGTGTGTAGAAGTTGTAGAAAACTTCTCTATTTATAGGCTTCAAAATTCTCCAAATCTTCTAAGGAATAGAATCCTTTTCCTTTTGCAATTCAATTTCCAATTCCAAGCTTTTCTCAACTCTTCCACCTTCTCTTTCCAAAGTTGAGTCCAATTCTCCACCCAATTCCTAGCTTTTCTTCATACCCATGAGAGAAGTCCATAGAAAGTTCTGGAATTTTGCTCGCCGGAAAACTGGGATTATGGCCGGAATTTGGCCGGAAAACGCGCCACGGCCACCTGAAAATTTCTCTGCTGTCGGAGAATATTCGACGGAATATTCCGGCTCGATCCACCGTTAGGACTAACGGTCAAACTGGTCAACCGTCAGTCAACGTTAGTCAACAGTCAACGATCTAATTCGGTGAGTCAACTCGAGTTAGAACCGAGTCGATGATTCAACTCGGTCACGCACTGGCCACTTGCCGAGCCATCTTGTGTTGCACCAGATGGTGCATCATCGCTTGCTCCCAGCCATAATGGCTCTCTACCATTTCATTCAGCTCTCTCTTCGCACATCCAATCTTTCTTTCCACCAAAGACTTCCAACTACTTTGTAGCTCATTCATTCAACCCCGCCTTTCATCTCGGTTCCATTCTAGTGCCAAAGACAAATCACAACTCCACTGCAACACTTCACAAGCACTTGCTCCATAGACAGATTGCCGGCTCCCTGTCATGCCATTGAGCCCCGCAGAATTCTCGGATGCCCTTAATTGAGTTATACTTGCTACCAGCGCCAACAACTCAACCATCATTTCCTCATCCTGTGCTAGCCATCTACGCCTTGTAATCCAGTGCAGTTTGATTCCACTGCAGCTTCCCATCTCTCTGCATTACCAGCTCTGTTGGCCCTGCACTGAGTTATCAACCCACTCAGTCCTTGCAGCCAACACCTCAATACACAGGCCTGTCATTTCAGTGCCACAATAATGCTGCATCAATATATAACTCTCCCTGTAACTCCATCTCAGCTGCCATTCCTCAAGCCATACATATTCCATTGAATCCCTCCACAGCTCAACTCCATAACCTACAACTGTAATACCCCGAGCCACCATCTCGGGCCAGTTCATAAGACCCATTATCTCCAGCTTCAGAGCCAACTCCTACCATCAATTTCTCAAGACCTGCAACCATTGCAATGCAGCTTTGCAACCCCTATTGCACTACACCTGCTGCAATTGTGCAAACCCCAGCTGCTCATTGCAGCCAACACCATCTGGCAGTCTCTCCAAGCCACTTAACCTTTAATCATTATCACCTGCTACAGGCTCAAACTTTTAAGCATCAGCACCACCTTCATCTCGTGCCACTTTGCTCCTTGCAGTCTCAAGCCATCATTCCCGGCTCTCAGTGTGCAGCCCATGCCTCGAGTTCAAGAATGACACACGCACCACCGATTAGCCAACAATTCAAGCCATGCCATTCCATTCTCTGTTGCCTCAAACACTCCATCAAAGCAGCACCAACTCAATCTGCAACACACATTCGATTGAACTCATTTATCCAAAATCACAGCCATAGCAAATCTTATTCGTCTACAATCTCATACTCATCTCGATCTGCACTTTCTCTGGATTTCAACCAACAATCAAAACCCCGATTTCTTTGAACTCAACAACCACCACCCATCTTCGATTTTCACATCAATTCCTTCACAGCAAGAACCCCAAGTTCATCTCCATCGATTCACCCCTTTCTTAACATCTACAGCTTCAATCTCTCCTTCTCTACAAGCTATTGACATCATCGTTCTTCGTTATCTCTTCATATTGAGTTCTCGGACCCATTCATCATCACAGCAAATCTGCTCTCATCTCCCCTGTTTCTTCCGGCAAGAATTTCTTCTCTCAATCTCGATCTCTCGGCTATCACTTGAGCTCGACAATAACCTCCCAACTCCATCCCTGGGATTCGATCTCCACAAAATTCTTCTCCCACTCGGTGAATCAATTTCTCGGGCAACAAAGAAAGACACAAAGACCATAGCTCTCTCTCGTTTCAGTTTCAGGTGGAAAGAGTTGAAATGAATGAGACAGTTTCTCTCGATTTTAGGTTTAGAATTATGAATTGGGTTTGGACTCGGGCATGGATCCGGGTATGGAGCAGGGTATGTGGGCAAGATATGTGGGCTTGGGTATGGGTCAGAGATTAGGGTGTGGGTGGATTCAAACACCCACCATAAGTACACCCCATTAATGCAATTCTCACTCCCTTCTTTTGGATAAGGGACACCTCTTTGACCTCCCCTTAACCTTGGCTGGGCTCCATATAGTATTCCCTCCTTGGTGAAATGACCTTTTTGCCCTTTTGGCTCAAATTGGGTGATTTCTTCTTCTTTTCCTCCGTGTGACTCCAAAGTAGCTACAAAACTCAAAACAAGCGTAAAATACATAATTTACAAGAAAAATAGCAAAGAAAGCATAAACTACTAGATAGTAAATTAGGTGTATTCTACACCTATCAAATTCCCCCACACTTAGACTTTGCTAGCCCTCGAGCAAATCAAACTAAAAACTCACAACTTCAAAGCGTTCAAGCGTCACAAGCATCCAAAGAGTTATGAGGACATAGAGTTTCTGCATGCTAGTAATAAGAAGTTAGAAATACCAAAGAACATATTCTCATTCTTAAATGTTGAGTGAGAAATAACCACACCATAATGAGAGAATGCGTGTTTGAGAAACGATCAATAAGCATTTCGCCTCGACTTCTGCCTCACCAAAATGGATTTTATGATAATTGCACTCAAAAAGACGGCTTTTTTATGGTTCTCACATGTGTGCGGTAGGAATGAAGAGAGAATTCTCTGCGACACGTTGAATGGTGGGAAGGACAACTTCCGAAATATTTTGAAAAACCCACATCTTTTAATATTTTGAAAAACCATTTTTCTGACGATCTCTAAGAAAGGAAATCAACCATATTATCGAGGATGAGATTACTTACTTACCTTCACATCCGATTGCCAATTATGATAACACCACTCTCACGGCATCCAATAGAAACGTCTTCCGCTCCTCGTCTTGATCTTCTTAGTCTTCGTCTTCGGTTTCAACTATTGATGATAAACCCTTGAATTTCATAAATCCTTAACAATTTATAACTCTTTACCTTGAAATCCTTGTCGCTTGAAACTACTTTATAGATTTTCCTTCCCCACGGCTTATTAACAAAACAAATATTTCTCTTGTTTTTCTCTTTTTTTTTTTTTTTTTTTTCTTTTTTTTTTTTTTTTTTTTTTTTTTTTGAACAAGAGAAATTGAATACAAAAATAAACCATGGCCGTGGGAGAAGTATTTTACCGCTCGATTCTTCACAACTTGTATCGTCTTGAAATCATAAACCTCAAAAATTCTCACCTTTTAATTTTCTTCGCTCTTATGAATAAGTCTTCATACTTGGATATAAAATTACCTCATTGTAGTGTAAGTCTTCAACATATATGTAAAATCCGCTCTTTGTATGTTGCTTTACTTATATTTGAAATTTGCTCTTTTTCTCGTTCCGTTGCTTGTAAACCTTAAACTTTTCCAACTTTCCTTGTTGATTTTGATGTCGCTCCTTGTTGATGATGAGAGTGTTTCTATGGATCCGTTGTTGTCGCGAGAGAGAATGGTGCTAACTGCAAATCGAACTACAAGAAGGAAGCTTTTCATCCATGGACGTCACCCTCATGATTGACAAAATTAGCACTCAAGAGATCAAAGAGTAGTGCTTTTATTGGTGGGAGGTTGGGTAGCTCACCATTCTACCCGGAATTAACGTACGGTGACACACACTCAAAAGAAGCTCTTTAGTAGATGGAAAATTTCTGGTCGGTGCCTCACATGATATGAATACGGGTAGTCTCCACTAATGATTGATCAGCAACTCTAATAACGCATTTCTCCCACGCACCAAATTCGCATCACCGGCATGATTAAATCCATTATTTAACACTCTAACAAGCAAGAAATCCGAATGTAGTTCTCTAACATTTCCAAGTTCAATTATGTCGGTCAAAATCTCTATGTAAACATAACTAGAAATATGCTAGTGACTCTCAAATCTTTAAAAGTTGGAATTTTTAAGTAAAACTTTTTTTTTTTTTTTTTTTTAAAAATTTTTAATTTTTTTGTAATTTTTGTTTTAAAAACATGCTTAACCACTCCCCCCACACTTAAACCTTACATTGTCCTCAATGTAATTGAATCCTCCTAGTAAAGTCAAGGTGGGAAATTTTAACATGATAAGAAACAAGAAAAAGAAATAACAAAAAGCAAAAAGATAAGAAATACAAAACCGATGGGTTGCCTCCCATGAAGCGCTTGTTTTAAAGTCGACGGCCCGACTTGGCTCTTGCATGATTCATTCCCCATATACTAACAATCTGAAAATTTGAGGATCCACCCATAATACCTGTTTTACAAACAATAACTCCATACAAATATTAGCACAAGAAAATAATAATGAAATTATCGTTCGATAGAAATTTCCCCCACACTTATTCTCGTCCACACTCGGAAGTGTATAAAGAACATAGAATTTGGGAATTTCCATGTATTCCTCTTGGCAAACCTGCATGGTGTTAGCATCAAGTGATTCCAATGGTGGATATTTAGAAACAAAATCATCCAAAAATACTTTCGAAGCACATACATTCAACCCAATAAGAGGTAAAGGAGAAGAATCAATAGGCAAAGGGTTAGACAAACCTTTCAAAAATTCTTGTATTATAGAATCCTCTTCATCCTTAAAAAATTCAGTGAATTACTTACCTCTTGCATATCGTGGTCCTCTATTAAACCTTGCAACCATTCTTCGTCGTTTTCTACCTTAACCATAGTCTCGCATCATTAAAATCATTCGCAAGTTCAATTGGGTCTTCCACAAAATCAATGAATGTGGTTTCATCCTCTATAATCATCTCTTCAACATTCTCATCATCGGAATCGGGCCATTCACAAAAATGATTCTCATCGGTATAGATTGTAAAATCTTTCTTGTGCGGTGTTACTTCGTTTACAACAATAGGTAAGTCATACCCAATCTCCTCCTTTTGAATAGGTGAAGGATCGTTATTATGATCCGGAGTTGGAATAACTTCCTCATTGTCGGAACACTCATACACTTCCGCGGACTCCCATCTTTCCCGAAGAAATTTTTTCCAAGCACTAAGTGCATCCTCCTCAAGCTCTACCTCTTGAATAGGTGATTGATCATTATTAAGATCAAGGCTTGAGTAATCTACACTAGCGTCATCAAAAGTCTCTAAAGGTTGGTTAAGTTGTTCGTATATTTTCTCCGAATTCCTTTGAATTTCTCGATGTGATTCCTCCCAATCATAAGGTTGCTGGTCTTGTAGTGATTCTTGCAACTTTTGTTGAAGATCCCCAATCATGGCCAACATCTTATCTGCAAAACTAGAGAATTTCTGATCATAAACAAAACTATCCTCCCATCCTTGTGATTGTCCACTTACATACCCGTCATAAGGTTGTTGATATGTATGAGAATATCCATAAGGTTCTGTAGGAAATTGGTCATAGCCAAAAGATTGGTTTTGATTGTATCCTAAGGATGGTTGGAAGTTGTCATAATGTTGAGGTTGAAAACCGTATTGATTGTTGTAATATGCTTGCTCTTGTCCACCGTACATGGAAAACCGGCACCTGAAATAAGATTCAAAAAAACAAGTTAGATACGGAATAGAATCCAACAAAGCAAGAATAAAGCAAAAAGAAAAATAAAAACAACTAAAATCATCCGCTGCTCCCCGGCAACGGCGCCAAAATTTGATGCGTGTCGTACCACAACAAATTAATTCAAGATTTCCACTCAATTAAAAATAATATAATGGAAGTCAAGTTCGTTCCCACGAGGAGCAAGAGATCTTAGTTGTAAAAGTTGTCACGAAAGGGGGGTGTAAAAAGCAAAATAAAAAATAAACAAAACAATTAAAAGGTAAAGTTGAAAGCAATAAGAGAGACAAGATCAAGGAATCCTTCTTCGTTGCAAAATAATGAATCAAGTTATGTTCTTTTCCACTTGTTATTAGTCACAGATTATCACCAACCGTAGGATAGCAGGTCCGCTTAGCTAGCCCCAAAATCCCTAATTTCACTGAGTAACAGTCCGCTTAGTTATCGATTCTATTCAAAAGAACCACCTTGAGGTCCGCTTACAAGATGTAATTCCCGTAATGCATTAAGATTTATGAATTTAGGTTTAGTACTAGTAGTTAAACTCGGTTCGCTTGGTTCACTTTCTAGCGTTGTTTCTACACACAATTGCTCCACGGAATCCCTCCGCAAGGTCTCGTGTTTGCTACTTATGTAAAGAGTCAAGAAACGATTACTTATCTCCTAACTTTCACTAGCATTAGATTAAACTAACAAATCAATTTAGCATGCATTCTAAACAATCTATCAATCAATCATGAATGTCTTTAAGATCACTCCTATTAGTAAAAACAAACGATAATCATGTGAAGAACTTCAAGATAGAATTGAAAACAAAAACTCAAATCATGTTAAGAACTAGGAATTCATCCTCAATCAATAAATTAACTACTCATGTTAAAGAGTTCACACAAAGAATAAGAAAAGAAAAGAATTGTGTGTGTAGAGATGTGTAAAAGATGTAGAGAGGTGTGTAGAAGTTGTAGAAAACTTCTCTATTTATAGGCTTCAAAATTCTCCAAATCTTCTAAGGAGTAGAATCCTTTTCCTTTTGCAATTCAATTTCCAATTCCAAGCTTTTCTCAACTCTTCCACCTTCTCTTTCCAAAGTTGAGTCCAATTCTCCACCCAATTCCTAGCTTTTCTTCATACCCATGAGAGAAGTCCATAGAAAGTTCTGGAATTTTGCTCGCCGGAAAACTGGGATTATGGCCGGAATTTGGCCGGAAAACGTCGCCGCCGGCCACCTGAAAATTTCTCGTTGTCGGAGAATATTCGACTTAATATTCGTCGATCCACCGTTAGGACTAACGGTCAAACCTGTCAACCGTCGTCAAACGTTAGTCAACAGTCAACGATCTAATTCTACCGAGTCAACTCGAGTTAGAACCGAGTCGATGATTCAGCTCGGTGCGAGACCGGGCCACTTGCCGTGCCATCTTGTGTTGCACTGTGATGGTGCATCACCGCTTGCTCCCACCATAATGGCTCTCTACCATTTCGATTCGGCTCTCTCTTCCGCACATCCAAAGTCCGTCGCATCCACCACAGACTTCCAACTCGCTCGTAGCTCATTCAACCCTCGCCTTTCATCTCGGTTCCATTCTAGTGCCAAGACAAATCACAACTCCACCTGCAACACTTCACAAGCACTTGCTCCATGACATGCATTGCGCCTCCCCATCATGCCATTGAGCCCCCAGAACTCGGATGCTCCGTAATTGAGTTATACTTGCTACCAGCGCCAACAACTCAACCATCATTTCCTCATCCTGTGCTAGCCATCTCTGCCTTGTAATCCAGCTGCAGTTTCATTCCATCTGCATTCCCATCTCTGCATTACCCATTTCATGGCCCCGCCCGAGTTATCAACCCACTCGGTCCACTGCACCAACACCTCAATACACAGCCTGTCATTTCGATTGCCACAATAATGCTTTGCATCAATATATAACTCTCCCTGTAACTCCATCTCACCTGCCATTCCTCAAGCCATACATATTCCATTGAATCCCTCCACACTCAACTCCATAACCTACAACTGCAATACCCGAGCCACCATCTCAGGCCGTTCATAAGACCCATTATCTCCAAATTTCGAGCCAACTCCTACCATCAATTTCTCAAGACCTGCAACCATTGCAATGCAGCTTTGCAACCCCTATTGCACTACACCTCTTTGCGGTGTGCAAACCCACCGCTCATTGCAGCCAACACCATCTGGCAGTCTCTCCAAGCCACTTAACCTTTAATCATTATCACCTGCTACAGGGGCTCAAACTTTTAAGCATCAGCACCACCTTCATCTCGGCCACCGCTCCTTGCAGCCTCAAGCCATCATTCCCAAGCTCTCCCGTGTACAGCCCATGCCTCGAGTTCAAGAATGATTACAAGACCACCGATTAGCCAACAATTCAAGCCATGCCATTCCATTCTCTGTTGCCTCAAACACTCCATCAGCAGCACCAACTCAATCTGCAACACACATTCGATTGAACTCATTTATCCAAAATCACACAACCATAGCAAATCTTATTCGTCTACAATCTCATACTCATCTCGATCTCGCACTTCCTCCGGATTTCAACCAACAATCAAAACCCCGATTTCTTTGAACTCAACAACCACCACCCATCTTCGATTTTCACATCAATTCCTTCACAAAGAAGAACCCCAAGTTCATCTCCATCGATTCACCCCTTTCTTAACATCTACAGCTTCAATCTCTCCTTCTCTACAAGCTATTGACATCATCGTTCTTCCGTTATATCTTCATATTGAGTTCTCGACCCATTCATCATCACAAAAATCTGCTCTCATCTCCCTGTTTTTCCGGCAAGAATTTCTTCTCTCAATCTCGATCTCTGGCTATCACTTGAGCTCGACAATAACCTCCCCAACTCCATCCCCTGGGATTCGATCTCCACAAAATTCTTCTCCCACTCGCTGAATCAATTTCTCGGGCAACAAGACACACAAACAGACCATAGCTCTCTCTCGGTTTGATTTCAGGTGGAAAGAGTTGAAATGAATGAGACAGTTTCTCTCGATTTTAGGTTTAGAATTATGAATTGGGTTTGGACTCGGGCATGGATCCGGGTATGGAGCAGGGTATGTGGGCAAGATATGTGGGCTTGGGTATGGGTCAGAGATTAGGGTGTGGGTGGATTCAAACACCCACCATAAGTACACCCCATTAATGCAATTCTCACTCCCTTCTTTTGGATAAGGGACACCTCTTTGACCTCCCCTTAACCTTGGCTGGGCTCCATATAGTATTCCCTCCTTGGTGAAATGACCTTTTTGCCCTTTTGGCTCAAATTGGGTGATTTCTTCTTCTTTTCCTCCGTGTGACTCCAAAGTAGCTACAAAACTCAAAACAAGCGTAAAATACATAATTTACAAGAAAAATAGCAAAGAAAGCATAAACTACTAGATAGTAAATTAGGTGTATTCTACACCTATCATGTTGTACAACTTGGATGAAACCAATTTCATCCTAGTTTAAACGTGATGAAACAATATATACGACAAATTGAAGCTAGATGAAAATGGTTTGATTTCATTTGATGCTATATTAAACCTGGATGAAACTGGTTTCATCCTAGTTTAAACGTTGATGGAACAATATACACCATAATTTTCAAGGTGCTGAAACAATATACACCACAATTGAACCTACATCCTAGTTATACTATATTAAACCTGGAAGAAACTGGTTTCATCCTAGTTTAAACATGCTGAAACAATATACCCAAAAAATTAAACCTAAATGAAACTAGTTTCATCCTAGTTTAAACATCTGCTGAAAAAATATACACCACAAATTAAACCTAGATGAAACTGGTTCCATCCTAGTTTATAATACATTAAACCTGGATGAAACTGGTTTCATTTTAATTTATACGTGTGCTGAATTAATACACACCACAAATTAAACCTAAATGAAAATGGTTCATCCTAGTTTATACTATAGGAAACATTCTCATGTAACCAAATTAGTCTTGTGGGAAGTAGTATAATGTATATATGTATCATGCTCTGAACATGTAGGGACAGTTTTATTAGATATATTGTTTCTTACTAGGGCATGAATCGCTTTCCAAAAGCCACCAAATGTTGAACCCTCACAAACTAGTAATGCCAAGATCACCATAAAAGAAGCATAAAATTTCAGAGATGCTATATGCATAACCTGACTATTAGTCCCATAACTAAATAAGACTACCAACAGATGCAAACCAGTAATTACATCCTACCTTAAAGTTAGATGAAAATAAGTTACATCCTATCAAATATAGTGCAGGAAATGATATATATATATATATATGCCATAGAAACTCACTAGGGCATTCTTACAAACACCTGCTGAGCATGACTTCGACTATGCCTATTCTTAGAGTACAATTCATACTTGTTAAACATTTAGATCCATACTAGTTAAACATTGCTAAGAACAAATTCAAGTTACACGCATACTAATTTCATCCCAGTTAGATATGTACACTGCAGATTTAACCTGGATATTGTTTTCATCTAGTTTTAATCTGCTAAAACAATATACACTGCAGATTAATTAAACCTGGATGAAACCATTTTTATCATAGTTTAAACCTGATAAACAATTTATATAACCAGATGCAAACCAATTTCATCCATAACATATACTTCAACAAATCAATCATGCAATCAATCCAAAACATAACCATATGCAAACCAGTTTCATCTATAACATACAATTCATACAAAAACCAAATAAAATCAAGTTACATCCACACATCCACTGAAATGAAAAAAAAATCAACCAATTCAATAAATCAATCATGCAATTTTGAAAATAAATTCAAAATAGATTTAGATTTGAAAACTTACGAGTTCAAGGAGATATGGAACTGATCGATTGAAACCCTAATTCTTAGAAGAAACTGAATTGATCAATTGAAACCCTAATTCTTAGAATAGGCTAGAAACCTTTCATGTTGTAGTTGTTTTGGTGTTTGCAGATGGTGGAGAAACCAATTTCAACTAGTTGATGCTGACGAGATGGTGGATGAAACCAATTTTTGATATTATTGTTGGTGGAGAGACGGAGGATGAAACCAATTTTCTCTGATAGTGTTGATGGTGAAGAGACGGTGGAGAAACCAATATCTTTTTTGGAGATGGTGGAGAGCAGATGAAGAACATTGTGGAGATGGTGGAGAGAAAATGAAGAACGTTGTGGAGATGGTGGAGAGAGGGAGATCGATATTCTCTAGGTACTTTCCTATTAAGGATAATCCAGTCTGTTTCAAATGAAAATATTCCCCGTCCATCTGAACCGGGAAAAATACTCTTCTGGCAAATGACCCATTTTCTTAGAAAAATACTACTAGGAAATTTATAATATTTCTAAATTCTATATCCTGCATCTGAGACGTTCCAATTTAAAAACTATAAACCGTAAAGTTTTTGGGTCTTTGATGCCTTCGTATGTAGAGATTCGATGTTATTTATTCATTCCAATACGACGAGTTTTGAAGATCATATGTCATTTCTTCTAAGAATTAGGTTAGAGAGAAAAGAAACAAATTTTATAGACGCGTATATTATCCATGTGACGTTAATTCGGGTTTTAAACGAAAAATATATTTGGATGACCCGATTGTTAACTAACCGAAGTTGAATTGAACTACTAACTATAGTGGATGGGTAAGTTTGGAAGAAACATATTAAAGTCAAATGATAAAGGACAAAGGACAGTTGGGCAACCCCTCTATCATTGAGATATGTAATGAAGAAAGTGGGCCCAACTATTTTCTTAGTAAGGATTCTTTATGAATAAATTTCTCCATAATGCTACCATTTTTGGTCTAACTAGTGAAAGTATTAACCATATACATATTTTTACAATTAATTACGGGTGGCCATTCAAAATGGTGTTGGAGCTCAGCTTGTGGCGAGATCCCATCCAATCTTTTGTAATGAATATTAATTTTCTTCTTTTTAAAAATAAAAATAAACAACTTATAATATTGGAAAAATAAATAATTTATGAAATCCCAGATGATATTAATTTATTTTTGGAAAATTCCTAGAAAATGACATTGTTTATTCATGAGTCTAATTCACAATACTCTGTAGCAAACGAGAGTGAACGATCCATAACATTATATAAAATCCTTTTGTTAGCTTGTTGCATTGCTCCTAAAATAAAAGCTGGTGTACTAGTATTTCCTCGAACAATACCCAAACAAACAATTTCATCGGATATTATAAAATTAGCTTTATAATCTGGAATAACATAATCGGCTTGTTGAAAATGAAGTGTTATGGAAGGATATTTACTAGTATCAAATTTATCGGGTAGGCGGAAACACATATCAAAATTTTGGTGAGAACCAATATATTTGATTCCGAGATCGTCAAAATATTCATCCACCAAATCTGCAACTCTATCAAAATGATCTTTATACATAACGGATATTGGAGCACCAGAATCTATGAAAGTACCGCCTTCTCCTTGACCGTGAAGTTTGAAAGTACCTATAGGAAATCTTACTCTTCTGTTACCTACACTAATATCTTCTAGATTTAAATAATATTGTTGAGTTTGAAACGTAGGCATAACTATTGGAGTTCTATATACTTTTTGACCCGCACCTCCAATTGTCGCATCTGCACCAAATCTTAAATATGTTTTTGATCCCTCAATATACGGGTTAAACATCTCGAAACAGTAGGAAAATTTTCCTTGTCCAGCAGCACCTAGTTGATTTATAAAAGACCACTCTCCTGATCCTAAGCCGAGTATTCCTGCAATAAGATCACGTTTTCCATATAAATGATTATTACCGATAAAGTTTTCGAAATTCTCTTGGAGAAAACCACAACCCATGTGTAATTCAATGCTTTCAAGGCGACCGGTGTCGGAGCTTAGAGTGAGTTTTTCTTCAGCAAAAATACCAGATGTAACTGATCCAGTCATATAGCGTGCTACGTAAGTGCATTGACCATCAGCATTGCATTTATCTCCCTTACAAAGAGGATGTGTATTACAAGGAACAGGATGATATGTAGTTGATGAACTCCAAGGATAAAGTGGCATATCTTGGAAGAAAGTTTTAGTGGCACCTTCACACTGAATCCATGTTCGATCACTACCTGTATCAATCATCAAATAATAATTCAAGAATGAATTTCGTTTACGAGGAAACGTACCTAAACCGACCATTACAACGTAAAACATTCTTGGTTCGTAAACTATAGGAAAACGCGCAACATCGGGATTTATAGAATGTGTTGCATTAATCTGGAATAATATTTGTGACTCGATGTAACGTGCTTTAGATTTGGATTCTTCGACGAATCTTTGTAGCCTTTCATCTCGTGTTAAATGGTCATCGGGATATAAAGGTGATTCTATGGAATCTATATGAATCATCTTCATACTAAATCCTGTCTTTAGATTCACCGCGATGACTGAGTTTAATAGCAGCGAAACATGAGTGATTGCTATAAGAAAAATGAAAAAAGTTCCTCCCATTTTTTATATAAAACGAATTTTGATGAACACAATTGTGTGCAATTTTGGACTTCCATATGTAGCACTATATATAGAAAATGATACGATGAGTGCCACTTGGTACTGCACACAGGGATCTCCGTTGCATTATCACATAAAGGATTATCAAGATTCATTAGCAAAGTAAATTAATTATATCTTTGGTTATCAATATTTATTAAGAAATCATGTCAATCAAATCTTTGGATATCAAAATTTATTGAAAAAGCATATCAATCGTATCATAGGATACCAAGAGTTATTAAGGAATCATATAAATTAATAAAGCTTTGGATATCAAGATTTGTTAACAAATCATATCAATCAGATCTTTGGATATCAAGATACTTAGAGAAACTTTAGTGTTTTTGAAATAAGGAGTATATGGCAACAAAAGCAGCCACACTCCTATAAGTCCCATATTTCTATATTCTCAAACTGAGTGTCTGTATATGAGAACTTTTTATGATAATTCTCATATGTAGCTTCACGCTGTTATAAGCACCGTGGAAGATTGGACGTAATTTTAAAAAGCGTTACATGTTGGACTCTGTTTTAGCTAACGTTTTTATAAATGGACGTTGTTAATAAATGGACAGGGGTAGGATCCGTTGACATGGTTATAATGACATAATCTTGACATTTTAGCGCCATTTTCTCTACCAAACCCAACGGGCAATGAATTCGAGGCTAATTTTTTGATAACATGTTCTTATTATAAGTCTATATACTTCTACCAAAGATGAGATCATTCCGAGATGTATAAGATCACCATCTACCATTTTGAATATCAACCGTTGAAGATTAACGGTTGAAATTAAAATATATGGATGGTGAAGTTTCGTATTTCGGAATTCTCTCAGTTTAGTAGGAATGTAGAGTTTTATACGAGGAACATGTCGCCAGAATATTAGCTTTAAATTCATTGTCGGTTAGGTTTGGTAGAAAAAATGATAACCATGTCAACGGATCCTTCCCCGGACAGGGGTAGGATCCGTTAACATGGTTATAAATACGTGTGGCTAGAAAGGTTTTTAAATTTACCTTTTGTGAAATGCTTTTAATAAAAGCGCCTGGTTCAAGACGTGAATTATGTTTATAAATGCGTGTGGCTGGAAAGGTTTTTAAAATTACCTTTTGTGGCTGGTTCCAGACGTGAATTATAATAGCGTTTCGCTTGAACACGCTTTGAAATACCGTTTCACTAAGCACGTTTACGTAGGCACTTTTTTAAAAACCATTTCCTTTTGTTATTTTCAAACATTTTCAAGAACTAGTGCTTTCTTTTATTTTAACATTTTCAAGAACTAGTGCTGCATGGCTTTAAAAACCTCGTTTGATTGGGGCCAAATATTTTAATTGAGGGCCATAATTTTTTATTTGCACCCCAATTTTTTGAAGGGCGTATTAATCCGATATTGAAAAGACTTGTTTACCCTTTATTAAACACAAATCTTTAAAATCAGTTAACTCTAATTAAAAGCCTTAATTAGGCCCCCAATCTCATATACCCTAAATCTAAACCAAAAGAGAAATTCAGTTTCTCTTTTTTTCTTTTCATCTTCCTCTCCTCCCCTTTCTCTTCTCCACCACCACCATTAACGACTCCACCTCTATTTTTTTTTCTTCAACCGATTCATCGTTTAATCGTCGATTAGAAGAGAATCGACGATTAACTTCTTCTACAAACACGGCTCGTACAAAGCAGACCGCTCGAAAAGCACTTCAAATCCCTAATCTCGTCGACACCGTCAAAGGCAAGGTTGTCGAGGGACGAACTCCCAAACCCAAAAAATCGAAACCCAAAGAAGTTATGGCTCCAATTAGAAGGTATGTGAACTTAAACCCACCTTCTATTCGATTTGTTGTTGTGTTTTGATTGTGAAATTGAGTCTGATAACAGAAATTTAGCGGTTTCAGTGTTAGGGTCGTTACTATCGAAATGGAAACCCCTAACGACTTTTCATTTGCATGCATATTATATGAAAAATCGTTAGTGTATTAGGTTGAAGATGACGACCCTAATTCTGCTACTTCAACATTTTATACCCTAGAATATAGTCGTTAGTCTTTTAGGTTGCAGATGACGACTCTCGTTTGCCGACCCTTTTTTATTTCTTAACGACTCTAGATGGAACTCGAACAGCCTTCTGTTCCAAAAAATGATAGTGTCGTCATCTCAGGTCCCATAGAGTCGTCACTTACCTATATGCCCTAGAGTCGTCAACCCAAATCGTAAGATCGTTATTGACTTTTTGACGACCCTTTGTTATATGGAAGGGTCGTCATCATATAACTTTGAGTCGTCACATGATATACAAGGGTCGTTTGTTTTGTAGATCATTTAAGTGACGACTCTTGATCTGATAATCATAAATTTGATGTCTTATTTGGTTTTTTTGTTTTTTTGTTTTGAATATAGTACCAAGAAAACCAAAGACAAGGTTCCAATGACGATAACTCCTCCTTCCAAAGCTCTCCGCCACGATAAATACTTACTTGCCGGTCCATTACGCGGTAAAAAGCCGAGTGAGGTATCATTTTCTATCACCGAACCAAGAGACAAAGGTAATGAGTTGTCGGATTCATCAGAATCAGACTCTCCTGTTATTTCCGCTAGCAGTAGTGGTGAAGAAGAAGAAATCCAAGAAGAGGAGATATAAGAAGGTGAGATACAAGAAGATCCTCCCGTACGAGGTGAGGAAAAAGAAGAGGAAAAAGACAGTGATAAGGATGATGACAATAATGGTAATGGTGATGATTCAGATGATGGTAATGGTGGTGATGATGAGCAGAAAGGGGATGAAGGTAATAATGGTGGTGATGAGGAGGAGGAAGAGGATGAAGGGGATGATGCTGCTGGTAAGGATGATGAAGAGGATGATGGTAAACAAGATGTAGAACATGAGGAATAAATGCAAAGTCAAGCCGGTAAAAGAGGGTTAAGAAGGATGGAACCGATATTGCACCCAGCCACGAGACACGTTCCCGCTTACTCATTTGATGTTGTCCCCTCTTCGAAGTGGTAAACCTAGAGGAGAACCTAGAGATGGGGGCAAATTTCTATTTGGATATTCTGGATCGTGGGCTCATACCATCTATGAGACAATCGTAAGAATCCCAACTTTGCTTGCTATTTGATTAGTTGGTTGATATTAACTTTCTAATATGTTTTTTAATATTTATTTGTTTATGTTTTGTAGGATCATAAGAATGCCGCACGTCTTTTCAAAAACCAATCTTCTTTTAAGAAAATGGATTTGTGGCCGCTAAAAAGGTGAATGTGCAAGAGTTAGAGAATATGTTGAAAACTCCGGTTTGTACCCAGTCCGTTGTGAACTCGTGATTGCGTATGACAAGGTTGCGATCTAGTTTCTGTGAAAGGTATTACGCTGAAGTCGACACATTCCAACTTCCTTTTGGCGAGATGGCATTGACTCCTGATGATGCAGAACAAATATTAGGGGTGCAGGTCGAAGGTAAATCAACCAGTGACAAGTTCAAGAGAAGGCCTAGTTGGGATGAAATTTATACATGGACCAAGAACTTGTTTGGCTGGGATAAAGAGAAGACAGATGGGCTTTTCGTGCCGGGAACTAAGTACCCGAAGAAAGAGTTCAAACTTATGGAGATCAGGCAGATGTTTGCTGGTACAGAACAGAAGGAAAAAGATGAAGGTCTCTCTGATATGGAATGTCGTTATGCGGCGGCTGCGTATTTGTTGTACGTACTTGCGTCGGTTGTATTTCCCGACAACAAAGGTAACAGGGTCAACGCCAACCTTCTTCAGCTTTTGGACCCCTTAGAAGATGTGAACAAGTACTCTTGGGGGACTGCCATAGTTGCACATCTGAATGGTCAGCTTTCCCAGGGATCTCGCGAACGAACTTCTCAAATTAATGGGAATTTGGCTCTAATCCAGGTATTTGGATTGATGAAAGTTGTCTTCTTTTAGTATGTTTTTTTCCTTTGATTTTTTTATGTTAATTTGATTGTTTTAAAAATTTGAACTTTGGTTGTTATAGGTGTGGATTTATGATCATTTCCCGTCACTGTTGAAAGATAATGAAGATGTGAAACTCAACCCAGCATGGAGCCAAGGTAGTCCAACAGGAACCCGTTGGTTGTACTCCGGTTCTCAGGATAGGGAACAAACTGATGCGTTGATAGAAATGCGTCAAAAACTTGACAACATCACGACGAAAGAGGTAATCTTTACTCCGTACAAGGATGATAGAGTTGGCGCAATGGAAGATGTCGTGTATTACCATGGCCCTTTGTTTCACCCTAGCGGTTTTTCAATGTACAATCCGATGAGAATAATGTGTCAACTTGGGTTTATTCAAGATTCACCCGATGAATACTATGTACCTCCGTTCAAGCACAAGTTGAACAAATGCGAGGCTGACAAGGATGACATAAAAGTGGTTCATGAACCTGCAGACACTCTATCCTCGTAGACATCACATATTGGGTGCATGTGCATGAAGGTCACGAGGCAACAACGGATTACTATCAATGGTACGAAGGCTTCTCCCATGGTAGGGTGATACGGATAGATCAGACTACGGGTAGGAGGACCAACAGAGCATCCACATCTGCTTCTCAAGCTGGCGGTAGAGATGATACTACCATTCTTAAACTTGTGGTGAGTATTTATTTTTGTAATTGTGTTATTCATTTACATACAAATATAAGTCAGTTAATGTGAATTGTTTTTTGAATGCATATAGAGGGAACGAATGAAGCTTTTTGTCAAGGCTTTTTGTTGCTCGGCTGACAAAGGGGAAGTGTTTGATCATGCGAAGCAACGTCGGTACGCTGATTACTGCACGCACATTGAAAATCACAATGCAAAGAAGATGTTTGCTAAGCTGGCTAAGGAAGGTAAGAGGACCCGAAAAACACGTAGCCAACTAGCACAAGAACGTGGTGAACAAGGGCAAAGTAGCCAACATCATTATGAACAAGGTACTAGGGAAGATGGTGGTTCCCGTGGGGCGATGATGCTCGGGGGTCCTCCTCCCTAAGAAAAGCCTGGAAAGTTTCCCGGTCAGGGAGGTAAAGAGGAGGTCGAGGTCGAGATGGTGGTATTGAGTGAGGAGATGTTACCGTATACTTGAACTTATGTTCATTTTACTTTATGACTTGAACTTATGTGTTTGTTGAAACTACTTATGTGTTTGGTTTGGATGGTTTGTTGAAACTACTTGGTTTTAAGAAGGATGTTTACCAGTATGTTTGTTAGAATAATGTAGGACTCTAATGCAGACAAGATTATACACTGTGACAGAGTGAGGGTCGTCAGCTTTGTTTTCTAGCAGAATAACGACCCTATTTCTGATACACAAAGTCGTTAAGTGTTTCAAATAGAATTCTAACGACCTAGAGAGAAATTAATACAGTGATGACATATTTTTTTGTGGATAGAGTCGTCATTGGTTATATTGAAAACAATGACGACTCTAGGTTAGCAAAAACATCCAGGAGATGAACCTTATTTTCAATGGCTAGAGTTGTTATTTATTATATGGAAACCAATGACGACTCTAGGTTAGCAAAACATCCAGGAGATGAACCATATTTTCTATGGCTAGAGTCGTTATTTATTATATGGAAACCAATGACGACTCTAGGTTAGCAAAACATCCAGGAGATGAACCATATTTTCTATGGCTAGAGTCGTTAGGTTGATTATATAGCAGATCAACGACTTTAGATGTGTATTAAATCCAGAGAATACCACTTTTAGGTATATAGAGTCGTTGATTTTATATGGACAATAATGACGACTCTTAGTTAAAATAACATCCAGGAGAATAACCAACATGGGTTTATAATTGACTAGTTATGTTAATAACATAGCAGAGTAACGACTCTGTGATTCTAGTTAACA
This sequence comes from Papaver armeniacum, assembly GCA_023531295.1. NCBI lineage: Eukaryota > Viridiplantae > Streptophyta > Magnoliopsida > Ranunculales > Papaveraceae > Papaver > Papaver armeniacum. Next base: position 120,322 of record JAJJWW010012867.1, on the reverse strand, counting down.
TTCCATTAGGAAAATAACATTCCATCAATCTCGTATTACATAAGAGTTAATATGGGTATTCTTGAATTTGACACATCAAATGTTCATCAATGAACCTTCTCGCTCGACGATACAACGTTGTATATTCTTTGTGGTGAATGAACTTAGTTTCCCCATTACGTATTGTCCATAACCCATTGAAACGTTCCAGCTGAAATTAAACGAGGAATGTTATATGTTAGTAACTTTGAAGCATGAGAAAAGTATAAATATTAACGAATTACTCACTTTTTCCTTAAGAGGAGCTCGTGGATGATGGTCGTACACCATATTTCTAACTTTTACATACTCTCTCATTGCACTTTTAATGTAGTTGAATCGAAATGCCAAGTCTCTCCATTTGCGGTTATTAGGATTCGCGGTACGCCCGTAGAAGAACTCCTTAACTCTCTTCCAAAACATTGAATAGATTTCATTTGGACGTTCACGAAAGGTATTAGCAAACGATTTAACGAGACACAAATCTTCATACGGTTCCCATTCAGCCATTGCAATTGAAAGATTACGTAGTTTGGTTTTCAATTGAATGTGCTCATGGAAGTGTTCCTCTATATATAGAATAATTACCAATGGCTATTTTTTTGGGAAAAAGTGTATACAAAAAGAGTCGTTGTGGGTTTTTTCAAGAGAGTCGTCCATGTATACACTATCATGATGACGACTCTCAGGCGTATAACTAGAGTCGTTACTTTGTATGTATATAGGGATCACGACTCTTATTATAAAAACATCCAGGACACCATCAAATTTTTACGGTTAGCGTCGTTAATGGGTATGTATATATGGTTGACGACTCTTAGTTGGAAAAACATCCAGGAATATAGATGACGACTCTTAGTTGGAAAAAACATCCAGGACAACATCAAATTTGTACAATTAGAGTCGTTAAGGTGTATGATAATTCAGATGACACCTCTTATGCGAATAAACATCCAGGTGTTGATGGTGGATTTTCGTTTAAGGTTAAATTTGTAAAAAACCAGAAAAATCATGCGCTGACATCTTGTAAAAGATAAAGCCACTTATAAGTGTTGGATACTCCCTCACTTAATTCACCAAGAATTGAGCATGTAGCAACAATCCCATTCTCAGAATACATGAAATTCCTCCAGGTTGGAGCATGTGGCAACAATCCCTTCCCGTGAATTTCATATCAGCCTTGTATTTCAAAGACTAATTATCTGTGTGGCATGACGACTGAGTGTTACTCTTACAGAGTAACACGAACCTCCAAGCACTATAATGAAACCATGTACGAAATACCCGTACATGCTGATTCTCGGTGTGTTATACTAGCCCGAGCCCTCTCGGTGTGTTATACTAGCCCGATTGAGCCCCTCTCGGTGTGTTATACTAGCTGTTAAGTGCATATTTTGCATATATTTTGTGTCGAATCCATGCTAGTATTTGCTATATTTTCTTGCAAATTATTGTATATTACGTTTGTTTTCTCTTATTTGTGTTTTGCTAGGTGAATCATCCAAAAGAAGTGAATATGCACTTAATTGTGCAATGAAAGAAGTTAACCGCAAGGGGAGAAGGGCCAAAGACCAAGTGGAGCTCGTTCATATCTAGGAGTGTTTGCTATCATCTTGAAGAGGACGAAAAAACGAAGGCAATGGCGAAAGAATGGAGTTATTCCGATGTCGTATGAAAATTTTATGGGCGTTTGAAGCGAGCCAAAGTTGTTGAAGCACAGAATCTATGAAGGCACCCGCCTAATTTACTCAAGGCAGCCGCTCAAATGGTATTCGAAAAATTGAATTGTCGAGTCGAAGTAAGACCGACGGTGGGAGCTTCGATAGCTCACCGTCTTCTTCCTTCACAAATGACGAGCCGATATGCAGGAGACTGTTCGTGAGAGTCCGGGTTTGGCCGGATAGGGAATAAAATGGTGCTTGTTGACCATTATCGAGAAAGAATGATGCTGCTACCATTGTGATGTTGTCACAGTGATGGACGACAATGCAGGGCGGTTCTTGTAAAGGCTACGGGATTGCCGCCATGATTTCCATTGATGGCGATGATGTTGGTTGATGAGAACCATCGAGCACGAGCGAAACAGAACAATGGCGTGATGAGATGAAGCTGTGTTTTGGTTGCTGCCATTGCCATGGCGATGTTGGAAGCTGTTAATGGAAGATGGAAAAAGCTCGAAAGCATGGATGGATTGAACGAGAAACTGAGTTGGTAATGCTGCAAATGGTGATCGGCAGTAAATTATGGAAGTGATTTTATTGGGGAGATAACCATTGCTGACAGGAAGAAAGACTCGTCGATGGAGTTGAAGCTCAAGGATTGGCTGCTGTTGTTTTGAACTGCAGAGAGGATGGAGTTAAATTGTGAACGTTGGCAGTGGAAGATGATTCGAAGAGTAATGGGTGTGCTGTTTCATGGCTGGCGAAGGATTATCGATGGGCAGGGAAGCTAATGGTGCAGAGATACTACAGGTAGAGAACGATGGAGCTCAGTTTCTGTTGTTGACTGATGGAATGGGTTGTTGTCGGAGTTGGAGTTCGAGAATGGAAGTGATGCTGTCGAGAAGCGACGAAAGTGGCAGCGATGAAAAGATATGAAGATGAAAGCATCAGGTTGATGGTAGCTGGGATCAGTTTGTGGAGGCGATGAAAACTGGTGTTGCTGACGTTAATGGCAGTGGTGTATGTGCTCGGGTTTGGCAGTGACGAGAAGTTGATGGAGTTGGCTGCTGTGAATATCAGCTGGTCTTGTGATGTCTTCTCGGAGTTAAGAACTTGAGTCGATTTAGTTTGGTCTTGGCAAAGCATATGTTGGCAGTGACGAGAAGAAGATGGAGTTCAAGTCAGGGAAGTGGATATTTCACGGATGGCCTGGTATACGTGATATGACGAGAGAAGATAAAAATCCAGCAGAAATTTTCGCTCACGGAGGTTTGTCCGTCCGTGGAAAATCAAGAAGAGCTACAGAGTATGCCTGTCAGTTCCGAGAAACTGACAGGCCAATGACAATTGAAATAAAGGAAGTTGGGCCGGATCTGTTGCACTTTAGCGCAAACCCAATGGGTCAGAGCCACTCCATGCACGACCAAGACTTTGGGGCGTGGGATATTTGGCTAGTTTTTGGCAACTTGCCGACCACTTTCGACCGGGATTTGAAGCACGGGCGCAACTACAATTTGGGACACCTATATAAGAGAACTTCTTAATATTTTTGGAGATATCATATATTCTTTTATCAAGTTTTGGAGAGGAGAACTCAAGAGGAGAAAAGCTAGGGTTTGGAGCTATTTCTACCACCGTAACTATATCTTTTCTATTTTATTATATGAAACTCATGGGTTTTATTAGTACCATGAGTAGCTAAACTTCTTAGTGATTGGGGATGAATTCTAAGTTCTAGACATGATTTGAGTTATTATATAAATATATTTTGAAGTTCTTCACATGATTATTGATTGTTTATACTAATTAGAATATTTATGATTGATTGATAGATTGTTTAGGTGGCCAACTGAATTAATTTGTTGATTAAATCGAATGCTAGTATTGAGTTAGGAGATAAGTAATAATCGAATAATTCATACAAAAGTAGAGAACACAAGACCTTGCAGAGGGATTCTATATAGCGATTGTGTGTATAAATAACACTAGAAAGTGGACCTTGAGCTAAGAGTCTAACTACTAGGATCAATCTATAATTTACAAAAGATAAAGCATTCGGACAAATTACACCTTGAGTGAGCTACTACTAGGTGGTTTCAAGAATAGAATCTGGTATTGGAGAGCTTCCGTACCCAAAGTGATTTAAGGGATTTAGGGATAGCACTGAGCTAGTTTGTTATTCCACGGTTGGTAATAATTTGTGATTAATTATATTAATGGATGAATATAATAACTTGATGACGGTTTAGTAACGAAGAAGGATTCCCGATCAAATTTCTCTCCATTGCTTGCAACTTAATTATTTTCAATTGCTTTATTTATTTTGTTTACATTCTAAAACAAGCCCCCATTGTGACACTTTTGACAACTAAATCTCCCTGCTCTTCGTGGGAACGATCCTTACTTCCATTATATTACCAGTTAATTGTGTGGAAATAAGTAATTTAATTTGAGCACCTACGACACGCATCAAATTTTGGCGCCGCTGCCGGGGAGCAGTCGGTAGCTTTAGTTGTTATTTCTTTTTGTTTTCTTTTTGTTTTTAGTCTTATTTTTAGTTTTTGATTTAGTTTTTTTGAGAATTTTGTTTCAGGTACTTAATCTCTGGCACCGAAAGATTGGGATTATCTGAGGTGCGGAATTCAAACTCGCAAGGGAACAGTACTACAAGCACGTCCACAGTTGCAACCAGAACTTTCTACAGAAGAGATGGTTAATACAGACGACGAGATAGATCCTCCACCTCCGGAGAGGAATTTAAGAGAGTTGACGTCTCCATGCTTAGATTCGCAACCACTGTGCATTGCAATCACTAACCCAGTGGAGCTAAAGTCGAATCTACTTCATCATCTACCAAAGTTCAAGGGACATCCAGGTGAAAATCCAAATCGACACCTTCAACAGTTCCAGAACACAATGACAAGTCTGAGGCATGTAACCGCAGGCAGAGATATGGCTATGCTACAAGCCTTCCCGTTCTCATTGACAGACTTAGCAGAAGAATGGTTGTATTGTCTTCCTCCAGGGAGTGTTACAACATGGACTCGAGATGAAAAAGCTATTTCTGAGAAATATTTTCCTGCTTCCAAAGCGGCATCCGTTCGTAAGGAGATTAGTGGCATTCTACAGATGTCTGGGGAGTCTCTATATGAATATTGGGAGAGGTATAAGAAGTTGTTGGCAAGCTGCCCACACCATAATATATCTTCAATACTTATCATTCAATACTTCTACGAAGGATTACTTCCTGAACAGAGGAATTTGATTGATGCGGCTGCCGGTGGTTCACTTACTGAGAAGACAATCTCGCAGGCAACCAGTTTGATTGAGAGCATGGCTTCCAATGCTCAACAATTCTACACCAGAAACAACTCTAATGTCAGAAGAGTTAGTGAGATGGGCGAGTCTGCACAGTCAGAGCAACGGATGAACAACATAGAGAAGGTAGTACAACGAATGGCAGCAGATCATTCCTACTTATGAAGAAGAGTCTGAACAGTGAATGTTTGTATTCCCGAATCAGAGGCCAAGGTATGATCCCTACTCTAATACTTATAATCCAGGTTGGAAAGATCACCCAAATTTCGATTATGCAAATCAATAAGTCTGCAGCTCCTAATCCTTATGGGCGACAGAGTGGTTTTCAACAACCACAGTTCCGACCACAACCTCCACCTCAGGCTCAACAACAGACTCAGAGTTCCAATTTAGAGGAGATGATGAAAATAATGATGCAAAAGCAAGATGCCAATGCTCAGCGTCAAGATACCATTCTGCAGAAACAAGATATGGCTATAAAGGACTTGCAAACTCAAATTGGACAGTTGGCTACGACATGAATGAACTAAAAGCACGAGAATTGAAAGAAAGTTGCCATCACAACCTTTTGTGAATCCAAGAGCAAACGTTAATGTCAGAACTCTAAGAAGTGGGAAGCAAACCAAGAGCCAAAACAACAAGAAAAGGTTAGTCACGATTTGGAAGAGGAAGTAGAGGTGGAAACTGTTCCAAAGGAAAAGCCAACCTCAATCGCCAACCTAAGGACACAGCTCCTACTTTTACCACACCACCTCCTTTTCCTAGTCGCTTTGCCAAGTCAAAGAAGCAAGCTCTAGACAAGGAGATAATGGATATTTTCAAAGAAGGTGCATATCAACATTCCATTTATTGAGGCCATCGAACGGTACCCGGGTATGCCAAAGTTCAAGGATTTGTGTACAAGGAAGGAGAGGTTGATTGCTAACGAGATCACTCAGTAGGAGAAAGTGCTTCAGCTATGTTGCTAAAGAAGATGCCTGCAAAGTGTAAAGATCCCGGTGGTTTTACGAAGTGCCAGTTACTATTGGTGAAAAACGGTTCGAGCGTGCTTTGCTTGATTTGGGAGCTTCCATAAGTGTGATGTCACCGATGTTTATGATTCATTGAATCTCGGACCTTTAAAGGAGACAGATTATCATTCAATTAGCTAATAAGTCTAACATATATCCTAAGGGACTCGTGGAAGACGTGTTAGTGCAAGTGAATGAACTAATCTTTCCTATTGATTTCTTTGTTGTGGATATGCAGGATGGGGACAATTGTTCGTCTACTTCATTACTTCTTGGGAGACCATTTATGAAGACCGCTAAGACGAAGATTGATTGTGATACTTTGGACACTCACTATGGAGTTTGACAAAGAGGTTATACGCTTCAATATTTTTGAAGCCATGCGTTATCCAAGTGATATCCATTCCGCATTTTCTCGTTGATGTTATTGGTTCGTTGGCACAACAGATGTTTGATTTGATCAACGAAGATGAACTTGAATCAAATGCTACAAAATAGCATTAATTTGGACGTCCATGGCATGCCTAACTTGGACGTTGATATTTCCAAGGAGTTTTTTGAGACATGTGGTGCTTTAACAACATCACAAGAAGTTAGAAAAGGTAATATTTCATATATCTCTTTACCTGTAACTGATGAAGTTCCTTTACCTTCTGTTGTGCAGGCACCTAAATTAGAGTTGAAACCTCTACCTGATCACTTAAAGTACGCTTACTTGGGTGATGGGGAAGAACTTCCAGTCATTATTGCAAAGAATCTCACAGAAATACAGGAAGAACGCCTCCTTAGGGTTCTGAAAGAGCACAAAACGGCTATTGGGTGGACAATTGCTGACATCAAAGGCATTAGTCCAGCCATGTGCATGCATAGAATCCTTATGGAAGATAATATCAAGCCAGTACGTGATGCTCAGCGTAGGCTTAACCCCCCAATGATGGAGGTCGTGAAGAAAGAGATCCTCAAATTACTAAGTGTGGGGGTGATTTACCCAATTTCGATAGCAAATGGGTTAGTCCAAAGGCAAGTGGTACCTAAGAAATCAGGTGTCACCGTTGTTAGAAATCAAGATGATGAACTCGTTCCTACAAGAGTTCAAACAGGATGGCGAGTGTGCATAGACTACATAAAGCTCAATTCGGCTACCCGCAAGGATCACTTTCCTTTGCCTTTCATTGATCGATGTTAGAGAGGTTAGCGGGACATTCATATTATTGCTTTTTGGATGGTTATTCTAGGGCTACAATCAAATTGTTATTGCACCGGAGGATCAAGAGAAGACTACTTTCACTTGTCCTTTCGGTACATTCGCATATAGAAGAATGCCATTTGGTCTTTGCAATGCGCCCGCCACTTTTCGTGAGAGATGTATGGTTAGTATATTCTCCGATTACGTGGAAAACATCATTGAGGTATTTATGGACGACTTCAGTGTTTATGGTAATTCATTTGATATTTGTTTAAATAATCTTGAACTTGTGCTTAAAAGATGCATAGACACTAATCTTGTTTTAAACTGGGAGAAATGCCACTTTATGGTAGACCATGAAATTGTACTTGGCCACATCGTTTCCTCTCAAGGGCTCGAGGTAGACAAGGCAAAGATAGACTTGATTAGAACTTACAATACCCCACTTCGGTGAGGGAATTCGCTCGTTTCTTGGTCATGCAGGTTTTTATAGGAGGTTTATCAAAGATTTCTCCAAAATCTCAATGCCGATGTGCAAATTGTTGCAAAAGGAGGTTGCCTTTAACTTCGACCAGAGTGCAAGGATGCCTTTAATAAATTGAAGGAATTGTTGACTACCGCACCAATTATTAAGTCACCCGACGGAGTTTGCCGTTCGAGTTAATGTGTGATGCAAGTGATTATGCAATGGAGCTGTTTTGGGTCAAAAAGTAGACAAGAGGTCACATGTGATTTATTATGCATCAAGGACCCTAAATGATGCTCAAATCAACTATTCCACTACCGAGAAAGAGTTGTTGGCTATAGTATTTGCATTAGAAAAATTTAGAGCTTATTTGGTGGGTACTAATGTGATTGTATATTCTGATCATGCAAAGACTACTACGATCTATTGAAAAAGAAGGAGGCTAAGCCAAGACTCATACGTTGGATTCTTTTGCTGCAAGAATTCAATATGGAAATCGAGATAAGAAAGGTGTTGAGAATACAAATTGCCGATCATCTTAGTAGACTTGTTGTTTCCGAAGAAGAACTCCCATTACAGATCGTTTTCCGATGAATAACTTTTCTCAATTGAAGAATCAACACCTTGGTACGCTGATATAGTGAACTATTTGGTTACAAGGCAAGTATCTAGTACAATGTCTACTTTTCAAAAGCTAAAGCTTAAGAAAATAGCCAAGCGGTATGTGTGGGATGAACCCTACTTGTGGAAATATGGTGCTTGATCAAATTATCCAGTGCAGTGCGTACCAAACTCTGAATTTCAGTCAATTCTATCTTTTTGTCATTCTTATGCTTGTGGTGGTCACTTTGGTGTAAAACGTACCGCTCTCAAAGTCCTTGAGAGTGGCTTTTATTGGCCTACCCTATTTGAGGATGCATATGCTTTTTGCAAATCTTGTGATAGATGTCAACGAACGGGCAATCTAGGTGCTCAAATCAAATGCCACTCAATCCTATTCTCACCTGTCGAGATTTTGATGTGTGGGGCATTGATTTTATGGGTCCTTTTGTTAATTCGAATGGAAAATTTTATATACTTCTTGCTGTGGATTATGTTTCTAAATGGGTGGAAGCTAAAGCCACCCCTACTAATGATTCTCAAGTTGTTTGTGAGTTTGTGAAGGAATATATTTTCTCTAGACATGGTACACCAAGAGTGGTTATCAGTGATGGAGGCTCACACTTCAAGAAATCCTTCCATGCTCTCCTCAAGAAGTACAACATTACACACAAGATTGGTACGCCGTATCACCCACAAACTAGTGGGCAAGCTGAAATTTCTAATCGTGAGATTAAGTCCATCCTTGAGAAAACCGTTAACACTACACGGAAGGATTGGAGTTATAGACTCAACGATGCACTTTGGGCGTATAGAACAAAGATATAAGACACCGATTGGTATGTCTCCATATCGGTTGGTTTATGGCAAAGCTTGTCATCTCCCAGTTGAACTTGAGCATAAGGCTCTATGGGCGGTAAAGATGTGCAACATGGAGTATGACAAAGCAGGGAAACATAGGCAACTACAAATCAATGAGCTAGAGGAGATACGTAATGATGCTTACGAGAGTTCTCGTATATATAAGGAAAAGACTAAGCTTTTCCATGACAAGATGATTTCTCGGAAGAATTTTGTTGTGGGACAGAAAGTTCTTTTATTTCATTCTCGTCTTAAGCTATTTCCTGGTAAGCTAAGGTCCAGATGGATTGGACCATATGTTGTTACTAATGTTTATTCTCATGGTGCAGTTGATATCACTAGTCTTAGAGATGGGACTACTTCTAAGGTCAACGGCCATAGATTGAAGCCATACTATGAAAACATCGCTTATGTGAATGTGGACGAGATAGAGCTTAGCGATTTACTCCCTCTGGAGGAGTAGCATAAGGAGAATTCCAAGTCGGGCTGACGACTTTAAACCAAGCGCTAAATGGGAGGCAACCCATAGGTTTTGTATCTTAAACCCTTCTATTTTTGTTTTTTATTGTTTTCATATCATATTTGCATCCCCATGTTTAATTTCATTGAGTCCGGAATCTATTTTAGAAGAAATTATAGACGAATACCTTTTCGTCAGAAAACTTCAGACTGCGCGTAGTTCAGTCCAGAGACCATAACTGTCAGACCGTTTATCGAAACACTGTGCCCTTTTGACACTTTGTAGAAAACACGTAGATGAACAACTTTTGTGAAATGGAGTTTTTCCAAATTCCTTACCAATTTGTACAGTTTTTGCGTTTTATCTGCTGTTACGTCAGAATTCAGAACTTTTTGTTTTACACAATGTGAAGTTTAAGTGTGGGGGAGCATTTATATGTTTGTATAGTTTGTTTTAGTTTTTTTTTATGCCTTTAAAAAAAAAAAAAAAAAAAAAAAAAAAAAAAAAAAAAAAAAAAATTGTGCTTTTTGAACTCCGAAATCTAGAAACTTGTGCCTTTAGGATGACACCATTAGTGGATGGAACCATTTTGAATGCAGGAGTTGAGGAACCAATTAACTAAAAGGGACGAACACATAGCTCAGAAATCACAAATAACATGATAGTTGTTACCATATCTCGGAATATCACCATATCACATTCTATTTTTATTTTTCCATATTTATCTATTGTTCTCTAAGTGCTTTGGTGGGTCACTAAACATCGACGTGTTATTACTGCTAGGATGAAATAGAGTGATTGAGTTACTAAAAAAAAAAAAAAAAAAAAAAAAAAAAAAAAAAAAAAAAAAAAAGAGACCGACCAATTAGACCAAACGGAATAAGAAAGACACTTGGGAATAGCAGTATGTGTGAAACGTAGTCCCCTGTCTCCGTCGCCTAAACAAGCGTGGAATGCGGGATCCAAGGCAACTATCATATACGTGTTGACAAGGAAGCATGCGCTTGGATCCAAAAGATCTAATCATGCCGTCTAAAAAAAAAAAAAAAAAAGAAATTGGATCCAGTTTGATCCAATCGTATAAAAAAAAAAAAAAAAGAAGAAATTATTATTGTGTTGAATAAAGTCACTCTTGGTTCCCTTGTATATGCCAATTGATTTGATGTAGCATTCAAAGACCAAGTAGCTCAATCCAATAGGATTAGGTTCATCTTAGCAGTGACCTTCGATGATATGGGAAACATCGATCACTTGTGAATATTCGCCAACATCTACATCTATATCCATCTTCTTGATCTTTTCATTGTGATTGTGGTTTGTTAGTTTCCGAGTATTGTGGCTTGTTCGACTATCTAATTAGAGTTTATTTACTAATATGAATTGAATTTGCAAGGTACCTCCTCCTGTAGTCAATTTGGATTCGTTCATTGATTTGTCACAAATAGACGGAGTTTGAAATATAGGTTTTGTAGGTAGACCTCTTGTAAACCTTCACGAGACTATAACTCGTCCACTAGGGACACCTAGGGGTTTAAAGGCCTGTTATTCATGCTAAGAGTAACCGTACCCTCGCCGACATGGAGTTGTTGTATTTTAGATAGTTTGCTCGAGGACGAGCAAAAGACAAGTGTGGGGGAATTTGTTAAGTGCATATTTTGCATATATTTTGTGTCGAATCCATGCTAGTATTTGCTATATTTTCTTGCAAATTATTGTATATTACGTTTGTTTTCTCTTATTTGTGTTTTGCTAGGTGAATCATCCAAAAGAAGTGAATATGCACTTAATTGTGCAATGAAAGAAGTTAACCGCAAGGGGAGAAGGGCCAAAGACCAAGTGGAGCTCGTTCATATCTAGGAGTGTTTGCTATCATCTTGAAGAGGACGAAAAGACGAAGGCAATGGCGAAAGAATGGAGTTATTCCGATGTCGTATGAAAATTTTATGGGCGTTTGAAGCGAGCCAAAGTTGTTGAAGCACAGAATCTATGAAGGCACCCGCCTAATTTACTCAAGGCAGCCGCTCAGCGGGTATTCAGAAAATTGAATTGTCGACCCAAGAAGACCGACGTGGGAGCTCGCAGCTCACCGTCTTCTTCCTTCACAGTCGACGAGCCGATATGCGGGAGACTGTTCAGTCGAGAGTCCGGGTTTGGTGGATAGGGAATAAAATGGTGCCATTGACCATTATCGAGAAAGAATGATGCTGCTACCATTGTGATGTTGTCACAATGATGGACGACAATGCAAAGCGGTTGTTTGTAAAAGTTACGGATTGCTGCCATGATTTCCATTGATGGCGATGATGTTGGTTGATGAGAACCAGTCGAGCACGAGCGAAACAGAACAATGGCAGTGATGAGATGAAGCTGTGTTTTGGTTGCTGCCATTGCCATGGCGATGTTGGAAGCTGTTAATGGAAGATGGAAAAAGCTCGAAAGCATGGATGGATTGAACGAGAAACTGAGTTGGTAATGCTGCCAAATGGTGATCGGCGAGAAATTATGGAAGTGATTTTATTGGGGAGATAACCATTGCTGACAGGAAGAAAGACTCGTCGATGGAGTTGAAGCTCAAGGATTGGCTGCTGTTGTTTTGAACTGCAGAGAGGATGGAGTTAAATTGTGAACGTTGGCAGTGGAAGATGATTCGAAGAGTAATGGGTGTGCTGTTTCATGGCTGGCGAAGGATTATCGATGGGCAGGGAAGCTAATGGTGCAGAGATACTACAGGTAGAGAACGATGGAGCTCAGTTTCTGTTGTTGACTGATGGAATGGGTTGTTGTCGGAGTTGGAGTTCGAGAATGGAAGTGATGCTGTCGAGAAGCGACGAAAGTGGCAGCGATGAAAAGATATGAAGATGAAAGCATCAGGTTGATGGTAGCTGGGATCAGTTTGTGGAGGCGATGAAAACTGGTGTTGCTGACGTTAATGGCAGTGGTGTATGTGCTCGGGTTTGGCAGTGACGAGAAGTTGATGGAGTTGGCTGCTGTGAATATCAGCTGGTCTTGTGATGTCTTCTCGGAGTTAAGAACTTGAGTCGATTTAGTTTGGTCTTGGCAAAGCATATGTTGGCAAAGGATGAGAAGAAGATGGAGTTCAAGTCAGGGAAGTGGATATTTCACGGATGGCCTGGTATACGTGATATGACGAGAGAAGATAAAAATCCAGCAGAAATTTTCGCTCACGGAGGTTTGTCCGTCCGTGGAAAATCAAGAAGAGCTACAGAGTATGCCCTTCTCGGCCTCAGAAACCGGCAGGCCAATGACAATTGAAATAAAGGAAGTTGGGCCGGATCTCGTTGCACTTTAGCGCAAACCCAATGGGTCAGCCACTCCATGCACGACCAAGACTTTGGGGCGTGGGATATTTGGCTAGTTTTTGGCAACTTGCCGACCACTTTCGACCGGGATTTGAAGCACGGGCGCAACTACAATTTGGGACACCTATATAAGAGAACTTCTTAATATTTTTGGAGATATCATATATTCTTTTATCAAGTTTTGGAGAGGAGAACTCAAGAGGAGAAAAGCTAGGGTTTGGAGCTATTTCTACCACCGTAACTATTTCTTTTCTATTTTATTATATGAAACTCATGGGTTTTATTAGTACCATGAGTAGCTAAACTTCTTAGTGATTGGGGATGAATTCTAAGTTCTAGACATGATTTGAGTTATTATATAAATATATTTTGAAGTTCTTCACATGATTATTGATTGTTTATACTAATTAGAATATTTATGATTGATTGATAGATTGTTTAGGTGGCCAACTGAATTAATTTGTTGATTAAATCGAATGCTAGTATTGAGTTAGGAGATAAGTAATAGTCGAATAATTCATACAAAAGTAGAGAACACAAGACCTTGCAGAGGGATTCTATATAGCGATTGTGTGTATAAATAACACTAGAAAGTGGACCTTGAGCTAAGAGTCTAACTACTAGGATCAATCTATAATTTACAAAAGATAAAGCATTCGGACAAATTACACCTTGAGTGAGCTACTACTAGGTGGTTTCGAAGAATAGAATCTGGTATTGGAGAGCTTCCGTACCCGATGATTTAAGGGATTTAGGGGATAGCACTCGAGCTAGTTGTTATTCCACGGTTGGTAATAATTTGTGATTAATTATATTAATGGATGAATATAATAACTTGATGACGGTTTAGTAACGAAGAAGGATTCCCTGATCAAATTTCTCTCCATTGCTTGCAACTTAATTATTTTCAATTGCTTTATTTATTTTGTTTACATTCTAAAACAAACCCCCCATTGTGACACTTTTGACAACTAAATCTCCCTGCTCTTCGTGGGAACGATCCTTACTTCCATTATATTACCAGTTAATTGTGTGGAAATAAGTAATTTAATTTGAGCACCTACGACACGCATCACTAGCCCGATTGAGCATCCGGACTGACCGTATCAGTCCGGATATGATCTGATCGCAGTCATCCAACTCCATAAGCATGATTGGATGACCCCAGATCAATTCCATCACCCCCAAGCAGGTATGGAATACCCACGGCCGACCCCGCATGGTCGGCCATTGGCCTTTGCTTGCCAAAAGACGTTCATACCAAGCATTATGGACGGAAAACCTAAATAAGGGTTTGCGGCATATTACATGTGTCGCAAAACAGTCTCAACCATCCATCTTCGCAGGTATAGATGGAGGGTGTAGATGTAGACTCAAAGGGCCCAGAGCATGTCAACACGATCACCGTAGGCCCGCCTACACACTTGACCAATCGGTCAAGACCAACAATGTTTTGCCGTGACAGAATCGTCACCCAAACTAGAAGTGGCGCCACGGCTTTTGAAAGCCAAAATTAGGGTTTCAAATCATCACGCGCGTCCATCTTCTCCTCCTACACGAATGGAGGGTCACAGATTAGATTAAGCAAGGGCCGGTCATACCAAAGATGACCACCGTGCGCCCATCTACCTCCTCATGCGATCGGCCAAGGCATCCCATGCCCTGGGCTAATCCAAAACGCCCGCCCAAACATGCGTGGTTACACTTCCCAAATTGCAACCGATCTCGACCACTCAACTTCACCGGATGATTTGAATGGCTTAGATCACGTTTTCATGGGATAGTCGGTATAGATGTGAACACCAGCCTACCACCTACACACCGGGTATGATCGACCAAGACCGACCAAGATGAGTCGTCTTGGAACGCGCGCCCAAACCAGGGGATGCCATGCGGTTTCCAACTCCTTTGCGGCAATGGATTTGCCGCAAACCGATCTCAACCACTCAACTTTGCCGTCAATTTGAGTGGCCTAGATCGCTCCTTCTTGGGAAAGTCGTGCACACCCCATGATGTGTCTACACACATGCCCGGTCGGTCCTCTCCAAAGCCCTTCCCATGCTTGGTTTCGACCAAGTCAAGAGTGATGCTTGCGCACCTCTTCAAAAACCTAATATTCATTAACGGTCGCAGAGATGAGTGTCTCAAAGATCATCTCATCCGTCCAACTTCACCAGCTTGGTTATACAACCCCGGTCGAGTTATTTGGTCAGTGAGGCGTCATTACCCATCACTTTACGACATCATAATGCGGACTGCATAAAATACACACGATACTTCACAAGTATCGACTTCCCGAATAACACAAATATTCAATTCAAAGATCACATGCTATCTTTCGTGGATCCACGATCCACACATTCCGCACATCAATCATGTCACAAACTGGGGGATACATACTGGGGTTAGGAACGTGCAGCGTGCAGCGTGCCATCACAAGAACGTGTCAGGAAGTCATGGACGGTTAGAGATGAACAGGAGAAGTGGGCAAGACTGGTCGTGTGGCACCGACGCACATATCCACTACTCCATCACTCCACTTCATCCACTTCCCACGAGAGACGTGAATAAGGCTCAATGACTTGTATAAATAGGTTCTCCGCCCTATTTCAAACAACAACACAAGTCCGACAAGACAGAAAATCAAGTGTTAATACAAAGATCGTATTCAAACACCCGGAGCACGCTTGCATCAACCGCAAGCCTCCTCACCTTTCATTACAAGTCATAAGCAAGCCAACACCTTCACAATCTCAACACCTTCTTCGCTTCCCTCCCTAAGATCAACCCCATCTCCTTCACTTTGTGACCGAAACAAGTCTGGAACGGCCATTTCTTGGTTTAGGCCGGACTTGCACAGATTGATCTCTCGAATCTACAAGCACTCACCGCGCAGTGCATTTGTGTAAAGGTTTAAATTCATTCCTCATCCACACCCCAAATTACCAAATTCTACAGGAGTAGTTTTCACCCATAAACAATTGGCGACCACAGTGGGAGATTGATCTATCGGTTGCAAAAAATTGAACTCTCAATTCTTCAGTTTTCATCTCGCGATGTATCCTCACTTGGAGACCACAGGCGGTTCAGATATCATGGGAAGCATAGCTGGAATGTTGGAGGATGTCTTGGAAAATCAAGCCGGTATCACCAGAAGGCAGAGCGAGACATTTCGCCTTTTGAATGATATAGCAGCGCGACTACAAGAAGGGTCGATAGGCACCAACTCGACAAGCGCAAAGAAATGTTGAATCCTTGGTCGAGTCACACCTTTACAAGTGGAGAAGCAAAGAGAGCACGCAATCGAAAACGAATCAAGAAAGATGGACAACACGGTCCCAGGCAGAGATAGAGGAAAAGACTTGTCCTGAGTACTACAATGTCTCGCGATAAAGAAAGGGAGCCTGCAGCCTATGGAGCCCTGCTAGAGGATTTATATCTCAAAACTCTTGCCAAGCCCTAAGACTGTCCAATCCGCGTCGACTTTTCAACCGACTGAAGAAATGCTTGAGGAAGGAGAAATCAATCAGGAAATACCTGAATACAGAGGATGGGAACGTTCAATCCGATCACTCAGCAGTGACATCACGACACCTTCCACATCCCTTTACCTCGGCAAGCGATCCGCAGATGTGATGGCACTCGTAAATCTTCCAACTTCATCTCATGTTCCACATCAAAGCCACGGAGAGACGTTACAACACCCACTGACGCAGGAAAAGTCAGACTCAACGTACTCACATTTCCCCTTCCCGATGAGGAAGATTCTGGAGCTACTGGAGGCGTGGGTACGAAATGGAGAGGTGGGGCTACCCCCGGTATGGCGTCCGCCCACTGATCAAGAAGTAATGGACCCGAGGTACTGTCATTACCACCGGTTCCTTCATCACCCCACCAGTGAATGCAACGCTTTGAAGCGCATTGTTCAGGAGAAGCTTGGTTCAGAGGGATAACTCTGAGAAATTAGTGCAGAGGATTTTCTTAGAGAGGCTACTCCGGATACAAGTGAGGCTTAAAAGCAAGTAAGTTTTACTCAACAATTTTACAAGAAAGATAGTTTAGAATTCACTGGGGACTTGGCATCCCGCACGTGGAGAAAGAGGCTCAGTGGTCAAACGCCATGTTTGTTTCCTTCCGTACCTCCCGTCTGCATAACATTTGCGATTTCATGAGATATGTGCAATCGTTCATGACCAAGATGAAAATTTCATTTAACATAATCTCTTTCAAAAAGGTTGTTCACAAAACTATCTCAAAATAAGCCAATTACCTATTAATTCAAAACCAGAGGTCAAAGAAAATCCTCACTATCACTCAAAAAGGGAAAGCATCTAAAAGAAAAGCCAAATGTATAGCACGAATACTTCAAGGAAAGTCCTTCAGCAACAACTCGTCCTTCTGGGCGAGAGAGACTTTCATCCTTTGAAGCGCAACTGTTTCGACTCCGCCCTTAGATAACTTCTCAACCTCTTCTTCCCGGCGAGCAACATAGTCCGCGAAGGCACTTCATCCTCGTAATTGCTGAAGCTCCCGAATCTTGGAGAAACCTTTGAAGAACCAAGGAGCATTGAAGTCCGCTTCGCGCAAACACGTCCCGATGACACCTCCAATCTTCAATCATCTCCTCGAAACCGCTTTCGACCAGTCGTGACGCTCATCCCCTGGATAGAAACTAAAGCTTCTTGGACGCGGTTGACTAACGCAAGACGACTTTTGAGCTTCGTGGTGGTAGCAATATGACCGTGCTTCTCCCATATCGCTGTGTACAACTCTTCGAACTGAACCGGCACGCTGAATCCACCAACCAACACATGACCTGGATAAGGGACAGTAAAAGGAGGATCGAACAAAGTCCCAGGCTGCATCACCGGCAATTCACTAACCGCGGGAGCCTTGTCAGTTGCAGGAGGCCTTTAAGAAGGGGTCACCACAATGGCCATATTGGTTGGAACCTCGTTCGGGATGGATCTCAAGAGGAGCCGCCTCAACTATAGCAGGCACTGCCTCTCTCATATTCCTTCCGGCATCTATTTCGCTCTGGGTGCTGATTTCCATCACGACCCCGTCAACAAGATCACTAAGGGAAGCGCCTTGTTCAACCGAGCTTGCATCGTCTCTGTCATGGTCAGAAAAAGGAGCGGTTTCCCGGACTTCTCGGCATGAAGATCGCACCGCCGGACTTCTCAAAGATGAAGATCGCACCTCAAAGATCGACCTTCTCATTTTGAATGCGCGCCAACCTGGTGAAAACATTCTCTTTCGAAATTCCCTGATTTCAAGCAAGGATCGTTTTTAGAGGAATTCACACCGGAGAAATGAAAGAACCGAGGGGAAAAGATTTAAATACCTGCATATTGGAGGAATTGAGGACTACCGGACCGCATGCTTGCCTCTTAGGTCTCTCTCTCCTACTTGGGGACTGCAATCCTCGGCTCTGTCCGTTTGGTCGGAAGTGGCTTCAACCGGAAATGCTTCGTCAAGATGTCAGAAGATGGCTCACCACGTGGATCTGTCACAACACTCTCCGAAAATTTTTGGAAAACCAACAGTTGTCTCCTCCAAAATTCCTTATACTTATCGGTTACCACTGAGTTTCTCCCAATAGGCCAGAAGGGAAGATTCTCGGACAAAAAATATATCAAGCATCAAAGATAACCGGAGCGCTTCTTTTGAAACCTCCGAAGGGCGAACAAAGGGAACGCCTGGTCAAATCCCATTTGGCGAGCAGCCCTGTCGATGTTATACGGAGTCACAGTAAGAACTTCGTTGAATAGAGACGGGACATATCCTGGAATGCAGCTGTGCAGGTAAATGAGTTCTCCAGATTTCATAGTCTTGACATCGGTACGCAACACAACATCAGGACCGTCAGAAGCGATAGCAAAAGTATTTGGCTGGACAATGGAATGGTGGACCGGCCCCCATGGACGGAAATCTACGGAAGATACGTTGTCAAATACGTCCACAAGTTTCGCGCCGCCTTTGGGACGCCTTTTATTCCAGCGGAGTATTCTCGAGCCACCATACAAGTTATTGAGCGAATTTCCAGGAGTAGGAGCGTAACTTTTGAAGTGTTCCCATAAGAACGCCTGAAGAAAAGCGAAGTGAATGTGCGACTCCACCTTCTTGTACCCGTTAGAAGCATGCATGTCCATTGCTAAAGCGTCCAAATGAGAATACAGTGATCCAAGGAACAATGAGCCTAGAGGAACAACTTCACCCTTCGCCCGACCTTATAGCAATCTTAACAAGGTCACTTCTAATGGTCTTCTTCCCAACCATCATCGAATACATCTCCGGATAACCATAAAGACATGAACGCAATCACGGCGAGCTCATTTTCCAGCTCTTGATCCGGCTCTGGGTCTTCTGGGAGACCACTCCGACACCTACCCAGTGTAAAAGCACCTCGCATCCTTTTTCTCCTCCTTGTCCAGTGTCGAATTCCGCCACTTTTTGAAGTATAGCACCATAGTTACTTTGTTCCATATCGAGAGAGCTCGTAAGAGAGACTTCCCGAAGAACAGCAGGTTCATTAATGCAGCCACACTCTCCAAAGTAATAGTCATCTCTCCCCATCTAGATATGGTCAGTGTGAGTAGAAATACGCCACCGAGAAATGAAGGTAATCAAACCCGCGATGTCTTTCCTAATTTCGAGAGTAGCAGATGCCATGACCGCATTGAGGACCTGCGCTTTGGTCAAATTGTCCTTAATGCATTTATTACTCAACATGCGTCACATCCATCCTTCGTAAGAACCCAGTGGAGTATGACAAGTCTTGAAGTCAATAGGAGAAGGCGGATATTCGTTTCTCTGGAGACAAAATCTCATCACAAGTGCTGAAGAAGAAAATGGATCAGCCTCCATGTTTTCCGAATTTGAAATCAAGACTATCTTATGAGAAGGATGCCTTCTGGTGTTTGGAAAAGGCGAGGTGAACAACTCATCATCAATGTTCGGCATATCTTTGGAAGTCACAACACTTCCTCGACTTGGTACCAAAGATTATCTCCTAAGACATCTCGACAGGAATTCTTTTCTTCATTCCATAATGAAATAAAAGACAGGAGTTAGAACTTGTATGAAAAGCACATGAGAGATATAGTCACACGGCAAGACACAACTCACGTCAGAGCACACAAAACCGGCCCAAACACTGGCTTAAGTCGGGCTCAAGTTTCAGTCTAGTATTGATTTCAAGTCAGGTACAAGTTTCAAGTTTCGGTCAGACAACTTTCGATCTGTATTGATTTCAAGTCAGGTACAAGTTTCAGTCCGGTACAACTTTCAGTCTGGTATTGATTTCAAGTCAGGTACAAGTTTCAGTCCGGTACAACTTTCAGTCTGGTATTGGTTTCAAGTCCGGTACGAATTTCAAGTTCGGTGTAAGTTTCACTCAAGCATATATGAGTAAGACCCACGTTCCGGCATACACGGCGGGCCCACGTTCATTCTCAGGCACCATAACACGATTTTCTTTATTCATGGGAATCGTGTATGCGAGATTTCAAGCCAGGGTTTTTCCTTTTCAAGATACAACCTAAAAGCTAGGTTTTGCATGTAATGGTGGAGAGACTAAGCATATACACATCTTACCAAAGGTGTTTACCTAGCAAGCTAGCAAAAAAAAAAAAAAAAAAAAAAAAAAAAAAAGTGCGGAACTTACCTTGGACGGACGGCGCACGGTAGCAGCTCCGGCGACAGCAACGGCAACAGCAGCGGCAACGGTGATCGGCGGCGGCAGCAAGGTCACGGGAGCTGCTTGCCAAACAAAAAAAAATTCGTGAGGAAAAGAAAGGGGTCTTGGTCTCTTTTATAGACAAAAAATTAGAAGAATCCTAGTGGAACAAGGATTCCTCTTTTATTTGGTTTCCTCTTTTGATTCAAATACCCAAAGAAAGAAACCGGCCCCACCAAGGGATTCCATACAAGCGTGACGGCGTGGGAAACTAGCGGTCGGTCAACATTCTTCCGGGTAAACTCCTTTTATCCTGTCTTTCTCACATATGTATGTCACCATCTCATGCCTACCACACAATAGTGTAACCATTATGTGCTAGGCAGGGGACTTAATGTTGATGGTGGATTTTCGTTTAAGGTTAAATTTGTAAAAAACCGAAAAATCATGCGCTGACATCTTGTAAAAGATAAAGCCACTTATAAGTGTTGGATACTCCCTCACTTAATTCACCAAGAATGGAGCATGTAGCAACAATCCCATTCGTGAATACATGAAATTCCTCCGAGGTTGGAGCATGTGGCAACAATCCCTTCCCGTGAATTTCATATCAGCCTTGTATTTCCAGTACTCATTATCGGTGTGGCATGACGACCGAGTGTTACTCTTACAGAGTAACACGAACCTCCAAGCACTATAATGAAACCATGTACGAAATACCCGTATATGCTGATTCTCGGCGTGTTATACTAGCCCGAGCCCTCTCGGTGTGTTATACTAGCCCGATTGAGCCCCTCTCGGTGTGTTATACTAGCCCGATTGAGCATCCTGACTGACCGTATCAGTCCTGATATGATTCGATCGCGATCATCCAACTCCATAAGCATGATTGGATGACCCCGCATCAATTCCATCACCCCCAAGCGGTATGGAATACCCACGGCCGACCCCGCATGGTCGGCCATTGGCCTTTGCTTGCCAAAAGACGTTCATACCAAGCATTATGGACTAAAACCCTAAATAAGGGTTTGCGGCATATTACATGTGTCGCAAAAACATC
This sequence comes from Papaver armeniacum, assembly GCA_023531295.1. NCBI lineage: Eukaryota > Viridiplantae > Streptophyta > Magnoliopsida > Ranunculales > Papaveraceae > Papaver > Papaver armeniacum. The sequence continues at coordinate 98,681 of JAJJWW010012867.1, read as the reverse complement.
TCTCAACCATCCATCTTCGCAGGGTATAGATGGAGGGTGTAGATGTAGACTCAAAGGGCCCAGAGCATGTCAACACGATCACCGTAGGCCCGCCTACACACTTGACCAATCGGTCAAGACCAACAATGTTTTGCCGTGACAGAATCGTCACCCAAACAAGAAGTGGCGCACGGCTTTTGAAAGCCAAAATTAGGGTTTCAAATCATCACGCGCGTCCATCTTCTCCGGCACGAATGGAGGGTCACAGATTAGATTAAGCAAGGGCCGGTCATACCAGCATGACCACCGTGTGCCCATCTACCTCCTCATGCGATCGGCCAAGGCATCCCATGCCCGGCTAATCCAAAACGCCCGCCCAAACATGCGTGGTTACACTTCCCAAATTGCAAACTGATCTCGACCACTCAACTTCACCGGATGATTTGAATGGCTTAGATCACGTTTTCATGGGATAGTAACGTATAGGTGTGAACACCAGCCTACCACCTACACACCGGTATGATCGACCAAGACCGACCAAGATGAGTCGTCTTGGAACGCAGCCCAAAACCGGGGATGCCATGCGGTTTCCAACTCCTTTGCGGCAATGGATTTCTGCCGCAAACCGATCTCAACCACTCAACTTTGCCGGTCAATTTGAGTGGCCTAGATCGCTCCTTCTTGGGAAAGTGAGGTATGGACGTGCACACCGGCATGATGTCTACACACATGCCCTAGTCGGTCCTCTCAAAGCCCTTCCCATGCTTGGTTTCGACCAAGGTGAAGAGTGATGCTTGCGCACCTCTTCAAAAACCCTAATATTCATTAACGGTCGCGAGATGAGTGTCTCAAAGATCATCTCATCCGTCCAACTTCACCAGCTTGGTTATACAACCCCAGTCGTCAGAGTTATTTGGTCGGTGAGGCGTCATTACCCATCACTTTACGACATCATAATGCAAAGACTCACATAAAATACACACGATACTTCACAAGTATCGACTTCCTGAATAACACAGTTATTCAATTCAGCATCACATGCTATCTTTCGTGGATCCACGATCCACACATTCCAGACATCAATCATGTCACAAACTGGGGGGATACATACTGGGGTTAGGAACGTGCAGCGTGCAGCGTGCCATCACAAGAACGTGTCAGGAAGTCATGGACGGTTAGAGATGAACAGGAGAAGTGGGCAAGACTGGTCGTGTGGCACCGACGCACATCTCCACTACTCCATCACTCCACTTCATCCACTTCCCACGAGAGACGTGAATAAGGCTCAATGACTTGTATAAATAGGTTCTCCGCCCTATTTCAAACAACAACACAAGTCCAGACAAGACAGAAAATCAAGTGTTAATACAAAGATCGTATTCAAACACCCAGAGCCTGCTTGCATCAACCGCAAGCCTCCTCACCTTTCTGTTACAAGTCATAAGCAAGCCAACACCTTCACAATCTCAACACCTTCTTCGCTTCCCTCCCTAAGATCAACCCCATCTCCTTCACTTTGTGACCCGAAACAAGTCCTGAACGGCCATTTCTTGGTTTAGGCCGGACTTGCACAGATTGATCTCTCGAATCTACAAGAACTCACCGCGCAATAGTGCATTTGTTTAAAGGTTTAAATTCATTCCTCATCCACACCCCAAATTACCAAATTCTGCAGGAGTAGTTTTCACCCATAAACACCAGGAGATTGTCAAATTTTACAGTTAGAGTCATTAATGTGTATGTATATATGGATGACGACTCTGTAACATAATTCAAATTACCTATGAGGGTCGTTGGTGTTTTAATCCAACTAGGATAATGATTGTAGATAAACAAGATTATGCCGCAAGATAAAAAACATTGTATTCATTAAGCATTCTTCAAAATATAAATATCTGGGTACAAGATACAACCATTATCAAAAAGTATTCTTCAAAATGCAATTCAAAGATGAGAATAAAACATCTTCTCTCACAATTCATTGCCCATGTCTAAGTAAACCGGGGTTGGGTCCATAGCATTCCAAATGTTCATTCCATACTCATACTGGTTTGTCCACTCCTTGGTGTTCTCTCCCTAATCACCATACACCCGTGGTAGAGGACATTCTTCGGAAATCTTCAAGCCTATGTAATGGTTATTATTGACATGTGCCATTACAATTCTTCTTTTCTTTATCGCCGCCTCGCACCTAGTTTTTGAGGGTACGTACATACAAGAGGCTCCGGGGAAGCCTTTCTTTGAATACAATTACAACACAAGTGAATGTGTCCGCCAAAAGTTGGCCACCAAAAGGCATTTGCATCCAAAACTTATAACCGGCCTTCTTCGACCCCTTCCTCCATTTCACGTTTGAAACCAACTCCTAAATTTCAATTCCCTCTCTTTTTGATCTCCTTCCATGAGCATTGTCAAATATAGTTGTTTGTCCCGAACTAGTTTTTCTGCCATTTTTTTCTTGCATATTCGATTTGGGTGAGCTTAAGTTCGTCGGCCTCGTCGAAATGCCCTAATTGTTCCGTTGCAACATGGTAACCACAATTTCCATCGCCGTCAACGTCGTCGGTGGATAAAAGGTGATCCAAGATGACGTGAGGAAGTTGATCGGTATACTTTTTATACAAAGTGTAAGCAACACGATGTGGTCTTCCTTGGGAATCTCTAGGGGTGCGCGGATTACCCTTTATTCCTCTTATCGTCACCATTCCGCTCGTTTGGCTTTGCTAGGTACCGACCACATGGTCTACAACATCCATGTCTTCCTTTTGTTTCACTTCTATTTCACTTTGGGTCAAATCTTGTTTTTTTGGCCGACCCCTTGCCTTGGGTAGGAAAGAGTTCTCATACTCCGTATATTCCGCCTGGACATACTCATGACGTGACATGTCACTTTTGCAACTCTTGGCCACTTTCACGGTTTCTCTAAACGACTTTTTAGTTGTCGGTCTACCCGGTGGTTTTTGTTTGATTGGCTATTCTTCTACTCCAAAGCTCTTACGGGCAGCCGGCCACAAATTAGAAACCAATATCTGTCTTCATGCATAATTCATTTTTCGATATTTTTCAGTGATATACTTGCCAATCTCTAGGTCTCCAAATTGTTCATCATCGGCTCCTGTTGGATTTGGGGTGAATGAAAGTTGCTTCCAAAAAGGATCGACATCTTCAGTGGGAATGATCACCTTGTACCCACCGAGCTTATGTTTACACGGAAGGCCAAGCCACGTCTCAGTTGTACAATTACATTTAATCACTTTTCCATTGGAAGCTTTCGCTCGAAATTTGTTTAGCTCAGTCATCATATGCTTTATTGCCCACCATGATACTTGGTGTGCAACCCCAAGTAGAAATTGTTTGTCTTCCATGTATTGCTTCATAAAACGGTCTTTACTATACTCCATCTGAGTCACTATCTTGCTAAGATCATCCTCGGCGTGCTCGTGAATAGCTTCATGTACCGTAACTACCCCACCAGTGTTCTCTTGAAGAATTTTTTCAAACGTCCATGGGACCGCTCCGCAATACTCGTGGACTCATTTTGGTAGTGCTTGTACTTATTGGTCCATGCATAAACAAACTTCTCCTTCCAAGGATTCAACCATGTATCTAGGCAATAGTCGACAACCTTCTTATGATCCGTACTCCAATCATCAATAAACTTTTGAAGATTTGCATAGTACTTTACTTCGGTCTTGAATGAGCCAAATGGTCCCAATATTTGCGAAATCCTCCCATAGATCACCATCTTCAGCATATTTTTCCTTTTCTTTCCTTTTCTCTTCGGATATCTTTTTTTTTTTGAAAGTTTACTTAGACGCTCGTCTTCCTCCTTGGAACGTTGATTACCCTTTGCAGCTTGATCTTTTGGATATGATTCTTGCAATTAGAAAAAATATTCATTTGGATGTGCCATGTACAAAGAAAATGTTGAGCAAGTGGAAAAACTTAACGAACGGCACTCATTAATGCAAAATCCCTATCCGTAAATATAACATGCGGTGTCTCTTCGCCACGGTAAATCAACCTAACTTGTTCCAAAACCCAAACATAGTCCTCTATTTCTTCATTTTCCATAAAGCACCATGCCACGGTGAATGATTGCTTATCCGAAGTATGACTAACCACGTTCAACAACGGCATGTTATACTTGTTGGTCTTATAGGTGCAATCTATGAACAAGACCTGGTAAAAACACCGAGCCAAATCCACCATCCTAGGATGGGCAAGAAAAATATGAGTCACTTTGTCGCCCGGACCCACCCTTGTTTGCATGGCGTGGTTAAGTTTTTCTGCCAACCACTCTGATTGTTGCATAATTAATCTACCATCCCATTAAGTTCTCTTGATCGTTGCTTTGGCAGCGTAAATTTTGGAAATAATAGACAAGTTTGTCTTATCTTCCGCCCTTATTGCATTTAGGATCTGAAGGGGCCTACATCGCTTCATCTGCCGGACCTTTTCCATTTGATGTGGTTTCAATCTGGCATATGTTGGGTGCCCTAAAAGAGTACTTGGTGGAGGATGGTTGTGACGACCATCTGGAATATTATACAACCTCCATAGATGAGTTTCATGATGCCTTTTGAAAACAATCCTGAAGAGGCATTGTATCTTATTCGACGAAGTTTTGTAGACCCTCGTCGTCTTCTTCTCATACTTGTAGTTCTTCCCTTTGTGACTTTCTTCCTTATCCCCCGCTCTCTCGTATACCATCTCCATTTGCTTATAATCAACGTGTTTGCTTTGAACAACTACGCACATCTTCTCTTTTGCCTTGGAAATAATCCATTCCTTGACCTCAGCCTTTGTTTTCCACGTCTACATTAAAACCAATGACGCGTTCATGATCGAACACTAATTAAACAATTTTCATAAAGATATACATCGATTCAAACATTAAAAACGTACCAAATTGGTCATATAGTGTTAGGAGGTATCCGGACCGATAATGGAGACGGGGTCAGGTTGAGAGCTCGCCCGTACAACCAACTACAGAGAAAAGAAAAAATATCATTCAGCGGTCGTCAATTTCTGAGATGTTAAAATGACGACCCTAACAGTCGTCATCTTTATTTACAGGTTGACGACACTAACTGTCGTCAACATTAATTTTGCAGAACAACGACCCTTTCCTCGATAAATAACGACCCTCTTTATACACAGACGACTCTACATTCCCAAATATAAACCATTCTGCCCAGTTTTCACCTTGGGTCGTTACTTTATATATATCTAGCTTGACGACTCTGTACGAAGTTATTGCAGACTTTGAAAATCAATGGTAACTTTGACTAGTAGGAGCAGTTATTACAGAAGTAACCGTTTTTTATTTTAAAAAAAACTAGCCGTTGGGTACATTTTTGCTATAAATAGAGACCTATCTCTTCCAAACTTATTCACCCATCACTTTCAATCTTCCTAAATCAGTCACCCATCACTTTCAAACACTAAAAATGGATCCAACTCCGTTCAATAATCTAGAAGATGTTGCTATTGTTAGAGCACACACTACTCTCACAAAGCACTCCATTGAGGAAGCGCAATGGGTGGCCAGTAACGAAGACCCAACCAGAGGGCCTTACCTCGGGTTGGATCAAACAACCTATGCTTGATGGAAACGTGTGCTTAAGGTTTTCAAAGCACTAAACGGAAATCGTTCAAGGAGGACACTGCCGCAGATAAGAGAAAGGTACGCTTATTTATACAATGAATGTGTATTGCTGAGAGAGGAATTGAAAGCTCGGGCTGACGCTATGCCCAACGAACCTCGAATGAGTAGAGTAAGTTTGTGAATCAATAGGCCTTTCATCAAAAATTATTTATTTGGTTATCATTATTCAACAACGCTAACTTATTTAAAAAGTTGTTTTTCCAGTATACTTTGGTCGGAGCCAATACGAATTAAAGTATGGCCATGAGTTTTTGCACGAGGACTGCTACACTCTCTTGGAGGAAGTTGAATGGCAATTCGCCCAATATAATTAAACTCTTATAGATTTTCTAGCGCAATGTATTGAACAATTTTTTGTGTTTTCCTTCTATTTTATTTCAACTACAGGTATGTTTTTTCGGATTCAATAAAATGCATGACTTCAAATATTGGTTCAATAACTATAGTTCATAAATGGTCGTCATGTTTTGTAAAAACACAAGTGAAGACTCTAAAGATTGTTTGAAATTGATGGCATGAGTCGTCATTTTTGGAGAAAGACATATTAACGACTCTAAATGTCACTTAACACAGAGACTCTTTGACAGTAGAGTCGTCAACCAGTAAACATAACACATAGACGACTCTTTTGATCATCAAGAGTCGTCACTTGTTTAATATATATATATATATAATAACGATCCTTAAAGCAGTTAATGTGAATTTTGAATTCACCAAATGTGGTTGAGTCGGGCAACGGTTAAAAATTCAAAAAAGTGACTGTTGGGTCCTTAATCTCTATAAATAGAGACCCATATCTCACCCCTTCTTCACCCAAACCATAATTCTCAACCTTCACATTCATTCTCATTCATTTATTATCCAAGAGGAAAAAGAAGAGGAAACACCATGACTAGTACTTACACTTCGGAAGAGAATTGCGCTATTGTGAGAGCTTGGAAAACAGTCACAAACCACTTTGAAGATCTATGAAAAGACATTGATCAAACATCGGATGCTTGGTGGAACCGTGTATTCATCGTTTTTGTGGCGTTAGACGGAAATTGCAACTCAAGGTATTTGAATCTCGTCAAGGAACGGTTCAAGGAGATAATCTTCGAGTGTGAAGTTTTCAAAAGAGAAATCAAGGCTGCAAGGGAAGCCATGCCCAATATGTTGGGTGCTATAAGAGTAAGTATTTAAACAAGAGGTAAAACTTATCCAAAGCTTTTATCAATACTAACTGAGTATGTTTGTGTTTTCATTTGAGGAAGGCGTATGGCTATTACGAGGAGCTTCGTGGAAAAAAGTTTGAGTTCGACGATTGCTACTTTATCTTGGAAGGCACCATGTATAATTACATGCTTTATGATTAAGTGTATAAGTGCACCGTTATTATCTATTGTATTTCATTTCCTTCAATGTATCGCTATGAAAGATGTATGCCTTTTACGATTCAATGAAATGATTCTATGAAATCAAAAATTATGATAATCCAGTGCAAGGGTCGTTAGTATGTTAAACAAAATACCAAACGACTCTACATGAAATTTGAAAAGGCTGGATAGGGTCGTCATCTTCTACGAATACATATATGATGACTCTAAGTGTTTTATTTACTGAGAGTTTTGGTTTTAGAGTCGTTTTTCTGTAAACAAAAAAATTAACGACCCTTTCTGACCTAGCTAAAAGAGTCGTCAGTGTTTATCACACCAACCTAACGATTTTTCATAACCTGGAAAAGTTGGAGGTTTAAGTCATCATTGGTAGTGTCAATTCAATGACGACCTTAAAGAGTCGTTAGTTTATACAACACCCGACTCTACCGACCCTCACTCTAAATAGTTTCATAGTGACCATGAATCGACCACTTGGAGCACCATTAAGACGAATCGAAGGGTATAAGATGTTACCTGATTGTTTTGACCTCCGGGTTCTTCATTTCGAGGATTGGTTCCTTCCTTTTGAGCAATAGGTTCTTCATTTGCACCATTATCCATGGCTTCCTCTATTAACATTTCTTCATCAAACATCCAATCCATAGGATTAGTTGAGACAATATAACCATCAACACAATCATGGTTGTTATTTGAAGCTTCACCAACCTCATTCCCTCCACTTGAATCACTCATTTCTAAAAACCCTAGTTTTTCCACTCAAAAACTCCTCCTCTTCTTCTCAACACATAAAAACCCAAAAATAAAATTCCCCAAAATTTTATCCCAAAATCAGATTTTTATCTAAACACACTTACCACACTAATCCACTTAATTAATTCTTAATACTAATCACTCAGGAGCATTTTAGCCATTTAGAAAATATTTTTATAAGGGGTGACCCAAATTAGGACCTTTTTTGTCCTCTAGTGCAAGCCCCCCAATTAAAATGTTTGTCCCCCAATCAAACTAGGTTTAAAAATCTCAAGGAAATGTTCTGTGGTGGCGTCACGTATGGACACATGTATCGATGTGTCTGCTGCCAGAATCCACCGTTTCACCTCATTTAATCACCATAGTCAAGAAATCTAAATGTTTTGTGGTGGCATTATCTTATCTTATCTTATCTTTCTTATACTAATATAAAGAAAAGAGATAATTGTTTGGTGAAGCCTTTTCACATAACAATAATACCCCCATTAACTAAGCTTTTAGTTCATATTTGTATATTTACAGGAATGTCATTGTTTTAAAAATAGATCAAAAAAATTAAAACTTAGATATCTTTAAAAATACACATCAGATTTTTGCAAAATTAATATATTTGGAAAGTTCTTTAAATTATCTACGTAATGAGTACAAACAAGGATATTAAATTTTTCTTTTTAAGATTTTTTTTTTCCATTATTATTAAATTTGGTGTTGTTAAAAGAATCCAATTCAAGCATGTGCATCGCACATGTGGCCTTACTAGTGTCAAGAAAGCTAAGTTCCAATTTTGGACGCTATTATAAAGCACATCTACATTAAACGGCTTTACCGGCCGAAAGAAACGTAGTTTAAAAAAATGTCCCCCACTGAGCGTGTTTATACACAACGTAGTTTATAAATAACACATGGAATGAAAAATAGTTTTTGATGCCGTTTAATCAAACGTATTTATACACAACACGGTTTTTTAAAACGCGTGGAAGGACGCATTTTTTGTTAACGTTTCTGCGAAAACGGTTATATCAACTACGTTGATATCTATCCCACCACGGTACACACCAAATTGCTAAGCCAAAAAAGCCATATATGGCTTGAGAATTTGAGAATATAGTAACTCAACACTAAAGTTTCTTTTAGCATGTCAGAATTCTTTTTGAATATAACTATCCTCTTTACGTAGTTTTATTTTCATTTTTTAGCTATGTAAATCAAATATAATTGGGAGGTAGTCAAATGAGAGTTTAAATAACTTCTAAAAAGTTTCCAAATCTACTGTTAGTCAATCGAGATTTTAAGAGAGTCTCCTAATTTCTTTTTTTCCTTTTATTTTTGACCTAGAAAAAATTATCAATCTTCCTAGTGTTAGAGCACTACTTGGTCGAAATCTCAAGTTTTGGTATCCTAAGGACAACTATGGTCTTTGTTCACGGTCGACCTTGTCATGGTTGTCTTTATAAGAGCAAGGCCTATGGAGTGAGTGCTCTCATTTAATATGAATGAGTATCACTGGATTTAAACAAATTATGTGCTACCATGGAGTGAGAATACTCACGCATTCATCAATAATCACTCATACACTCATTGTAATGAATGAGACAGCGAAAGGGGACACTAAGCGGCTGATTTTCAGCCATTTGGAGAAAAAAAATGTTTAACGGCTGAAAATCTGCCTCTCAAACCTATTTTTAACTGGCCAAATTGGGGTATACCCAGATTAATTGGGTTATACCTAATAAGACAAAACCCGAGTCATTATGAAGTAAACACAACACCCCTTAACCAGTTTTTTTCAAAATACCTAATCTAACCTTGCTTAATCAACACTAATAATGTGTTTAGGTTAATTAATTTAGTTAGTTAATTAGTTGAATTAATTTCAAATTAGGTATTATTTGGATTGAACTTATGGATTATGTGTTATGATTTTTGAGGGTTTTTTTTTTTGAGATTTTTTTGTACCGGAAATGAAACCACACTAGCCAAACACTTCTACAAAGGGGATTGAAAAGTTGTTAAGTGATTTCATACTCAAAATTACAGAAGGAATCAACACTTTCAATTCTGAAAGTATGAAAAGTCGGCAAGGTCGAAAAAAATATACCCTGCTGACTATATGATTTTTGACATACAAAGATACTAGTCGACAAGGTCGACAAAAAAATACCCTGCCGACTATAGGATTTTCGACATATAAATATACTAGTCGGCAAGGTCGACAAAAAATACCCTGACGACTTTTGATAAAAATGTGGAATCATAGCCGGCAGGCTAATAAAAAATCATAATGCCGAATATATGATTTTTGACATACAGAGAAAGGTGTTTACAAACGCATGATTAGTCGGCAAGGTATTAATTTCATAACCTGCCGACTAAACTATAGTCGACAAAGTATAAGGATGAATACCTCGACGACCTTGTAAAGTGTTACTTTCAGAAATGAAAAGTCGTCACGGAACTCAACTTAGGAAGATAACGACCATTACTAGTCGGTAGGGTCGACAAATAGGTACCTTGCCGACGACACAACTGAAATTCAACAATTTTAATTTTTTCGTCCTAATATGTCATTCAAACAACAAGCTTAGTTACTAGATAGAGTTTGCAAATATTATTCGACAGTAAAAAAAACTCTAATCGACAAAAAAAATTCATTTGAATTTGAAGAAATATATAGAATGGGAATAGAATTGATCACTAGATTTATGATGAAGGATTTAGAAAAGAGTAAATGAAATTGACTTTACAAATGGGTTGAATTTAATTAGAATTAACAAGGGTAATTTCGTAACTTTACCCTTTTTGGTCACCTCTTAGATAAAACTCTAGGTCCATTTAAATCGGGTATACCCCAATTTGGCCAGGTATTTTTAGAGTTTTCTTAATTTAAAACTCTTCGATGCGGGACCCACAATTAAGTTTTATTATAGGAAGAGGCATATATTCAGTCACTTGGAGAGAAAAATTCTCATGGTCAAAAAAAAAAAAAAAAAAAAAAAAAGCCTTTCGCTCAGTCCTTACTCAATTTGGCAGTGAATGGGTGCTAAAAAACACTCATTACATAGCCCTTTCTCTAAACAGGACAGAAGTTTTGTTTTTCCCGGGTAAGTATGTTTCTGAAACCATTTCACCGCTCTTTAGATAAGGGTATCTTTGAGCATGGATAATCATTTCTCTCCACTTCTTCGTCTCTCTGTCGTTCAATCCCAAATAAAAACTTTATTTTATCCAGACGGTTCGATCTGATTTCATGGCAGAGGAAATCAATCGGAAATTCGAATCAGTCAGTCAATGTTTTTGTCTCTCTAAATCAGAATTACATAGTGCAGGAAGTTTTATGGTTCAAATTAGAGGAGTACTCAGTAATCAACAATTTACACTCTAGAAGACTGTAACAATTTATAGTCTAGAAGCAACATTTATACTTTCATCCACCATTCAACCTCAATACAAATTTGTATGCAAGTTATATGAATTTTCTGTGGAAGGGTGATATATTTTGTGTGGATGCTCACTAGAATTAAATGATTAAATTTTAACCAAATAACTAATTGTTAGAGGTGATCCCATGTTTCGAACATGCAATTCTGGGTCAACTTTCAAACTGGTGATTATAGAATTCCATGGAATTGAATCTTTCTTTACACGCATTCGATCGAAAATCCTCCCAGCTGATTCCAAATCCCTACACTTTCCAAACATATTAATCAACGACTAACCAATAAATGTTAAAAATCTCTTTTCCTGTACCAAACCTTCCAATAATTTCCCAAACCTCAAATCCCAAAAATCACCACAAGCTCCAAGAACACTTGCTACACTCATTTCATTTGGTTCACACCCCTCCATCCTCATCTTATCTTACTAATATAAAGAAAAGAGGTATTTTGGTTGGTCACAAAAGGACAAAATAGCTTGGTGTAACCTTGATATTACTAAAATGACCTTAAATATCAACCACTACTATACATATGTATTCAAGGTTAAAAAAGTACATTGAATCAATGTTTGTTTATTCACAGGAATGCCATTGTTTTAAAAATAGATCAAAAAATTTAAATATCTTTCAAAATACATATCGGATTTTTGCAAAATTAGTATATTTGCAAAGCTCTTTGAATTATCTATGTAATGAGTATAAACAAGAATATTAAATTTTATTTTAATAATTTTTTTTCTCATTCTTATCAAATTTGGTGTTATTAAAATGATCAAATTCAAGCATGTGCATCGCACATGTGGCCTTACTAGTCTGCTTAAAGAAAACCCACGACTTCTTTAGAACAACCCATCTTTGAATAACCCGATATCATCGAATTCCAAGAAACCAAATCTCTCTCAGTTATTGCATCAAACACTTTCCTTGCAAGGCATACATCACCACACCTAGAGTACATAGTGATCAATGAATGAGTAATATGAGAATCTAACTCCAACCCAAGTTTCACAACACAAGAATGCGCCATTCTACCTATACTTAATGATGGTAAATTAGCACAAGAAAATGGGCAAGTAAAATTGTTAGGTTCTATACCAAAACCCTTCATTTCAAAATAAAGTTGAAGGGTTAATGAATAATCATGCCAGTATTAGTTAAAGCACGGATAATCAAGTTATATGAGAAATCATTGGGTTTAGAAATATGTGAGAAGAAAAACAGAGTGTAATCAAAATTTACTTTGAGATCAATGAGTTTAGAAAGGAGGTAATTTTGTTTGTCTGTGATTGAGTTTATAATCATCTGAGAATGAATTTGTTTTAGTAGTTTGAATGAATCACATTGTTTTAAAAGGTTTAAGAGTTTATGTGATGCCATTGCTGTTTCTGCTTTTCTTTTTGTGGGAAATTCGGGAGGCCAACGGCGTAAATACGGAAGGAAGCCTAATGAGTTCAAGGACTCAGCTTTTTATAAGGGGACTCGGCTTCAGCCCGGCAGCTAGCCGTCACAGCCCTGCCCCTGTGACATGATGTAGCGCCAAGTCCTGTCACTTGTGGGAGCACTAAGGTAAGCGGTTCATAAAAGGTCTCAAGTGCATGCAGTAACCAGAGATTAGGACTGAATATTGATTAAAATTACACCTCGAATTGGAATCTTAAGAGTTAAATTATGGGGTAATCCGATTCTTGGAATTGAATTCCAGGGAAATGAAAGTAATTCAATTACTTTTGTTTGTACCTGGAATCCAGTTCAGTTACTTCTGTTTGGATTGTGTCAAAGTTAACACAATCCAAGTCGAAGACCGCACACTTCATACAGAGTAGCACACTGTGACTTGACCGGGAGACTGGGGAATGGTTTGTTATGTCTTCCGATCTAATGAAAAAGTCTAAAATTAAACTCTACCAAAGATGCAAAGAGCACCAAATGTCAGAACCTTGCTTTGTAAAAGAAGATGGTATATTGACAAACAAATATGCAAAAAAACCAAAAGATACTCCCTCCGTCCTACTATTAATTGACCTACTTTAAAGCTGATTTGTTTAATAAACTAGGTCAATTAATAATGGGACGGAAATAGTAGTTAATGTAACAAGAGAGAAACATGCAAGTAAACTCATAGATAACATATCATATCCATATTATTTCTTTGGATTATGTAACGTTACTATTCAAATTTAATTAGGAACACCGGTTGCATTATCAATCACTACTTTGTCTGCACTGAAGATACGGTAACTTCAATACTTCTCAAGAATTGGAGAAACAGAATCTATCCACTCTTTTCTAACTTCATCAATCTCCGACTTACCAAATTTCATTCCCAACTTAAACATCTGCAATTAAGAATTTCAACACATGTAAGCACGGTTAAAAACATTACATTGTAACGCGTGGAAACATCATAAGTCAAACAAAAAAGTTGAATCACTACCTCTTGAGGGTTCTGCATTGCAGTGCCATGACTTTTTATTATGTGCTTCATATATAACATGATATAGAATCCACGCTCCCAGGTTCCTTTTTGTTTAGGAGTGTGCTGCATGTATTTTTTTTTTAATCATCAGCTCTACATATTTGTTACATATTCTTAACAGTTAACAAAATAATGGTAAAATAAATGTTAGCGTGTTACCTTTACATCGACCCAGAATACTTTCTCTTTAGATGTATTGAAACCCAATTCTCGAGTTAGAGCTTGCGAAACACTGGTGAGCAACAGGATGAGATATTGAGTTAGCCAAAACTGGATATTGGTTTCACAAATCTTACAAGGGAAGTGACATGGGTTTAAGCATTTTGCCTTCTATGCATATAAAAAAATGTGCAAACCAAAATCAACTTACATGATCATTAGCTTATCTAGGTTGTATTTACAATTTTCGCCCAACGAATTCAAATAATAAAATACCCCATCGAAAAATACGATTAGTACCCAATGAATTCTACAAAGTGAACAGGCAAAAAGTTAGTATATGCAAGAGACGCAAAAGCAACGTTAGCAACACCAACTGATTTCAAAGAATACCCTCACTCTAATGTGTTTTATACTTGATATGCAAATGTTAAAATATGAAAAACATAATCAAAGTTCGAGTTGAAGAAATGTAATGGATCTTCGGCTTACCCTGTATTACAAGGAATAAAGACGTATTTTCGACTCTGAACTGAATCTTGCAGTCCATTTAATACATTTCTCACAAACACCTCCTTATTGATTTTATAATGAACGGCTGCTGGATTTATAAATCCAAACTTATTTTTGCGTGCATCACCATCCAATTTTCCATATAACAATCTGAGAACACACAAAAAGACGAGTTCCAATATCATACCCTTAGTTAAAAAGAAGCAAGTATTTTTAAAAGCAACAGTCAAGACGACTTACCGGATGTATAAGACTATGTTGTTGTTCGAAAGCCACTCATGAGACTTGCAAACGTACCCAATATATTTTAGTGTCATTTGTATAGGCACATCTATAGTTTGACCAAATACACTGTGATGCAACTCAACTTCAATCGCATCCCTGCTTCCAAACACTTCTTTTGCTCTCTCATGGAATCTATGTATTGCAACCGTTCGCTCCTACAACCAGAAATGTTTAAGTACACAACTAAAACCTAAAAGAGAAATTAACACATATATATGTAGCAAATGATTTTATAATGCAAAAGAAAATTGAAATTAAAATACTTTAATAGAAAGCTTTTAAAAAGTAAAATGTGTGAGTGCTGAGAGAAACACCTTTCTCCTTACGATATCTTCTTCCTCCTGCTCCTTCCGGATTTGTTTTCCTAGCTGGTTTGGAACTTGTTTGTTATAAACTTCGCGTTTCGGGGAAGCTTCCTCTCGCTGCGAAGTTGTACAAACACTACCATACGCAGAGAACGCAGTGGGCATGATCGGTACGGACGCTGATGTCATGCGATAACGCTGCCCTGACCCAGAACCAGGGTTTGCAGTGCTATCTTTATCTTTTCCCGCTCGATTGTTGAACCAATAGTGCACGTGGGCATCAGACAAGCCAAGATCATTTGCTAGCCTCTTTTGTATTCCCAATGATGGAACTGAGTATCCTATTTACACATTAAAATTGAATACCAATGTGTCAGACACTAATATACTCAAACCAGAACCAGAATAAAGAGCGGGGATGCATTTGACACGAAACATTTCTCCAACTCACTGAAGGTGAATTCGAGTACCGCTGAACACATATATAAAATTCCAATCCAGAATCAAGCAATGCAAATGGGTAGCAAAAGCAATGATGCTACGTTGACACCCATTTACACCGGGAGAAATCCCGTGAGGGGAATGAACGATCAGATGGGGAGCCCTAGGAGAGATTTGCAGGGGATGGGGCCATCTTTTGTATTTCTCTCACGCGGTAGCAGTGGCGGTATCCCCTCACGGTATACCTAGCATTATTGTAACAAAAGTCGTAAGGCGGGTGCGAGACCGCTAAGTGGGGCCTGGGGCCTAAAGGGACTAGCCGGGGATTCATGTAAAAAGATCTTATTTTATGAGGGTGTGTAGTCATCTTTTCAAAGCATATTTCTCATTTGCCTTAAACTACTGCACCCTAGAAACATAAGGTGTCTCTTCTTCCACGCCTCCACCTCTCTACTACATCAGCGACATATCTCACTCCATTAGTGACCTATCTCACTTCTTCCCCCTTCCACTGTTTTCTTAATCTTTTTTCAAGATTCAATAGAAGTTATGGTCTTTGGGCATACACCAGAAGTATCTTGAAAAATGGCTAGGCGGCGCCTCGGGGCCTAGGCGCCAAAACGCCTAATGGTAAAAGGCCTCAAAATTCTCAGGTGGCCTTTGGGAACTAATCGAAGCCTAGGCTGCGCCTTTTGCTCCACAATATTCAATTCAAGCAAAAATTATTATCAAGCAATCCAATACTAAAGAAATTAACTAAATCTTCCAGATTTCTCTTTGAGTAACTAACTAGTTAATAAAAATGGATTCATGTTATCTTACCGGAATAGGCATAGGCGTCTTCTAAGATCTCTAACTGGTTAGACGATTGATACATTTCTCAAATTCTCTGTACAAAGAAAGATGTGAAGAAGATATAGGAGAAGAAGATATCCGTGTTAACTGTGGGTAGTGAAGATAATTGAAAATTTGGTTTCAAGATTAAGGAAAATATAATGCGAAGGGGAATCGAATTCCGACTGTTCATTGCTAAATGTGGGTAGTCAGAAAAATTGAAATTTGGTTTAAAGAGGGAAGTTGTTATATACTTAACGCAACTAACAAAAGGGTGAATGCGACAGTTGTGTTCTTTGCTCTGAATTGGAACTTACAGAAGGTGGAACGTTTACATCGAATAATAAGGTGATTTTTGACAAACCAACAACCCATACATATTTGTAATCTATCGAATCTTTTTAGTGTTTCTGACTCAACATACAAAAAGGGTTCAGTGATTTTTCATTTCTACCCAGAGATGATGCCTTTATGAGAAGAAAAAGTAAGGAGATCATGATTTTGACAGGCTTTTGTTGTTAGGCCAAGCATTTAGCTTGTTGTAGAGCAACTCCAATCGGACCCGCAAACGAGCATATTTGCTTATCATGCGAACGAATAACGGAAAATGGGTCATTTGTCTAAATATTTTTAAAACCTGGTTCAAATGGACGAATAAAAATTAATATGGGTGAAATGGACAAAATAAATAGCAAGGATGAAACTGGATTCATCCCGACTTAAACTTAAAAAATCGTAAGGATGAAACTGGATGCATCCTGATGTAAATTAAAAAAACAAAAAGTATTTGAAAATGGGTAGGATGAAACTGTTTACATCCTGACTATTTTTGTATTTTTGTCCATTTAAACAGTATCAAAATCTAGATGTCTTTTTCACCCAGGATTTGTTGATTTTGATCTTTTTAACCAATTTTGTGAATGAATAATTGGGGGTATGGAAATTAATTGGGGGATTTTTTATGAGTCATGTTATTAGGAGGGAAAGAATGGATTTGAGGAGGGAAAGATTATGAGGAGGGAATAGAAATTTTAAGGGAGGGATTGACTTCTTAAAAAATACATGAAATTTCCAACATATCCTTGAACTCAACAACTCGAGAAAGATAAAAAAGTCATTGTCTTCTTCCCTGAAATTCTGAAGTTATGCATTCCCTCGAAGGCAACTACGGCAGTGGTAATGGAGGTCAGACGAGTAGACATATAAATGGAAGTAGCAATCAATTATCTGAAACTGGCGAACATTAGAGTACCTTCACGGCCATGAGCCATCAAATTTTTACAAATTCCATCGTCATCTTCTTCAACGTATAATCAATTCCTTTGATGGGAATGAAACTATCTGTCTTGGACAATGAAAGAAGTTCTAAGATTTATCTTCACTATACAATGTTTCAGAGATTGAAATAAATTTTGGCTTTGTTTTGAGATCGATGGATATTGGTTTGATTAATTACTTTTACGGTTTTGATTAAATGAATTCATAAAGATTCATTGGTCACGGTTGATGTTCATTAACTATTATATACTTTACGCAAAGGATTTCAATAACATAATCAATTATGTGCATTGTTGTATGGATTATTTGTACGAACTCTAAAGCATATACCGGGGAACTCACGAAGGAAAAACGACGGTAAGGTTATATCATTCGTTTGATAAGAGAGGGTAACGATGGTATTAACGAAATAATTATTTCTTATTATGTCATTAGACTTTGACCGGAAACTGACTATAGTTTAGCCGGTTTCTTTCCCTCCTCAAATCCATTGTTTCCCTCCTATTAACAGGACTCTTTTTTATTGTTCATGTCGGCATGATTTTTCAATGCCGGCTATCAAAATCGGCATGATTTTTCCATGCCAACATGAAAAGTAAAAATATCGCACAATTAATTTCCATATCCCTCAATTTGATGTTCTATCACACATCTACTGTGGATACAAAACATCGCTCAACCTATATGGAGTATACCAAGGATATCTAGTACGCGATAAAGAAATATCGAAGGCGAAGTTACAAGATTACTACGTCACTGCTGACGTATGTGATGACGCCATAAGAGTCACATGGAACGTATGAAGGTAAGTGCGATGACTATGTGATAGCGATATAAGATTGCACAAGGGTATCGAAATAAAAGGCTTTATTAGCTCCACTATATATATTTAGCTGTCATCCACTATGTAATCCCTATGTAAGGGACGAGAAACCATTATATGAGAGAGATTTTTTCTAATATGTTTTGTGGAATTTAAGAGAGAAAAAGTTGTCAGTGCTCCAAGTTAGGGTTTGTTCTTATTTGCTTTTATAATATCTTATCTTCGTAATAAGATTTAAAGTTCATTTCTACAGATCTATCTTTTATAAGTTAGGGAAGATAAACAAGTGCCAACATAAGAACAAACCCTAAGTTGTTAGTGCTCCAAGTTAGGGTTTGTTCTTATTTGGATTTATAATATCTTATCTTCATAATAAGATTTAAAGTTCATTCTACCATTTCTACCATATCTTAGTTCATTTCTACAGCCATCTTCCTAATTTCAGGTGCCAACATAAACAAGTTAGGGAAGATAACAGCATCAGCAGGAAGGGGGATGGAATCATTCTCTCCAATAGTGGCTCTGACATCCTCAGGCACGGGTGCTGCAAAAAATCCTTGCCATGCACCTCCACAAACAACATACCGATCTCCTACCAGTACCACTCCCTCATTGATCACAAATCGGCCTCGATGGGGATGAATAGCAAACACCACCCACCCTTCCTTTGTCCCCCAAATACGATCACCATCTGGATGAGAAGGTACTCTCCGTTGACCTTGATTTCCACCACCAGTTGGTGCCTCCCTGTTACCACCATCTCCAGTCCTAGCACCACCAATTTCACCCCTAGTACCACTACCACCACCGGGTAGGCCTGTAAAGGGGTTTGATTTTGCCTACTTGTTATAAACCACAAGTGCACGGTGTCTACAATGTAGACAGGGCAAATACGGGTCGATCCACAGAGACTTGTGGTGCTATAGTTGATCTCTAGGCTTACTTAAACTGATTTCCTAGCAAAGTAACACAATTTGTAGTTTGTCGATGCGACTGGATTGAAATGTGGCTCTAAACTAAGGCAGTGACAATGTGGAAAGCACCAGGGTGGTGAATCCACCTCTAATCCCATGTTCAGGCAATCTAATTGAGGCTATGTTCTTGAGCTTTCCCATGAAAGTCTAAATGTGATGTTTATTAACTGATTTTTGCTAACAATCCCCTAGTATGAGCTGTCTTCTTACAGGATGTACTCATCACAGTTTGTTAGCTTCATCGGTTAACTACTAATCCTACACAATATCACCCAGAAGAATAAAACCTAACTAGATATGCTTGACATTGAAAATCAGGGGTTTCATCAACACCCTGATAAATTAAATTAAAACATTCAAAACAAATAACAAATTAAATCTAAAGTGGTGCTCTGGCTAGCCCAGGCATACCTTTCTAACACACAATACCAATTCTATTTATACATGGAAACTCAAACCCTAATTTATTTCAAAAACAGAAAAACAAGAAAATACTCTCTCACCCACGTCGCTGAATCATGCTCTCCACTGTCAATTCGGCTCTGAGAACTCCATGCATCGGCTGTTGGTGAACCCTAGCTCTAGTCATCTCTGATTTAGCTTCTAGGGTTATGGTAGAAGCTAAGAAAGAGATGTCTAGATCTAGAGAGGTGGAGAAGGTGGTGCGTCTATTGCAGGGATGGTTGTTGCTGTGTCAGGAGGTGATGGAGGTGGAGACTGCAACAGGTATGGGAGGAGAAGAAGAAGGTAAAAAACTTGGTTTTTCTCTGCAGGTGTCGGAGAAGAAAGAGAAGAGAAATGGGAGAATGGGTTGTTTGGTCGATGGGATAAGGGTAGGAGATTTCGTTGTGAAGCAGGTACAGCGACGGACGATGGGAAGGGTGCAGCGAGCGTTGGATGCAGCTGGTCGAGATCTGAACGGTCGAGGGAGAATTGGGGCAATTTGGTGTTGAGCGGGAGCAGCGAGAAATGATGTGAGCGAAGGAGCGACCGTAGGATGTAGCTAGGTGAGATCTCAACGGCTCGGGATTGTTGATGGTGGATTTTCGTTTAAGGTTAAATTTGTAAAAAAAAAACCAGAAAATCATGCGCTGACATCTTATAAAAGATAAAGCCGTTTATAAGTGACGGATACTCCTCACTTAATTCACCAAGAATGGAGCATGTAGCAACAATCCCATTCGTGAATACATGAAATTCCTCCAGTTTGGAGCATGCAAAGAACAATCCCTTCCTGTGAATTTCATATCGGCCTTGTATTTCACGTACCCATTATCAAGTGTGGCATGACGACTGAGTGTTACTCTTACAGAGTAACACGAACCTCCAAGCACTATAATGAATCCATGTACGAAATACCCGTATAGGCTGATTCTCGGTGTGTTATACTAGCCCGAGCCCTCTCGGTGTGTTATACTAGCCCGATTGAGCCCCTCTCGGTGTGTTATACTAGCCTGATTGAGCATCCTGACTTGACCAGTATCGGTCTCGGATATGATCTGATCGCAGTCATCCAACTCCACAAGCATGATTGGATGACCACAGTCAATTCCATCACCCTAAGCATGGTACGGAATACCCACGGCCTTAGCTTGCCGAGATATGATCTCGATCGCAGTCATCCAACTCCACAAGCATGATTGGATGACCACGGATCAATTCCATCACCCCCAAGCGGTATGGAATACACACACCGACCCCGCATGGTCGACCATTGGCCTTCGCTTGCCAAGAAACCGTCCATACCAAGCATTATGGACGGAAAACCCTAAATTAGGGTTTGCGGCATATTACATGTGTCGCAAAACGGTCTCAACCGGCCCATCTTCGCAGGCATAGATGGAGGGTGTAGATGTAGACTCAAAGGGCCGGAGCATGTCGACACAATCACCGTGTGACCGCCTACACACTTGACCAATCGGTCAAAGCCAACCATGGTTGGTTACAACAAATTGGCCCGCCCAAAAGAGCATGGTCGCGCGGCTTTGAAAGCCAAAATTAGGGCTTCAAGTCATCACGCGCGTCCATCTTCTCCGTACGAATGGAGGGTCACTGATTGATTAACCAAGGCCGGTCATACCAAAGATGACCACCGTGGGCCCATCTACCTCCTCTTGCGGTCGGCCAAGGCATACCATGCCCGATCTAATCCAAAAACGCCCGACCAAACTCACGCGGTTACATCTCCCAAATCCTAACCGATCTCGACCGCTCAACTTCACCGGATGATTTGAGTGGCTTAGATCACGTTTTCATGGGATAATCAGGTATAGGTGTGAACACTAGCCTACCACCTACACGCTGTTATGATCGACCAAGACCGACCAAGATGGGTCGTCTTGGAACGCACGCCCAAACTTGGGATGTCATGCGGTTTCCAACTCCTTTGCGGCAAGGGATTTCTGCCGCAAACCGATCTCAACCATTCCTCTTTGACGGTCAAATTGAGTGGCCTAGATTGCATCTTCATGAGACGGTGAGACATGGACGTGTACACCATCATGCCGTCAACACGCATGTATGGCCGATCCTCTACAAAATCCTTCCCATGCTTGGTTTCGACCAAGCTGAAGAGTGATGTGATAGGTGTAGAATACACCTAATTTACTATCTAGTAGTTTATGCTTTCTTTGCTATTTTTCGTGTAAATTATGTATTTTACGCTTGTTTTGAGTTTTATAGTTACTATGGAGTCACACGGAGGAAAAGAAGCGGAAATCATCCCAATTGGAGAAAAAGGGCAAGAGTGTCATTTCACAGACATGTGCTATCTGGAGTTCAATCAGTGTTAAGGGGCTATCAGCTGGGTAGCCCTTATCAAGGTGTCTGACACTGGATATAACCCTAATCCCACAACCCCTTATCCGCCAGTGCTGGGTGGCTTTATCCACCATCATCTCTTACAACAAATCACAACTATCATTTTCACCTGAGTTCTTATGAAAACAAGAAATTGAGGTGCGGCTGAGTTTGAGAGAGGAATTCATGTGAGGAAGTCAGGGGAGATTGAAGTGGTATGGTTCAGAGAGGAATGAGATCGAGGGGATATGTCTTTCGTGAAGTGTGGTGGTTCGATAAATGGTGAAGTTTGATCTGAAATAGAAAAGATTTGTTGATGTAAGTAATTGATGCTCGAATTGAAGAATTGGTGATGGAATGGAGAGGGGTTTCGAGCATGAATGAACTGGAGCTTGAACAGAATCTGCCGCTGAGTGAACTGATAGAAGAGAGTGATCGATGATGGTTCGCAATGGCTGCCGTTTGGATCGAGAACCATTCCGAGAGATTCAGAGATGAACACAGATTGAGAAGAAGAAGCAGAGAAGATGTTAATCGAAGGTTCTTATGAGATCAATGGAGGCGCAGCTGTTGTTGCTACTGAACCGAGAGAGTTGGATCTGGGATCGTCTCTCGTGGTTGAATCGATTACTGTGGATGAAGAATAGAGATGGGTTTCTCGATATGATGAAACCAATGGTTGAGAAGGAGCTGTTACTGGTGGATTTCAAGGAATTGAAGAGTAGAAGAATAAGTGGCAAGTGAGGCTGAAATAGAACCAGGGTTTTGCTTCTGGTGGCTTGAACTGACTCGGGAGGTCATTCTGTGAGTTAATGAGTATGTGGTGATTGGTTGCTTGCTCAAGGGATAATAGTGTCATGGCGGGAATGCGGATAGTTGTTGCTACTACGGAGGTCAAGTTGGGGGCGACTTTGCAAAGAAAATGTTACGATTACGGGGCGGGGAAGAGTCATTCTTCTTTGTGTCTTTATTATGAAGCAAAGTGGTGGTTGCAGAGTTGATTGATAGTGGAATTGGCAGTGGTGGTTGTAAAGTGGGTCTGAGTTACAGGGAGAGAAGGAAAATGATGGCAGTTGGCAGGTGACCTTGGGTTTGAATGAAGGAATTGAAGGAAGTGCAGGGCAGGTGATTAAAATGACATGAGAAGAAGGCAATTTTTGGTGACTGAAATGTTGCAGGGCAGGTTAAGAAGTAGTTGGTGAGAGCTTGTGTGAATGCAAATGGAGAATGAGGAGTTGAAGCTGCAAAGTGAAGTTGGAGCTGTGCAGTGCAGTTCATGAAGAGAAGCTACAGGTGCAGGGCCATTTGAAATGAGATTGCAGGTTTATGGCAGCAAGACATGATGAGGATTTGTGCTGGTGGATGCAAGTGCAGCTCTGGTAATGAGATGAAGGTTCTGAGATGGAGAGCAAGGCATTGGTGATGATGGTGCATTACAGGTCTTCAGGCAGCCATCATGGCTGAAGCACAATCATTGTGCATCACGACTTATGGCCTCGTGCAAGGTTGCAATGGCCTTGTGCAAGACCGGAGTTGGATCATTGAATCATTCTGACTCGGTCGATTTGACCCGAGTTGACTCAGCTGACTCCACCTCCCTTTGACTCTTTGGTGACGATTGGCCGTTAGTTTGACCCGTTGACCGTTAGTCCTAACGGAGGACCGGACGGAATATTCCGTCGAATATTCTCTTGACGGAGAAATTTCAGTGTGGCCATGGCGACGTTTTTCCGGCCAAATTCCGGCCATAATCCCAGTTTTCCGGCGAGCAAAAATTCCAGAATTTTTATGGACTTCTCTCATGGGTATGAAGACTTGGGCTAGGAATTGGATGGAGAATTGGACTCAAATTTGGAAAAGAGAAGGTGGAAGAGTTGAGAAAAGCTTGGATTTGGAAATTGAATTGCAAAAGGAAAAGGATTCTACTCCTTAGAAGATTTGGAGAATATTGAAGCTTATAAATAGAGAAGTTTTCTACAACTTCTACACACCTTTCTACACACACAATTCTTTTCTTTTCTTATTCTTTGTGTGAACTCTTTTAACATGAGTAGTTAATTTTATTGATTGAGGATGAATTCCTAGTTCTTAACATGATTTGAGTTTTTGTTTTCAATTCTACCTTGAGATTTTTCACATGATTATCGATTGTTTTTACTAATAGGAGTGATCTTAAAGACACTCATGATTGATTGATAGATTGTTTGGAGTGCACGCTAAATTGATTTGTTAATTGATCTAAATCTAGTATAAGTTAGGGAATACGTAATCGTTCTCGACACTTTACACAAGTAGAAAACACGAGACCTTGCGGAGGGATTCCGTGGAGCAATTGTGTGTAGAAACAACGCTAGAAAGTGAACCAAGCGAACCGAGTTTAACTACTAGTACTAAACCTAAATTCATAAATCTTAATGCATTCCGGGAATTACATCTTGTAAGCGGACCTCAAGGTGGTTCTTTTGAATAGAATCGATAACTAAGCGGACTGTTACTCGGTGAAATTAGGGATTTTGGGGCTAGCTAAGCGGACCTGCTATCCTACGGTTGGTGATAATCTGTGACTAATAACAAGTAGAAAAGAACATAACTTTAATCATTGTTTCGTAACGAAGAAGGATTCCTTGATCTTCTCTCTCTTATTGCTTTCATCTTTTTAACTTTCGATTTCAATTGCTTTGTTTATTTTTATTTTGCTTTTACACCCCCTTTTTCGTGACAACTTTTACAACTAAGATCTCTTGCTCCTCGTGGGAACGAACTTGACTTCCATTATATTATTTTTAATTGAGTGGAAATTTTGAATTAATTTGATTGCACCTACGACACGCATCAAATTTTGGCGCCGTTGTAGGGAGCAACGGATGATTTTAGTTGTTTTTATTTTTATTTTTGCTTTATTCTTGCTTTGTTGGATTCTATTCCGTATCTAACTTAGTTTTTGAATCGTATTTCAGGTATCGGTTTTCCAATGTATGGTGGACAAGAGCAAGCATATTACAACAATCAATACGGTTTTCAACCTCAACATTATGACAAATTCCAACCATCCTTAGGATACAATCAAAACCAATATTTTGGCTATGATAAATTTTCTACAGAACCTTATGGATATTCTCATACATATCAACAACCTTATGACGGGTATGTAAGTGGACAAACACACGGATGGAAGGATAGTTATGCATCTAACAATTTGTTTTCTAGTAATGTGCAGACAGAGAATTTGGAATATACTCCTCTTCATCGTGTTTTTCCTTCACTTTTTCCAAAAGAGGAGATGTCGTCTAGAAACTCTATCAACGGTGGTAAGCGTGTGAACGTCAGGAAACTTGCACAGAAATTATACAAATTGGAAGATGATGGAGACTCGGAAGAGCTTGTCGCGAAAATTAGTAGGACTATTCATATGGAACTTAAACGACGTCGGGACAAAGGTTATGAAACCGATGAAGATTCTTATTATGGTGAGTCCGAAAATGAAGATGATTGTGTTGAAAAGGACCAACCTTTGGATACTTTTGATGACGATAGTGTAGCTTACTCAAGCCTTGATCTTAATAATGATCAATCACCTATTCAAGAGGTAGAGCTTGAGGAGGATGCACTTAGTGCTTGGAAAAAATTTCTTCGGGAAAGATGGGAGTCCGCGGAAGTGTATGAACGTTGCAACAATGAGGAAGTTATTTCAACTCCGGATCATAATAACGATCCTTCACCTATTCAAAAGGAGGAGTTTGGATATCACTTACCTATTGTTGTAAACAAAGTAACACCCGCACATGAAAATCTTACAATTTATACCGAGGAAGATTATATGAGGGAAGAATGGCCCGATTCCGATGATGAGAATGTTGAAGAGATGATATTAGAGGATGAAACCACATTCATTGATTTTGTGGAAGACCCAATTGAACTTGCGAATGATTTTAATGATACCGAGACTATGGTTAAGGTAGAAAACGACGAAGAATGGTTGCAAGGTTTAATAGAGGACCACGATATACATGAGGTAAGTAGTTCACTCGAATTTTTTAAGGATGAAGAGGATTCTATAATACAAGAATTTTTGAAAGGTTTGTCTAACCCTTTGCCTATTGATTCTTCTCCTTTACCTCTTATTGGTTTGAATGTATGTGCTTCGAAAGTATTTTTGGATGATTTTGTTTCTAAATATCCACCATTGGAAACACTTGATGCTAACACTATGCAGGTTTGCCAAGAGGAATACATGGAAGTTCCCAAATTCTATGTTCTTTATACACTTCCGAGTGTGGACGAGAATAAGTGTGGGGGAAATTTCTATCGAGCGATAACATCACTATTGTTTTCTTGTGCTAATATTTGTATAGAGTTATTGTTTGCAAAACAGGTATTATGGGTGGATCTTCAAATTTTCAGATTGTTAGTATATGGGGAATGAATCATGCAAGAGCCAAGTCGGGCCGTCGACTTTAAAACAAGCGCTTAATGGGAGGCAACCCATCGGTTTTGTATTTCTTATCTTTTTGCTTTTTGTTATTTCTTTTTCTTGTTTCTTATCATGTTAAAATTTCCCACCTTAACTTCACTAGGAGGATTCAATTACATTGAGGACAATGTAAGGTTTAAGTGTGGGGGAGTGGTTAAGCATGTTTTTAAAACAAAAATTACAAAAAAATTAAAAAAGTTTTAAAAAAAAAAAAAAGTTTTACTTAAAAATTCCAACTTTTAAAGATTTTAGAGTCACTAGCATACTTCTAGGTATGTTTACATAGAGATTTTGACCGACATAATTGAACTTGGAAATGTTAGAGAACTACATTCGGAATTCTTGTTTGTTTGAGTGTTAAATAATGGATTTAATCATGCCGGTGATGCGAATTTGGTGCGAGGAGAAGTGCGTTATTAGAGTTGCTGATCAATCATTAGTGGAGACTACCCGTATTCATATCATGTGAGGCACCGACCAGAAATTTTCTATCTACTAAAGAGCTTCTTTTGAGTGTGTGTCACCGTACGTTAATTCCGGGTAGAATGGTGAGCTACCCAACCTCCCACCAATAGAAGCACTACTCTTTGATCTCTTGAGTGCTAATTTTGTCAATCATGAGGGTGACGTCCATAGATGAAAGCTTCCTTCTTGTAGTTCGATTTGCAGTTAGCGCCATTCTCTCTCGCGACAACAACGAATCCATAGAAACACTCTCATCATCAACAAGGAGCGACATCAAAATCTACAAGGAAAGTTGGAAAAGTTTAAGGTTTACAAGCAACGGAACTAGAAAAAGGAGCAAATTTCAAATACAAGTAAAGCAACATACAAATGAGCGGATTTTACATATATGTTGAAGACTTACACTACAATGAGGTAATTTTATATCCAAGTATGAAGACTTATTCATGAAAGCGAAGAAAATTAAAAGGTGAGAATTTTTGAAGTTTATGATTTCAAGACGATACAAGTTGTGAAGAATCAAGCGGTAAAATACTTCTCCCACGGCCATGGTTTATTTTTGTATTTAATTTCTCTTGTGAAAAAAAAAAAAAAAAAAAAAAAAAAAAAAAGAAAAAAAAAAAAAAAAAAAAAAGAGAAATATTTGTTTTGTTAATAAGCCGTGGGGAAGGAAAATATATAAGGAAGTTTCAAGCGACAAGGATTTTTAAGGTAAAAGAGTTACAAATTGTTAAGGATTTATGAAATTCAAGGGTTTATCATCAATAGTTGAAACCGAAGACTAAGAAGTTAAGAACAAGGAGCGGAAGACGTTTCTATTGGATGCCGTGAGAGTGGTGTTATCATAATTGGCGATCGGATGTGAAGGTAAGTAAGTAATCTCATCCTCGTTAATAATGGTTGATTTCCTTTCTTAGAGATCGTCAGAAAAATGGTTTTTCAAAATATTAAAAGATGTGGGTTTTTAAAAATATTTCGGAAGTTGTCCTTCCCACCATTCAACGTGTCGCAGGAATTCTCTCTTCATTCCTACCTGCACACATGTGAGAACCATAAAAAAACCGTCTTTTTGAGTGCAATTATCATAAAATCTTATTTGGTGAGGCAGAAGTCGAGGCGAAATGCTTATTGATCGTTTCTCAAACACGCATTCTCTCATTATGGTGTGGTTATTTCTCACTCGACATTTAAGAATGAGAATATGTTCTTTAGTATTTCTAACTTCTTATTACTAGCATGCAGAAACTTTATGTCCTCATAACTCTTTGGATGCTTGTGACGCTTGAACGCTTTGAAGTTGTGAGTTTTTAGTTTGATTTGCTCGAGGACTAGCAAAGTCTAAGTGTGGGGGGGAATTTGATAGGTGTAGAATACACCTAATTTACTATCTAGTAGTTTATGCTTTCTTTGCTATTTTTCGTGTAAATTATGTATTTTACGCTTGTTTTGAGTTTTATAGTTACTATGGAGTCACACGGAGGAAAAGAAGCGGAAATCATCCCAATTGGAGAAAAAGGGCAAGAGTGTCATTTCACAGACATGTGCTATCTGGAGTTCAATCAGTGTTAAGGGGCTACCAGCTGGGTGGCCCTTATCAAGGTGTCTGACACTGGATATAACCCTAATCCCACAACCCCTTATCCGCCAGTGCTGGGTGGCTTTATCCACCATCATCTCTTACAACAAATCACAACTATCATTTTCACCTGAGTTCTTATGAAAACAAGAAATTGAGGTGCGGCTGAGTTTGAGAGAGGAATTCATGTGAGGAAGTCAGGGGAGATTGAAGTGGTATGGTTCAGAGAGGAATGAGATCGAGGGGATATGTCTTTCGTGAAGTGTGGTGGTTCGATAAATGGTGAAGTTTGATCTGAAATAGAAAAGATTTGTTGATGTAAGTAATTGATGCTCGAATTGAAGAATTGGTGATGGAATGGAGAGGGGTTTCGAGCATGAATGAACTGGAACTTGAACAGAATCTGCCGCTGAGTGAACTGATAGAAGAGAGTGATCGATGATGGTTCGCAATGGCTGCCGTTTGGATCGAGAACCATTCCGAGAGATTCAGAGATGAACACAGATTGAGAAGAAGAAGCAGAGAAGATGTTAATCGAAGGTTCTTATGAGATCAATGGAGGCGCAGCTGTTGTTGCTACTGAACCGAGAGAGTTGGATCTGGGATCGTCTCTGTGGTTGAATCGATTCTGTGGATGAAGAATAGAGATGGGTTTCTCGATATGATGAAACCAATGGTTGAGAAGGAGCTGTTACTGGTGGATTTCAAGGAATTGAAGAGTAGAAGAATAAGTGGCAAGTGAGGCTGAAATAGAACTAGGGTTTTGCTTCTGGTGGCTTGAACTGACTCAGGGAGGCTGTTCCTGTGAGTTAATGAGTATGTGGCTGATTGGTTGCTGCTCAAGGGATAATAGTGTCATGGCAGAATTGCGGATAGTTGTTGCTACTACAGGTCAAGTTGGGGGCAGCTTTGCAAAGAAAATGTTACGATTCAGGCGGGGAAGAGAGCTGTTCTTTCTGTGTCTTTGTTATGAAGCAAAGTGGTGGTTGCAGAGTTGATTGATAGTGGAATTGGCAGTGGTGGTTGTAAAGTGGGTCTGAGTTACAGGGAGAGAAGGAAAATGATGGCAGTTGGCAGGTGACCTTGGGTTTGAATGAAGGAATTGAAGGAAGTGCAGGGCAGGTGATTAAAATGACATGAGAAGAAGGCAATTTTGGTGACTGAAATGTTGCAGGGCAGGTTAAGAAGTAGTTGGTGAGAGCTTGTGTGAATGCAAATGGAGAATGAGGAGTTGAAGCTGCAAAGTGAAGTTGGAGCTGTGTAGTGCAGTTCATGAAGAGAAGCTACAGGTGCAGGGCCATTTGAAATGAGATTGCAGGTTTATGGCAGCAAGACATGATGAGGATTTGTCTTTGGTGGATGCAAGTGCGGCTACAGTAATGAGATGAAGGTTACGAGATGGAGAGCAAGGCATTGGTGATGATGGTGCATTACAGGTCTTGAAACCATCATGGTGAAGCACAATCATTGTGCATCACGGCTTATGGCTGTGCAAGGTTGCAATGGCTCATGCAAGACCGAGTTGGATCATTGAATCATTCGACTCGGTCGATTTGACCCGAGTTGACTCGGTGACTCCACCTCCCTTTGACTCTTTGGTGACGATTGACCGTTAGTTTGACCGTTTGACCGTTAGTCCTAACGGAGGACCGGACGGAATATTCCGTCGAATATTCTCTTGACGGAGAAATTTCAGTGGCGCGGCGCGTTTTCGGCCAAATTCAGCCCATAATCCCTGGTTTTCCTAGTGAGCAAAAATTCCAGAATTTTTATGGACTTCTCTCATGGGTGTGAAGACTTGGGCTAGGAATTGGATGGAGAATTGGACTCAAATTTGGAAAAAAGAAGGTGGAAGAGTTGAGAAAAGCTTGAATTTGGAAATTGAATTGCAAAAGGAAAAGGATTCTACTCCTTAGAAGATTTGGAGAATATTGAAGCTTATAAATAGAGAAGTTTTCTACAACTTCTACACACCTTTCTACACACACAATTCTTTTCTTTTCTTATTCTTTGTGTGAACTCTTTTAACATGAGTAGTTAATTTTATTGATTGAGGATGAATTCCTAGTTCTTAACATGATTTGAGTTTTTGTTTTCAATTCTACCTTGAGATTTTTCACATGATTATCGATTGTTTTTACTAATAGAAGTGATCTTAAAGACACTCATGATTGATTGATAGATTGTTTGGAGTGCACGCTAAATTGATTTGTTAATTGATCTAAATCTAGTATAAGTTAGGGAATACGTAATCGTTCTCGACACTTTACACAAGTAGAAAACACGAGACCTTGCGGAGGGATTAGTGGAGCAATTGTGTGTAGAAACAACGCTAGAAAGTGAACCAAGCGAACCGAGTTTAACTACTAGTACTAAACCTAAATTCATAAATCTTAATGCATTCTCGGGAATTACATCTTGTAAGCGGACCTCAAGGTGGTTCTTTTGAATAGAATCGATAACTAAGCGGACTGTTACTCGGTGAAATTAGGGATTTTGGGGCTAGCTAAGCGGACCTGCTATCCTACGGTTGGTGATAATCTGTGACTAATAACAAGTAGAAAAGAACATAACTTTAATCATTGTTTCGTAACGAAGAAGGATTCCTTGATCTTCTCTCTCTTATTGCTTTCATCTTTTTAACTTTCGATTTCAATTGCTTTGTTTATTTTTATTTTGCTTTTTACACCCCCCTTTCGTGACAACTTTTACAACTAAGATCTCTTGCTCCTCGTGGGAACGAACTTGACTTCCATTATATTATTTTTAATTGAGTGGAAATTTTGAATTAATTTGATTGCACCTACGACACGCATCATGATGCCTGCGCACCTCTTTAAAAACCCTAATTTCATCAACGGTCGCAGATGAGTGTCTCAAACATCATCTCGTCCGTCCAACCTCACCACTTGGTTATACAACCACAGTCGGGAGTTATTTGGTTAGTGAGGAGTCATTACCCATCACCGCATCAAGACTGTGTCTAATGCGATACATAAAATACACACGGTACTTCACAAGTATCGACTTTCTGAATAACGCAGATTATTCAATTCAGCATTACATGCTATCTTTCGTGGATCCACGATCCACATTCCAGACATCAATCATGTCACAAACCGGGGATGCATATTTGGGGTATTGGTGCAGCGGTTTACGGCGTGCGGCGTGCAACGCGCCATCACAAGAACGTGTTAGGAAGTCATGGACGGTTAGAGATGAACAGGGAAAAGTGGGTAAGGCTGGTCGTGTGTTACCGACACACAACTCCACTACTCCATCATTCCACTACCTCCACTTCCCACGAGAAACGTGAATGAGGCTCAATGACTTGTATAAATAGGGTCTCCGCCCTATTTCCAAAAAAACAACAAGGGAATAACGGAGAACAACACAAGTTCAGACGACAGAAACCAAGTGTTAATACAAACCGTATTCAAACACTCGAGCCTGCTTGCATCAACGGTAAGCTTGCTCATCTTTCATTACAAGTCATAAGCAAGCCAACACCTTCACAATCTCAACACCTTCTTGGCTTCCCTCCCTAAGATCAACCCCATCTCCTTCACTTTGTGACCGAAACAAGTCCGGAACGACCATTTCTTGGTTTAGGCCGGACTTGCACAGATTTGATCTCTCGAATCTACAAGCACTCACCGCGCAAAGTGCATTTGTTGAAGGTTTAGATTCATTCCTCATCCACACCCCAAATTACCAAATTCTGCAGGAATAGTTTTCACCCATCAACAATTGGCGACCACAAATGGGAGATTGATCTATCGGTTGCATAAAATTGAATCCTCAATTTTTCGGTTTCCATCTCGCAATGTCAAGGAAACTACAAAGGTTTCGAGATATCATGGGAAGCATAGCTTGGAATGCTTTGGAGGATGTCTTGGAAAATCAAGCCGGTATCACCCGAAGGCAGAGCGAGACATTTCGCCTTTTGAATGATATAGCAGCACAATTACAAGAGGGATCGACGAGCAGCGCAAGAAATACTGAATCATTAGCCAGGAGTCACACCTTTACCGGTAGAGAGGCAAAGAGAGCGCGTAATCGCGGGAGACTCGGGAAAGATGAACGACATGGTCCAATCGACAATGAAGATCCGAGGCAACTCCACGGGAGAAAAGACTTGTCCGGAGTACTACAATGTCTGCCGGATAAAGAAAGGGAGCACTGCAGCCTATGGAGCCACGATAGAAGATTTGCATTTCAAAACTCTTATTGAAGCACGGAAGACTGTCCAATCCGCGTCGGCCTTCCAACTAATCGAAGGAACGCTTGAGGAAGGAGAAATCAATCGGGAAATGCTGAATACGAGAGGATGGGAGCGTTCAATCCGGTCACTCAAGCGGTGACATTACGACACCTTCCACATCCCTCTACCTAGGCAAGCGATCCGCAGATATGATGGCACTCACAAGTCTTCCAACTTCATCTCCTGTTCCACATCAAGGCCACGCAGAGACATTGCAACGCCCGCTAACGCAGGAAAAGCTAGACTCATACATTTCCCCTTCCCAATGAAGAAGATTCTGGAGCTGTTGGAGACGTGGGTGCGAAATGGAGAAGTGGAGCTACCCCCGGTATGGCGTCCGCCTACTGATCAAGAAGTAATGGACCCGAGGTACTGTCATTACCACCGGTTCCTTCATCACCCCACCAGTGAATGCAACGCTTTGAAGCGCATTGTTCAGGAGAAGCTTGGTTCAGAGAGATAGCTTGCAGAGGATTTTCTTAGAGAGACTACTCCGGTTTGATATAAGTGAGGCTTCAAAAGGCAAGTAAGTTTTACTCAACAACTTTACAAGAAAGATAGTTTAGAATTCACTGGGGACTTAGCATCCCGCACGTGGAGAAAGAGGCTCAGTGATCAAACGCCATGTTTGTTTCCATTCGTACCTCCCCTTTACATAACATTTGCAATTTCATGTAATATGTGCAATCATTCATGACCAAGATGCAAATCTCATTTAACATAAACTCTTTCAAAAGGGTTGTTCACAAAACTATCTCAAAATAAGCCAATTCAATTACCTATTCATCCAAAACCGGAAGTCAAAGAAAATCCTCACTATCACTCAAAAAGAAAAGCATATAAGAGAAAACGCCGAGATATAGCACGAATACTTCAAGGAAAGTCTTTAAGCAACAACTCATCCTTCGGGCAAGAGAGACTTTCATCCTTTGAAGCACGGCTGCTTCAGCTCCGGTTCTTTAGACAACCTCTCAACCTCTTCTTCCCGGCGAGCAACACGATCTGCGGAAGGGACTTCATCATGTAGTTTCGGAACTCCTGAATCTTGGAGAACCCTTCGAAGAACCAAGGAGCATTGAAGCTGTACTGCGCAAACACGTCCAGATGGCACCTCCAATCTTCAATCACCTCTTCAGAAACTGTTCCACCAGTCGCAGCGCTCATCCCCAGGATAGAAACAAAAGCTTCTTGGACGCGGTTGACCAATGCAAGACGACTCTTGAGCTTCGTGGTGGTAGCAATATGTCCGTGTTTTCCCATATTGCCGTGTACAACTCTTCAAATTGAACCAAGAAACACGCTGAATCCACCAACCAACACATGACCTGGATAAGGGACAGTAAAGGAGGATCGAACAAAGCCCCAGGCTGCATCACCGGCACTTCGGCGACCGCGGGAGTCTTGTCAGTTGCAGGATGCCTTTCAGAAGAAGTCACCGCAATAGCCATGTGGTCCGAACCTGTTCGGGGATGGATTTCAAGGGGAGCCGTCTCAACTACAAAGAGGCACCGTCTCTCTTGCATTCCTTCCGGCATCTATTTCACTCTGGTGCTGATTTCCATCACGACCCCGTCGACAAGATCATTAAGGGAAGCGCCTTGTTCAACCGAGCTTGCATCATCTCCGTCATTGTCGAGAAAAGGAGCGGTTTCTCCAGACTTCTCAGCATGAAGGTCAGTACCGTCAGACTTCTCAGCATGAAGATCAGTGTTACCAGGCTCCTGAAGGTCCGTACCGCCAGACTTCTCAGCATGAAGATCAGTGTTACCAGGCTCCTGAAGGTCCGTACCGCCAGACTTCTCAGCATGAAGATCAGTACCGTCAGACTTCTCAGCATGAAGATCAGTGTTACCAGGCTCCTGAAGGTCCGTACCGCCAGACTTCTTAGCATGAAGACCAGTACCGCCAACCTTCTCGTTTTGGATGCGTGCCAACCTTGTGAAAGCATTATCTTTCGAAATTCCCTGATTTCAAGCAAGGATCGTTTTAAGAATTTACACTGGAGAAATGAAAGAACCGACGGGAAGAAATTTAAGTACCTGCATATTGGAAGAATTGAGGATTACCGGACCACATGCTTGCCTCTTAGGTCTCTCTCCTACTTGGGGACTGCAATCCTCAGCTCTGGTCCGTTTGGCTGGAAGTGGCTTCAACCGTAAATGCTTCGTCAAGACGTCAGAAGATGGTTCACCACGAGGATCCGTCACAACACTCTCCGAAAATTTCTGGAAGACCAACAGTTGTCTACTCCAAAATTCCTTATACTTATCGGTTACCACTGGGTTTCTCCCAATAGGCCAGAAGGGAAGGCTCACCCGGTCTAAGAACACATTAACGTTAAGAATACTTGGGAGAGATTCTTCCGGAACCCTTGGTGAACGAATAAATGGGACACCCTGATCGAATCCCATTTGGCGAGCAGCCCTGTCAATATTGTACGGAGTCACAGAAAATTCTCCGTTGTATAGAGACGGGACATATCCTGGAATGCAGCTGCGCAGGTAAATAAATTCTCCAGACTTCATAGTTTCGACATCGGTACCCAACACAACATCAGAACCGTCAGAAGTGGTAGCAAAAGTCTCTGGCTGAACAATGGAATGGTGGACTGGCCCCCATGGACGAAAATCTACGGAAGACACATTGTCAAATACGTCCACAAGTCTCACGCCGGCTCTGGGACGCTTCTTATTCCATCGAAGTATTCTAGAGCCACCGTACAAGTCATTGAGCGAATTTCCAGGAATAGGAGCGTAACTTTTGAAGTATTCCCATAAGAGCGCCTGAAGAAAAGCGAAGTGAATGTGCGACTCCACCTTCTTGTACCCGTTAGAAGCATGCATATCCATTGCTAAAGCGTCCAAATGAGAATAAAGTGATCCGAGGAACAATGAGCCCAGAGGAAGAACTTCACCCTACGCCCGATCTTATAGCAATCTTGACAAGGTCATTTCTAATAGTCTTCTTTCCAGAACCGTCATCAAATACATCTCTGGATAGCCATAAAGACAGGAATGCAATCACACTGAGCTCATCCGGCTCCGGGTCTGCAGGGGACCACTCCAACACCCACCAGGTGTAAAAACATCTTGCATCTTTCTTCTCCTCCTTGCCCGGTTTGTCGAATTCCTCCACCTTTCGAAGGATAGCGTTATAATTGCTTTGTTCCGCATCGGAGAGCTCGTAAAAAGACTTCCGGCAACAGGCGGGTTCATTAATGCGGCTACACTCTCCAAAGTAATAGTCATCTCTCCCCATCTAGATATGGCTGTGTGAGTAGAAATACGCCACCGAGAAATGAAGGTAATCAAGCCCGCGGTGTCTTTCCTAATTTCGACGGTAGCAGATGCCATGACCGCATCGAGAATTTGTGTTTTGGTCAAATTGTCCTTAATGCCCTTATTACTCAACATGTGTCTCATCCATCCCTCATAAGAACCCAGTGGAGCATGGCAAATCTTGAAGTCAATAGGAGAAGGCGGATATTCGTTTATTTGGAGACAAAATCTCATCACAAGTGCGGAAGAAGAAAATGGATCAGCATCCATATTTTCTGAATCGGAAAGCAAGACTATCTTATGAGAGGGGTGCTTCTAATATTTGGAAAAGGCGAGGTGAACAATTCATCATTGATGTTCGGCATATCTTTGAAGCTATCAACACTTCCTGACTTGGCACCAAAGATTATCTCCAGAAGACATATCGACAAGAGTTCTTTTCTTTCTACCGCAATGAAATAAAACGCAGGAGTCAGAACTCATATGAAAGCGCATGAGAAATGTAGTCACACACAGCAAAGACACAACTCACGTTGGAGCATACAATGGCCGGCCCAAATGCAGATTGTAGTCTGGTACAAGTTTCGGTGTACAAATTTCGGGCTGGTGTTGATTTTAAATTCTCCGGTATAACTCAAGTTTTCAAGTCTGGGATAAATTTCAAGTCTGGTACAAATTTCAAGTTCGATGCAAATTTCAGTCAAGCATATGTGAATAAGACCCACGTTCCGGCATACACGGCGGGCCCGCATTCATTCATCCGCATGCATCATACGATTTTCTTTATTCGTGGGAATCGTGTCTCACTGGATTCAAGCCAAATGGTGGAGAAAGCTAAGCATGCACATGTCTTACAAAAGGTGTTTACCTAAACAAACTAGGGTTTCACCGTTAAAAAAAAAAAAAAAAAAAAAAAAAAAAGTGCGAAACTTACCTCGGACGGGCGGCAACTCCGACGGTGGCGGTTTCCGGCGGCGGCTCCGATAGCAACTATTGGCGGCGGCTCCGGCAGCAACTATTGGCAGCAGCAAAGTCACGGACGGGAGCTGCTTTGACAACAAAAGAAAAAAAAAAAAAAAAATTCGTGAGAAAAAGAAAAGGGGTTTGGCTTCTTTTATAGACAAAAATTAGAAGAATCCCAATAGAATAAGGATTCCTCTTTTGTTTGGTTTCCTCTTCTGATTCAAATACCCAAAGAAAGAAACCGGCCCCACCAGGGATTCCATACAAGCGTGACGGCGTGGAAAACTAGCGGTCGGCCAACACTCTTCCGGGTAAACTCCTTTTACCCTGTCTTTCTCACGTATGCATGTCACCATCTCATGCCTACCACACAATAATGTAACCATTATGTGCTAGGCAGGGGACTTAATGTTGATGGTGGATTTTCGTTTAAGGTTAAATTTGTAAAAAAAACCAGAAAATCATGCGCTGACATCTTATAAAAGATAAAGCCGTTTATAAGTGACGGATACTCCTCACTTAATTCACCAAGAATGGAGCATGTAGCAACAATCCCATTCTCAGAATACATGAAATTCCTCCCGAGGTTGGAGCATGCAAAGAACAATCCCTTCCTGTGAATTTCATATCGGCCTTTGTATTTCCTGTACCCATTATCGGTGTGGCATGACGACCGTAGTGTTACTCTTCTGAGAGTAACACGAACCTCCAAGCACTATAATGAATCCATGTACGAAATACCCGTACAGCTGATTCTCGGTGTGTTATACTAGCCCGAGCCCTCTCGGTGTGTTATACTAGCCCGATTGAGCCCCTCTCGGTGTGTTATACTAGCCCGATTGAGCATCCAGGACTTGATCGTATCGATCTCCGGATATGATCTGATCGCAGATCATCCAACTCCACAAGCATGATTGGATGACCACAGATCAATTCCATCACCCTAAGCATGGTACGGAATACCCACGGCCTTAGCTTGCCAGATATGATCTGATCGCAGTCATCCAACTCCACAAGCATGATTGGATGACCACAGATCAATTCCATCACCCCAAGCAGGTATGGAATACACACGGCCGACCCCGCATGGTCGACCATTGGCCTTCGCTTGCCAAGAAACCGTCCATACCAAGCATTATGGACGGAAAACCCTAAATTAGGGTTTGCGGCATATTACATGTGTCGCAAAACGGTCTCAACCGTCCATCTTCGCAGGCATAGATGGAGGGTGTAGATGTAGACTCAAAGGGCCGGAGCATGTCGACACAATCACCGTGTGACCGCCTACACACTTGACCAATCGGTCAAAGCCAACCATGGTTGGTTACAACAAATTCGTCCGCCCAAAAGAGCATGGTCGCGCGGCTTTGAAAGCCAAAATTAGGGCTTCAAGTCATCACGCGCGTCCATCTTCTCCCGTACGAATGGAGGGTCACGGTTGGATTAACCAAGGCCGGTCATACCAGGCATGACCACCGTGGGCCCATCCACCTCCTCTTGCGGTCGGCCAAGGCATACCATGCCGGCTAATCCAAAACGCCCGACCAAACTCACGCGGTTACATCTCCCAAATCCTAAACTGATCTCGACCGCTCAACTTCACCGGATGATTTGAGTGGCTTAGATCACGTTTTCATGGGATAATCAGGTATAGGTGTGAACACTAGCCTACCACCTACACGCTGTTATGATCGACCAAGACCGACCAAGATGGGTCGTCTAGATTGCATCTTCATGAGACGGTGAGACATGGACGTGTACACCATCATGCCGTCAACACGCATGTATGGCCAGTCCTCTACAAAATCCTTCCCATGCTTGGTTTCGACCAAGCTGAAGAGTGATGCCTGCGCACCTCTTTAAAAACCCTAATTTCATCAACGGTCGCGAGATGAGTGTCTCAAACATCATCTCGTCCGTCCAACCTCACCAAACTTGGTTATACAACCCCGTCGGGAGTTATTTGGTTAGTGAGGAGTCATTACCCATCACTGCATCAAGACTACGTAATACTGATGCACATAAAATACACACGGTACTTCACAAGTATCGACTTTTCAATAACGCAGTTATTCAATTCAACATTACATGCTATCTTTCGTGGATCCACGATCCACATTCCGGACATCAATCATGTCACAAACCGGGGATGCATACTTGGGGTATTGGTGCGGCGGTTTACGGCGTGCGGCGTGCAACGCGCCATCACAAGAACGTGTTAGGAAGTCATGGACGGTTAGAGATGAACAGGAAAAGTGGGTAAGACCGGTCGTGTGTTACCGACACACAACTCCACTACTCCATCATTCCACTACCTCCACTTCCCACGAAAACGTGAATGAGGCTCAATGACTTGTATAAATAGGGTCTCCGACCTATTTCCAAAAAAACAACAACAAGGGAATAACGGAGAACAACACAAGTTCGAGACGACGAAAACCAAGTGTTAATACAAACCGTATTCAAACACTCGAGCCTGCTTGCATCAACGGTAAGCTTGCTCATCTTTACATACAAGTCATAAGCAAGCCAACACCTTCACAATCTCAACACCTTCTTGGCTTCCCTCCCTAAGATCAACCCCATCTCCTTCACTTTGTGACCGAAACAAGTCCTGGAACGGCCATTTCTTGGTTTAGGCCGGACTTGCACTGATTGATCTCTCGAATCTACAAGCACTCACCGCGCAGTGCATTTGTTGAAGGTTTAGATTCATTCCTCATCCACACCCCAAATTACCAAATTCTGCAGGAATAGTTTTCACCCATCAACAGGGATGGATGGGCTCGGATCCGGGTCGCGGGTCTTGGATATCTTGGGCCCATGTCTTGTAAATGGTTTGCTCCTGATGCGCGCGCGGGCTTTGGCTTTCTGCTCCATAGACGCTTGTCTCCAATTCTTTGCTCTTTTGGCTCCTCAATTTCTCCGAGCTTTATTTATTTCCTAAAAACACAAAATTAATTAATACAAATATTTATTCTTGAAAACAAAGAAAACACGAGAATGGGATAATATCGATTCTTGAGCACAAAAGATGAGTTAAATGCCAATAAAAAGGTGTATAAATATGCAATATTTGGCACTCATCAAATACCCCCAAACCTGAATTTTACTTGTCCTCAAGTGAAACAAAATTAAGAAATCCTAACTATACCACTGTCGCTGGTCTCTCGAATGCATTTAGCGTATGCACTAAGCCTTTAAACCCCTAGGTGTCCCTGGTGGACGAGTTGTAGTCTCGTGAGGGTTTACCAGAGGTGTACCCACAAAAACTTTTCCAACTTCAGAGTGTAAAAGAGTCTCAAGCATCCAAGGAGCTATGAGGACATAGAGTTTCTGCATGCTAGTAACACGAAGTTAGAACTACCAAAGAACGCATTCTCATCCTTAAGTGATGAGCGAGAAGTAACCATACCATATGAAAGAATTCGGATTCGATTGTGATCATAAGCCTCGACTTCTGCCTCACTATTAGGGTTTTATGATAATTGCACTCAAAAAGATCGCTTTTTAGTCTCTCATGTGTGCAGGCAGGAATAAAGAGAGAAATCCCGCACACGTTGTAGGTAAGAAGGATAACCTTCCGAAATAATTTACGGAGACTCCACGAGTTGTGGACAAAAAGAATCTTTTTCTGATGATCTCTAAGAAATGAAATCAACCATTAGCAAGGGTGGGAGTACTCACTTACCTTCTCACCCGATCGTCAATTAATATCACTCTCTCAGCATTCATAGAAACGTCTTCAATCTTCGGTCTTCAAATATTGATGACGAACTTCTGAACTTCACAAAAACTTGACAAACATACATTTTTTTTTTAACTTGGAATGAAAATAACAATAAAACAATAAGACTCAATTTTTTTTTACACTTGTCTTGATTTCACAAACTTCATTAATTCTCATCCTATTTTCTTTTCTTTGCACGTAAACCTTGGACTATCTCAACTTTTCCTTCAAATATTCTGATGTTGCTCCGCTTGCTGACGATGATGTGTTTCTATGAATGTGTTGATGTTTTTGAGAGGGAGAGAGTGATGCTAACTACAAATCGGTATTTAGAAGGAGTTTTCATCTTTAAAAGTCACCCTCATGATTGACAAAAATAGCACTCAAGAGATCAAAAGTAGTCTTTGAAAATGGTGCGAAGTTGGGTAGCTCACCATTCCTACCCGGAATTGACGTACGGTGACACACACTCTAACAACTTTTCTAGAAAGTTGCAAAAAATTGAAGGTTGGTGCCTCACTTGATGTAAAATGGGTAGTCTCCACTATGGGTGATCACAATTCTACTACCGAATATCTAAACAAAGACCTAATTCGCTCTCCGGTATGGTTAAATCCAACTTTAACGCTCTAATCAACTAAGGAACCCGATTGTGTTCTCCAAGACTTCCAAGTTCTTGTTATTTCGGTCAGACTCTCTATGTAAACATAGCTAGAAGCATGCTAGTGACTCTAAAATCTCTAAAAGTTGGAGGTTTTTATTTGCAAAAATTTTTTTTTTTTTTTTTTTTTTTTTTTTATTTTTTTTTTGAAAATAAAAGATTAAAAAGACTAAAAACTCTATATGCAAATGCAAATGCACCCCCAAACCTAAATCAAACATTGTCCTCAATGTTTCAACAGATAATAAACAAATCACATACCATGAGAACTATGATGATAAGAGAAAAGGGAAGAGATTACCTGATATGTCGGCGGAGCAAGGTTAGAGCTTCATTAGTCAAGGCTAGAATCCAACATTCTCAGTGGAGATCATATCGGATTAGCACAAAATATGTACAAGAAGACTCAACCGATTCAAGAAAAGAAAATTTTAACAAGTCCCACTGGATTATATACAATGAAAATTCACCATACACCAACAATCTAAAGAGTTGAGGATCAACCCAAAAGACAATATGTACAAACATCAACAGCCTTACACACATATAACATGAGAGTGCAGGAAAGATTGCATACGTGAACAAGTTACCCCCAAACCTAAACTTGTCAATGATGTGTTCTTGAGCACAAAATCTTGCAATTTTAAAGGTACATCATGCAAAAGGTCTAACTCAAAATGAGTTTTGCTAAAAACAGGCAGACATACACATTCCAACTGTGGTTCCTTAACAGTGTTATACTTTGATGCAAAATAGTCCAAGAGGACTTGGGAAGCACAAAGCTCTAGGCCTAGATTAGGCATTCTCACAAAAGTTGGTTTTGCAATTTTGTTACAAACTACACCTAGGTTTGGTGGAGGAATTTCAATCTGTGCCTTAGGAGAGAGATTAGGTACATCTAAGTTGTTTTCATGTATAAGATCATTTGCACCATCACACACTTTCCTAAGGTCAGAAGAAGGTGAATCATGCTCACCTGCATAGAACAATTCATCAATCTCCATGTCATACTCATCAGAGGAGGCAACATGTTGTGACATGGGCAGGGAATCAGACACAAAAATAATATCATGATCCAAAAGAACATTAGTGTCAACAGAAGATTCATCCTTTCTTAAGTCACAAACAAGTTGTGTAGCATGCTCACTTTCACTAAAGAATTTCACAAACCCAAGCTCAAAGTTAATATCACATGTATGAATGTTAGAAGAAGTATCATTCATAGGGTTCACAGAAGAGACGCCTAACGTCTCTGAACCCAAAGATTTCACTACATTTTCAAAATACACATGCTCTTCATATTCATCATCATCATCATCATAGCAAAAATTCATCTCTCCATTCAAAATTGTAGCATTTTTAGTGTACTCATCTACCTCTAGATTAGGTTCATATTCAGTGTTAGTTGCATGAGTATGACTAGAAACACTATTTTCGAAATTATCAGGAATAACAAACATCCTATCATAAACTTCTTTCCAATCTTCATTTTGTAACTCATTAAGGTTCATTTGAAGAATCATAGTGAGATGTTCAAGTGAAGGAGAGTCTTCACTAGTGGGTATGCATGTTTCATATGAATGATCATTACATGGTTGTGCAAATGGTTCACTAGAGAAGGGATGATCATGCATTTTCTATCCAAGCATATCATTGTTTTGCTCTATGAACTCTTCCATTAGTGATTGCATACAAGGAGTTGGGGGAGTATGGAATTGATCATTTCCCCACTGTGGTTGATGATACATGTTCTCATAATGATTAGGGTATGAATATTCAAGGTCAGGGCCCTAAGAAGGCTCATAATATTCCCTAAAATCACTATGGTCTGTGGGCTGTTCATACTGTGAGACATGACCATAAGCAAGCTCTCTAATTGATTTCTGGACATCCCCTGTTGCAGACCAAAATCCTGACATGGTCTAGAAACTCAATTTGGGCTCAAAAAGAAGCACTATAGCCTAGCACACATCAAGTATACTAAGTCCAGATGCAAGCCCAAGTTATGCAAATGCACAACTGTTGAGGGCTCAGTTTTGGTTTAAGTGGGTTTTGGTTTATTTGGGATTTGGTTTGTTTGAAATGTACAGCCCGGAGGTTATGCAAGCCCAAAGTGCACAAAGGCTTGATTTGGTTTAAATGGGTTTATGTTTGGTTTTGTGGGCTGGTTTGGTTTAAGTGGGCTTTAGCTTGGTTATGTGTAACCCGGTTATTTGAGCAGAGCCCAGGTTATGTTCAGCCCAGTGGTTATGGGCTTCAGCTGTTGGCAGCCCAAGATATGTGTGAGTTTCAGTTTGGTTTTGTGGGCAGCCCAGTTGTCGCAGAGGAGCAGAGCCCGGAGAGTTTGGTTGGTTAACAACCCAGGTTTGTGTGAAACTGCACTGCTCAGCTTATGCACAACACAGCTAATGCATAGGTGCACAAGGAAAGGCAGAGCAGAGAGTGTGTAAGGTGCACAGCACAGCACAGGGGTGCAGATGGCTCTAGTTGCAGAGCCCAGGTTGGTTTATGTTCAGGTAAGTCACAACACAGCACA
Organism: Papaver armeniacum; assembly: GCA_023531295.1. Taxonomy (NCBI): domain Eukaryota; kingdom Viridiplantae; phylum Streptophyta; class Magnoliopsida; order Ranunculales; family Papaveraceae; genus Papaver; species Papaver armeniacum. The sequence continues at coordinate 54,635 of JAJJWW010012867.1, read as the reverse complement.
AGACAGAAATGATGCACAACACAGTTTGTTCACAGCACTGAGACACACTAATTTTCAAAAATGAAACAGCACTGGCAGGTTTACACAGCACAGCACAATGCAGGTTATGCGTAGACAGCAATGCTCAAGGTTTCATCAGGTGATCATGTGATTCATTGCTTCACTAATCATGTGCACAGTGGGTGCAAAGGCGGATGCGAGATGGACTATATTAGTTCTTTTTACAGCATGCTTACATGCCACAGAAAATCACTTGGCTTGGTTGACAGGGTATCAGCAGACTATGCTCAAGGGTGCAGGGCAGGTGGCTCACTAGGCACAGAGTAATGCAGGCTAAGGGTTACAGCACAGGCCCTGTAGATAGGTTATGCTCAGGGTTGTTGGACTCAACTGGGGTAGTTGATATCAACCAGCCCAGTTGATGGCACACAAGGCTTGTTGCAGATTGGATATCTCAGTTGCAACTCAAGCTCAACAGCTGCAGGGGCTGGAGCTGGTGCTTGTTAAGGCAAAGAAATTAATGCATAAATCACCCAAGAGTAAGAGGTTTCAGCCAACTCAGTTTTGCTTCAAATGTTACAGAATTATGCACACAACTCAACAAGGTCACAGGGTTATGCACAGGCTATGCTCAAAGTTGACAGAGTCAACTGGATTAGTTGATATCAACTATCACAGTTGACTTCACTTAGAGCTGCAAACTAACTTGCTATCCAAGTTACAGCACAAGCTCAACAACTTCAGGGACTGGAGCTTGGCTCAAGGCAGCTTGTTTTCATACATTCATGCCAAGAGATTCATGCAAGGGTGATACAAGCTATGCTCACAAACACAGGCTTTAGATTGCATACATTTCAGTTATTGCAAGGTTTAGCAATGCTTAGCAAAGTGATCGCTTATCATGCAAAGGTACCGGGGTTGATTGTTTAGCGAGCAAGCAAGGTAATGGCACAAAGTTATGCTCGGGTCATATAAGGATCATTCACAGCTTAAGCTCAAACTTGCAGCTTCAGGTGGCTAGCAAGGGGGCAGGACTATCATGCATTCAAAGTTATCATACAAATATCATACAAACAGGCAATGATAGAAGACAATACCACCAGTGTTAACTAGGTTTAGGCACTCCACTAATTGTTCCGCTCCTTTGTGTTTTCCTTTTCCTTGCTACATAGCAAGAGCACAACATGTACATTGCTCAACACGAAGTTTCGGTTCAAGAAAAGTGCAAGTTAAAGCGAGAGAATCCAATATTGATACTAGTATAAACTCGAGAGTAATTTGGACCGACGGGATCAAGAGTCACAAGGCGGTGATGCTTATAAAGTTGTAGCTCGGGTCAAAAAGCTCGGGTGCAAAGTGAGTGAAAGCTACAAATGAGTATGCTCGGATGAATGTTTCAATGTAATGATCGATGATTGTGTTATATTCTAGTGCTTTGAGTAATCAACGTGGCATTGACAGTGTAGACTAGCAGTCTCTAAGCCATAGCATGTGCAAAATGAGAAAAAGATAGGTTACAAGTTGCAAGAAACAATGAGCTATAACACAAAGGAAAACCAGCAATAACAGATGCGAGATATGTACAGGGTTCAAACACATACAATTAAGCTACAAGTAAAGAGTACTAAGCTAACTAAGATATGCAACAGTTGGCTAAAATGCAGTGACAAAACGTAATGCAAGATGCAAGAAAGAAAAAGAGTGCAGAAAAAGGAAACTAACAGCTATACTACACTAACACAGGGCTAAAAATAACAATGCAGGGTGAGTATATACAGGGAGAAATGAAAGTCAGTTAAACAAGCCAAAAGAAATCAAGACAGCACACGCCAAGTCCCCGGCAGCGGCGCCAAAAACTTGGTAGGCCTGTAAAGGGGTTTGATTTTGCCTACTTGTTATAAAGCGCAACTGCACGGTGTCTACAATGTAGACAGGGAAAATACGGGTCGATCCACAGAGACTTGTGGTGCTATAGTTGATCTCTAGGCTTACTTAAACTGATTTCCTAGCAAAGTAACACAATTTGTAGTTTGTCGATGCGACTGGATTGAAATGTGGCTCTAAACTAAGGCAGTGACAATGTGGAAAGCACCAGGGTGTTGAATCCACCTCTAATCCCATGTTCAGGCAATCTAATTGAGGCTATGTTCTTGAGCTTTCCCATGAAAGTCTAAATGTGATGTTTATTAATCGATTTTTGCTAACAATCCCTAGTATGAGCCGTCTTCTTACAAGACAGCTCATCACAGAACTTGTTAGCTTCATCGCTTAACTACTAATCCTACACAATATCACCCCAGAAGAATAAAACCTAACTAGATATGCTTGACATTGAAAATCAGGGGTTTCATCAACACCCTGATAAATTAAATTAAAACATTCAAAACAAATAACAAATTAAATCTAAAGTGGTGCTCTGGCTAGCCCAGGCATACCTTTCTAACACACAATACCAATTCTATTTATACATGGAAACTCAAACCCTAATTTATTTCAAAAACAGAAAAACGAGAAAATACTCTCTCACCCACGTCGCCAATCATGCTCTCCACTTGTCAATTCGGCTCGAGAACTCCATGCATCGGCTGTTGGTGAACCCTAGCTCTAGTCATCTGTGATTTAGCTTCTAGGGTTATGGTAGAAGCTAAGAAAGAGATGTCTAGATCTAGAGAGGTGGAGAAGGTGGTGCGTCTATTGCAGGGATGGTTGTTGCTGTGTCAGGAGGTGATGGAGGTGGAGACTGCAACAGGTATGGGAGGAGAAGAAGAAGGTAAAGAACTTGGTTTTTCTCTGCAGGTGTCGGAGAAGAAAGAGAAGAGAAATGGGAGAATGGGTTGTTTGGTCGATGGGATAAGGGTAGGAGATTTCGTTGTGAAGCAGGTATAGCGACGGACGATGGGAAGGGTGCAGCGAGCGTTGGATGCAGCTGGTCGAGATCTGAACGGTCGAGGGAGAATTGGGGCAATTTGGTGTTGAGCGGGAGCAGCGAGAAATGATGTGAGCGAAGGAGCGACCGTAGGATGTAGCTAGGTGAGATCTCAACGGCTCGGGATGGATGGGCTCGGATCCGGGTAGCGGGTCTTGGATAGCTTGGGCCCATGTCTTGTAAATGGTTTGCTCCTGATGCGCGCGCGGGCTTTGGCTTTCTGCTCCATAGACGCTTGTCTCCAATTCTTTGCTCTTTTGGCTCCTCAATTTCTCCGAGCTTTATTTATTTCCTAAAAACACAAAATTAATTAATACAAATATTTATTCTTGAAAACAAAGAAAACACGAGAACTGGGATAATATCGATTCTTGAGCACAAAAGATGAGTTAAATGCCAATAAAAAGGTGTATAAATATGCAATATTTGGCACTCATCAACCACCACCCTCATGCACATTGTTATGAAACACATGCCTTCCCTCATCTCCCTGGAGAAGACCTGCTTCCACAAACAGTATCATCCTAGCAAATTGGTGGCAAACAAAAATACCCAACATTAGTTTTCCATTAGTATGGATCACAACTTATTTATGCAATTCTTTCTATAAAAAACAAATTATCAACTTCATGCTCTTGCATGTCAAAGCTTATTACCTGGCAATTTGGCAGACTCTATCTAGGTTTCTTTACAACTTGAACATTATCAGGAGGTATTTGATCATGCACCTTTGCATCACAATCCAAATCTTGAGGCATAATTCGAGAATTTCTCGACATCAAAAAATTGTATCTCTGCTTGGCTCTAATCGGAAAAAACTGAATGGGAAGTTGAAAGAATTTCTCTTTCTCTTGTTTATATCTTGGCTGGGAAGAGCAACAGTCTTCTCATCGCAACCGTCAAACGCCTCACATGTCTCTCTGATCACAAAAAACTCTGTTCCTAGAGATTGGTGTCGCTTGATTATGCGCAGTGGCAAGCCTACTGGCTATTTGCAATGACCTAGCAAAATTAACTACTTTCTATTGGCTCATGCGGAGCGGCATCAAACACTTGGCAGTTAAAAAACTCCCACTAACACGGGTCGGATCTCGGGTAATTTTCAATGGTTTTTCCCCTCTACAAACTACCCACTTGAAGATCCATTTCATCATAGCATGGTTCTATAGAATTGCGGAGTGCAACATTGCTCAGTCCAACACTGGAAACATGGTCTCAGCTGTATTTGGAATATCTGTTTCAACAAAAGCCAACTAGGAGCACAATTCCCCTCAAGAAACTCTCGTCCTCCTAGTCAAACACAAGTCGCACTACAAACCAACAACACCAATACTGACACAGGTAATGTACTTTCCTTGGCTCTATATGCTAACCTTTGTTTTTATCACAGGGCTAATCACCAAGCACCATTAGACATCCAATGCATACCTCCTTGGCCACGAAGGAAAGTTGTACGGCACCAATCAGCTGTCAGGAAAGAAATATGTTATCTCAACATCAGAACCTCCAAGCCAAAACAAAACTACACAAGATCCCATGCTCACCTTCAAACAAAAATTGAGAGGAAACAAAAACTTGAACCCGTGAATCATTTTCAAATTAAAGCCTGCAATCTCTTCCCTCACTTTATCAACTCTTACTCTTACCCCTCCCACATTGGTGAACATCACTCAACCTTCTCTCTTCTCTGCAAAACTGTTTACTACCTTACTATGGCTTCTTCCTCCAACACCCCTCCTACTAGCATAGATAAACTTGTTAACAAGATGAACACTGCCCTTACTATCCCTGAGGATCTATTCCCAAAATTTTTCATTAACTCTGAAAATATCAGAACCAAGCAACCCCATGATTGGAAATGGTGTTTCATTGGAAAACTCTGCAGCAACATCTGTTTCCAAACTTCAAAAGTTAGTTCTTTCATCAATGCTTACTGGGAGCTACAAAGTAGAGTTGAGGTGGAAAATTGGAACAGGAGAGACTCACTCATGGGGAAGACTACTCCACTCTGAGAAATGGTGGAACAAGAGGAGTTTTTGATAAGCTTATGATCCTGGTTGGTGTTCCTGTAGGAGGACCTGAATTTATAGATGAAGAACAATTCAAAAAAAGTGATGATCTGGTTACTCATTAAAAGAATACCATCCCATATCATACCAGACATCCAAGGTATCCTCGGGACAATTGGAGTCTACCAAACTGCTAAGAAAGCCTATGGAAGAGACAGATTTGAAAAGAGTTTGGAGGTAAAGCTTACAATTGATGTTACCAGAGCTCTTAAATTTGGTATTGAAGCTTTTGAAACCACCGCTACTTCACACTGGCTTGAATTTGCTTATGCTCTCAATGGAATAAAATTTTGTAAAGTCTGCAGAATCTTAGATCACCCAAGTCCCCCTTGTCCCTCCCCACCAAATCACTCTCAATCCCACTACAACAACTTCCCAACCCCTCAACCAGCTCCTCTACCAAGAACCCAGCAACAAAAAATTATCCAAGCTGGAAAAAACATCATCTATAAACCCTACTTTGATGCCGATGCTGCTGCTGAATTTGAGATACAAATGAAAATAGCAAAAAAACTGGAACTTGAAACAGTTATTGCAAAACTTGCCTCATCTTCTAAGGAGCCACTCATCTTTAGTGCTCAACCTGAAACACCTTTGGACAATTTCCAACCTCACCCGGATGTGTTAGCTTGCCAAATCAAGAACAAAAAACTGGAGTTAGCTAAGAAGATTGATGGAAATTACAAGAAAAACTCTCCAAGGATGAAAACTGCTGCAAGAGCTAAAACTGCCAGCACCTCAAACACTGAAGACCAACACACTGTGGACCATGATAGCATTTTCCCAACCTCCCCTCCCCTCCACCAAAAACCTTCCCTTTCAACTCCTTACCAACCCTATCTCAAATTAAAGAAAGAATGGAGGATGATCGGGCCAAAAAGAAAAAGGAGACATGGAAGGCAAAAAAGAAACCTCATATATTTGAACAGCTTTCTTCACCAAACCCTCTTGATACCATGATGGAAACCAAAAGAAAAAAAACCCATCCAAGCTGAAGATGGTATTGAAATCAATTCTTTTGACTCTGACTGCCTCAAAAGGTTCAAAGATAAGGATAACAAATCTACAATGTCTCTTGACTCCGACAACAATACTCTGATGGCTAATGGTGACTTGGGATCTTCCTCAACTGCTAATATGGTACAATTCTATACTCTTCTTCTCCTGCACTCATTTTTTTTTACAATCAGATTTTTCTTCTATCTGATCATGAATGCAATTCATGACCATATCACTAGAAGACTATCTTCAAAATATCCTCTAGTGTCATATTTTTGGCAATTCTTTACCACTTGGCATGGAATTGTCAAGGATTGGGAACAAAGGATGCTAAAAGATATCTAAATGATATGTTGAACAAGCTAAATCCTGAAATTATCTTTATCTCTGAGACTAAACAAAAACAAGAAAATCTCAAAAACATTATGCATGAGATAAATGTCCATAACTATTGGTTTGTTAACCCAGGAGGTGCTAGTGGCACTGCTGGTGGATTAACATTGATGTGGAAGAGTAATCTAAACATTGAAATTCTTGATTCTTCTCTCAATCATATCAATGCTATTGTTAGGCTGCTAGTGTCTCTCCTTGGTTATACACCAAGTTCTTGTGGTAGCCGTCACACGTCCATTTAATCGCCTAAAATTTTCATGGGTCATGACCGGCAATGATTGTGGTTCAGTGAATCAACTTCACCCAAAATCATTCAGCCTTGCATACTTGCACCAAAGTACGCATCTGCCTTCACTCATAAGGCATTGCACAACGGAAGTCTTTTCTTCTTTCTCTCTAACTCTTCATGCCCCCATAAGCATAAAAGGTTCTGCCATGTACTTAACCAATTCTCACACAACATCAGCAACATAATGAACACAAAGTATACTGCAACAAACCCATTTTATTGCACTAAAGGAAGATTACAAAACTCGTCCATCACATGGACCAAAAACAGGCCATTCACCCTCTTGGTGAATGCCTAAAACTCTCTCTACATGAGACTAACTCTCCTATGTAAACCTCCTGATTTTTCCCACTCCTTAGGACTATTTATACAGTAGTTACAATGGCCAAAACCGTGCACAACACTTGCACACGCATGGAACAGCCATGTGTCCCATCAGGTAGTTCCCATAACCGCCAATCTGCTTTTCAACTGCCACCCTTTGTGTTGTCATGCAGATTGAAGCCACACTTGTCTTGAACGGTTAGGGACACTCTACTATGGCTATGAACTCATTTCATAAGCCTTCTAGCTTGTCTCGCACCTTTGGCACACTTGTGAAGACAATAACCAACTTATAACCGTCACTTGAGCCGTATTGCACACTTGCTGTGTCATACTGGATTCTGTCTTGCGCCAACGTTCAGCCCTCTTGGCACTGCATGCTTATCATTCTAAACTCATGCACGGACATTCCTTAAGCTTCAAACATTGATGCCAGCTCCTTAAGCTCACTCTAGTTACTCATGCGTCATATATGCTTCACTTCGCCAATTAGCTTGACAATAGTAATGCAACTCTTGCATTACCACGTGTTTGCATTATTCAAGCTTTGGCCAACCTTGAATATATGCCATAGACCAACTCTTAGTCTATTCTTCACTCTTGCATCCTCCTTGAGCTTGTGCCAACTCAATTCCATGGATATGCATCGATGCCAACATCGCATGTTGCATCTGTCACTTTGGCCATGTCTTGCCAAACCTTCAATGAAGATTCATTGTGTCGGCCAATAAGCTTCATCAATTATCCAAATGTGTTTACAATGTAATGCTGCACTTGCATTACATTGGCCCTGTGGGTTTATGCCATTCTTGACACTTGCCAGTCTATACAGTAATACCGCTATTATGGCTTCGCATTGCACTATTACGGCGGAATCCTTACTTGACATGCAACTCTGTAACGCGTAATCATTGTGCGTCACTTGCAGTACCGTCACAGACCTCCCCCACCTAATCCGTTCAACGCCCTCGTTGAACACAACAAAGTATACTCGTTATACTTGTTCTCGGCCTTGTACACTTCGAGCCCTCTCGGAAATCAAAAACTTTCTTGGCCTTTAACCTTGCCAAAACTTCTCTGCCTAGTACTTTATGCCATCACTTAGCTTTACTGCCTTGCCATTGATCCTACTGATCTTGAACTTTTGTTGTTGCGTCGCGACCGCTTCCAACTCTATCTCAAATCATATATCAACACCCAAATGCAACTTGGAAATTCTTCTTGCCAATTCCCTGAATTGTGCTTGAACTTCACATGAATCATTTGTGCCTAAGTGTACACAAGTAATGATTCTTCCCAACTGATCACACTGATCATTGCCATTGTCTTATGCCTCCATTTTCCGACTTTAGTTGCACCACGCAACATAACAGGACTTATACAAGACTTGACCTCATTCTTCAATCATATGCGCCTACGCAAAATCATGCCATGCCTTAAGGTATGCATGCTATGATTCCATACCACTCTGGTATGCGCCACAATCCATAGCCTTTGCTATCTTCACCTTCTTGGACTTGCATCATTTGTATGCCAAAGAACCTGCACCTTGTTTGTTCTTTGCTTGCATTGTCGCAACATCATGATTGAAATGCATGACTACGGTATAGTCATGACTTAGGATACCCCGACATCGTACCGTCTTTTTAGACCGTGGCATCCTCTTCACGTGCCTTTGAAACCAACAATTTAAGCATCACTTGCTCTTTCAAACTGCTGCGCTTTAATGTAGCGGAAAAACAACATCATGTTCTTCCAAACTATGAGTTACTCTCAACTCATATACTTGATGGACTTACATCTTCATTCTTGTCTGCGTTACTCCATGCCTTCGCTGCCAAATGCCTTCGCACTTCCACATAACTCTCAACAGCAAACTCGACTATGCCACCAACTCTTCTATTTGCTTCTTTCACTTTCAGCGTCTTCTATTGCATATTTTGGCTTAATATGTTGTGTAGCATCTTCCACGCGAACTAGCTTTACTTTGAACGAAAGAGGCAAGATCTTTCACTTCAAATACCCTCATTCACTACTACCTTACATAAAGAGACTTCATTCCAACACCAAGGTACACTCGACCTAAACTGAAAGTATACTCAAACTTGAGCAAATACTCGCGCCAACTGATTGCAACTTGTAAGACCTAACAAGCCTTGCAATACTGACTTCAACTTCGTATCTAAGCAACAAAGGAAGCGATACGGACCTCTTTGTCCCCAATGTAGCAATTCACTTTGCCACATGCACTCTTCCAACTATCAACGTTCGTATGCCACTCCCATAACGAAGCACACTATAATTGACAATTAGTTGAATACTCCTTTTAGATCGATCTTTGTCATTTTTCTTTAGCTTTCATGAAGATTTCTTCAATAATGGCTACATGCCATCATTATGCATCACCACTACTTTGTCCTTATCTTCCCCGCATCCATAATTTGCCTAACTTGCATTTATTCACGCATTATGCATTCTGGCCATGCCCAAATCCCATTTGGCGCATGCTACTGTTACATACATGCTATGCCAATTAGCATCCAAATCTTGACACAAACTTGTGCACCTTTGCACAACTGGAACGGACTTTACTTAGTGATTTTGAGCATCACCATAGAGCTCAGCAAAGTCATATCACTCAATGACTTCCGCGGACAATTATCTTGGACAATATCAACAAGGCACAATCCTTGCAAATGAGGCGCTACTGCCTACGTTCCATGAAGCAAGAATGCCGCATTCTTCTTCAAACTAGGAACTCATTTTACTGCCCATGCACAACTGGTTACTCTTGTATTTTCCTCTTCGCCAAAATCAACTTGAGTAGCAAAAATTATTGATTTGCAGTTGACAAGAACATCCGCTTGTGGTTATGATCAAATGTAGGTCTTTGGACACCCTTGTCCAAGCATATTGATCCCACTCATAAACCAGGTGCAAGCACACTCCTTGTGCTCATCTAGCATCAACGAAGAACTCTTTGCTAATGCAAGACCGTGGTGTATCGGTTTTTCCCTAACTCACGCTTCTGTCTTCAGCCTTTCTATAAGCTTTATGCTAGATAAGAATTGGCCATCCAATTCTTCCTTCATGGCATCACATTACCACAAACATGCTGGTTCGCAACCAGACTTTGCATTACCACCAAGGTACATGCATTCGAGAGAGATAACTTTAATCTTCCATCAACTGGCTACAATGAAAATACCTTCAATCTATCACATAGATATGTTCTTCATATACTTTGCCACTGCAAAGGCCATCAACTTCTTTGTATTTAGGAATTTCCCTAAAATTCCCATTACAACTTGTAATGTACTCGCTACTGATAACACTACGAAAGAATGCATTCCAAATGCATAATCTTCGCATACTTGTGAGAAACATGGACTTTAACACCTGACTTGCACCATAGAAGTCAGCATACTCCTTAGTTTTGTCATGCAATCACTTGAAAACCCGGTTTTCAATGACTCTCGCACGTTCGTCTAACACTTTGGGATGGAATTTTGACACCTTTGTCATAAACTTTCATGGCCTGCTACTACTTCAAGCTTCAAGTTCATTCCAATTGATCTATCCACACAAGATCAATTTCTTCTAGTCTCCATACTAGTGAAACCCAAACAATTCTTCACTGAATTTGACAAACAAATGACATTAACTTGAGTAAAAGAGAGAAAATCAAAGAATCGTGTCCCCTAACACGGCTCCGATACTCCGCTGTCACACGCCCATTTAATCGCCTAAAATTTTCATGGGTCATGATCGGCAATGATTGTGATTCAGTAAATCAACTTCACCCAAAATCATTCAGCCTTGCATACTTGCACCAAAGTACGCATCTGCCTTCACTCATAAGGCATTGCACAACGGAAGTCTTTTCTTCTTTCTCTCTAACTCTTCATGCCCCCATAAGCATAAGAGGTTCTGCCATGTACTTAACCAATTCTCACACAACATCAGCAACATAATGAACACAAAATATACTGCAACAAACCCATTTTATTGCACTAAAGGAAGATTACAAAACTCGTCCATCACATGGACCAAAAACAGGCCATTCACCCTCTTGGTGAATGCCTAAAACTCTCTCTACATGAGACTAACTCTCCTATGTAAACCTATGATTTTTCCCACTCCTTAGGACTATTTATACAGTAGTTACAATGGCCAAAACTATGCACAACACTTGCACATGCATGGAACAGCCATGTGTCTCATCAGGTAGTTCCCATAACCGCCAATCTGCTTTTCAACTGCCACCCTTTGTGTTGTCATGCAGATTGAAGCCACACTTGTCTTGAACGGTTAGGGACACTCTACTAAGGCTATGAACTCATTTCATAAGCCTTCTAGCTTGTCTCGCACCTTTGGCACACTTGTGAAGCCAATAACCAACTTATAACCGTCACATCGGAGCCGTATTGCACACTTGCCGTGCCATACGGATTCTCGTCTTGCGCCAACGTTCAGCCCTCTTGGCACTACATGCTTATCATTCTAAACTCATGCACGGACATTCCTTAAGCTTCAAACATTGATGCCAGCTCCTTAAGCTCACTCTAGTTACTCATGCGTCATATATGCTTCACTTCGCCAATTAGCTTGACAATAACTAATGCAACTCTTGCATTACCACGTGTTTGCATTATTCAAGCTTTGGCCAACCTTGAATATATTCCATAGACCAACTCTTAGTCTATTCTTCACTCTTGCATCCTCCTTGAGCTTGGGCCAACTCAATTCCATGGATATGCATCGATGCCAACATCGCATGTTGCATCTGTCACTTTGGCCATGTCTTGCCAAACCTTCAATGAAGATTCATTGTGTCGGCCAATAAGCTTCATCAATTAGCCAAATGTGTTTACAATGTAATGCTGCACTTGCATTACATTGGCCCCGTGGGTTTATGCCATTCTTGACACTTGCCGTCTATACAAAAGAATACCGCTATTATGGCTTCGCATTGCACTATTACGGCGGAATCCTTACTTGACATGCAACTCTGTAACGCGTAATCATTGTGCGTCACTTGCAGTACCTTCACAGTAGCCCATATGATACAGATTATAAACTCTTATCTTGGAAAATGCTGGAAACTATTGCCGCCATTAACAACTTACCTTGGTTGGTTATTGGAAACCTAAATATTATTCTTCATGACACTGAAAAATTTAGTGTTCATCATATAGATACCAATGAAGTTATTATCTTTAGCAACAAAATCTTTAAGCTGGATCTAGTAGATTTGGGTTCCACTGGCTGTCCATTTACTTGGTCAAACAAAAGAGATGACCACAATCTCACTGAACAAAGATTGGATAGAGGGTTGGCCACTGATAGCTGGCTCCTGCTACATCCCAATAATACCATCACCAATATGCTTGCTATTGGCTCTGATCACCACCCCATTCTACTCAATTCTAATCCCTCCTGGCAAACTGGTAAAATTCCCTTCAAGTTCTTTGGCCCATGGTTAGACCACAAGGACTACAAGGAAATTATGTTTGAGTGTTGGAGAAAGAACCTTACTGGCTCTAGTGCTTTTATTATAGCTAGAAGCTTAAAGACATCAAGCTACATCTCGGAAAGTGGAAAAAGGAGGTATATGGCAACATTAAAATTAACATTGAAGAATGCAAGCAACACCTTCTCTGGTTACAAACAAACTACTTCAGAGCTGATAGAAATCAAGCCATCAAAGTAGCTAGATATCACCTCAAAGATTGGCAGGATGTTGAAGAAAATTTTTGGAAGACAAAAAGCAAGGATCAGTTCATTAATCGGGGGACCAAAACACAAGCTACTTCCACAGAGCTACCAAGTGCAGAACAAAAAGTGAAAATGCGGGGGTCTAACAACCTCACCCAATATTTCGATTAGCAATCTGTATGGACTAACTCTAATATACTTTTAAGAGAATCAACTAGACAGTCAGACTCAATCTTAATAAAAAGTATATCAAGGAGTTAATATCTCTATCTCTTGATTTGAATCTTACTCAAGCAATCTGCGAGTCTCGATTAAATACAAGAGAGATAAACTTGGATGGTACCAAAGACCAATATCAATCAATTTCCAATCAACAACCAAAGGTTGGATTTCACTATTGATCGATACAACGCACAACCTGTGATATTTCAATTATATAACAAAATATAATGCGAAATATAAATAACACAGGCACCAGAAGTTTTGTTAACGAGGAAACCGCAAATGCAGAAAAACCCTGGGACCTAGTCCAGATTGAACACCAAAGTATTAAGCCGCTACAGACACTAGCCTACTACAAACTAACTTTGGTCTGGACTGTAGTTGAACATTAAACCACACTGATTCAAGGTACAGTTGATCTCCTTACGTCTCTGATCCCAGCAGGATACTACGCATTTGATTCCCTTAGGTGATCTTACCCACAACCAAGAGTTGCTACGACCCAAATTCGAAGACTTTAATAAATAAATCTGTATCACACAGAAAAGTCTACAAAGATAAATCTTTCTCTCACAGATAAATTTGTCTCCCACAGAAAAGTCTACAAAGATAAGTCGACCGATTCTTGGATCGGTTCCCCTTTACCCAGAGTCGGTCTTACACAAAATCACAAACTCGATCATACCATCTCAGGTGATTACTTAAGATCGGTTTCACTAATAAAAGTCATACCAATACATAAGTCAGGCCTTTGTGAATAGTTTTACTAAGAACACAAACAAGTCATGAGCGGTTATACTAGTCACACATATTGGTTGTTCACAAGATTTGCAATGAATAACAATACCAATAACGCCTGGCGATTTCCTTTTCGATTCACAAAACAAGTTCATGAATTTACTTCCTTAAAACACATGTAAAACATTGTTTCCTAGTATGAAATCCTCACCTCATACCCATACATAATCACAATAGCATTTAAACGATTATGTCGATGTCTTATCTATAAAGTTTAATGGTTAAGCAATAAACCTCGTATTGTATTCCTTAATACTATGTCTATCTAGAGTGTTCATGCTTCGCAGTTTTGTTTTCAATATGCACGACTTGAAAGATACGTTAGGGAATGAAACAGTTCAAGTCAAATATCACTAACCTCAAGTGGAAGTATGATGTTGTCGTTGTAGCTTCTTACTTCTTTACTTCTTCAAGTCTTAGCAATACTTGTAATGTCTCATATCCTAACGCTTTCAAGGTGACGTATACGAAGTTGACTCTAGTACATATCAAGCGACTCTTTAAATGAGTTTTGATTCTCTAAAATATGACAACCAAACTTGACATACCAATGCTTGGTGGGTTCAACCGAGCTATGCTCTAACAGAGTTTTTGGAAGAAAACTTGAAAAAGTTTATTGATAGTTCAAACAAATCTTCCACTGTGCTGGGAGAAAGTAAAAATCATCGTAACACACGAGGATGGGGCTATAAGGGAATAGATGCTCCAAGTATCAGCACAGAGGTTAAATTTGTTGAAACTAATGCTTCCTTTCAATCCAGGGTTTTATTAAAAGTGAATTATCTAAATCAGCAGTTGAAGATCAGGGGAGCAAATATCAACCTTCGAAAACAGCACATGAGGCTCCAGGTAATAACACTTTTTATAAGTGCTATTATTGAGGTAAAATCGGTTACCTACAAACGAAATGTTGTTTTCGCATAAGGGATGAAAAGCTTCATGATGTACTTATTTTGGCATCACAAGAAGTGATTAAACCAAAATCATATGTTAAGACTAATACTCTTAACAGTACAGGTTGTCAAACCTATAGGCAAAGGAATCTGTGCTGTGATAAACCATGTTTTGCCTGTAAATGCTCGACACAACCTTTTTTATAATGATTTTCAAAAGGTTAATCGAGTTGAGACCAAGACAAGATCCGATGTTCCCAGTTGGATAAAGTCTAATTTGAGTGGTCATCATAATACTTCCCCAAGTATTTTTGACACAATTAACAGGAAGAAAGGGACACTGAAAGAATCTGTATTAGAAACTACTACTGGTTTGAACCTTCGTACTAAAGGTAAGATAGGTAGATTATATCAATCCGCACGTCTTTGTTATTCCTTTGTAATGATATGTTACCCCCCCCCCCCCCTTAGTCTATGCTTTCACTCTTCCGTTAGATAAACATTTAAGCACCAATGTCCTTTCCCTTAGTGATACCAATCAATAAAAATAAATGCCAGTATCACTTGTTTACTCCATATATTTCTCCCCCTTTTTGTCACAAAATGATAAAGAAACGAAAAAATAAAGGACAATCCGAAAAGAATCTTACAAATCTCAATAGACTTGCAACCTATAGAGTTAAGCACGAGGGTTCCACACACCATTTTTGATAACCAATATCAAAACCGAAACTACAAAGTAATTTTGTTTTGATATGTTATCAAGGAAACAATTGCCCGAAGCAATTTTTACCTAATAGTTTAGCAAACCAAAAATCAACAAAGAACCTTAGTCCCTTTGCTAAACCGATTGTACAAATAAAACCGCTTTGTTCGATAAGACCAAAATAAAGATAACTATATTTTTTTCATCAGGTTCTAATTATCCAAATAACTTAGACCTTTCAGTTTTAAACAAGACAAGTACTAGGTTAGTTAACGAGCATTTCTTGTTAAGGAATTGATTAAACTTGAATAACCGAAACCTCCACTTTGATAAGTCTAACTAAGATCGGGAATTAACTTAGTTTCTCTTATCCTAATCGAATTGGACTAAACAATTCATCCCATAAACCTTTTCTTTCGTTAAGCCATAAACAATTCATACAAACAAAAATAAATCAACTTGCATAATTATTCACCTCAACAGGAAGCAATTGAAACAACATAGACATTAAAACACCGCAATTGCACCGTAATTTTGTAAGCCTAAATAATTGACACCACACAATAAAGCAAGATAACAATAGTTTTTCTTAACCGGAACCAATTGAATCACACACACATCCATACACACATAATTAATGGAATAAACCATCAATTGTACCGAAATTTTGTTAAGCAAAAGCACTAAATATATGAAATAAAATCAGGCTTTTCTTAAACAGGAAAACAATTAACTAACAAGATTGTTACCTCAAATTTCGCATCTTCTTCTAGGGAGAATTGATATCGAAATATCATTATGTTGTCATCCTTATGCAAAACAAAAGAATAACAACAACCAACCTTTACCAGAGAAAGGTTGAAAACCGGTTTTTAACTATTGCAAGCAAAAGTTGAATACCCCGAAACACATATGATTTTATGATAAACCAAAACCGATTCAACATATTGTGCCTTTTTCACATATTGTTTCTATCAGAACCCCTCATGATCCTTTTATAAAGCCTACCAACATGGGCTAGAACTTAATCCTGCTAAATCAAAAAGTCACCCAAACCATAAGGGTTCACAACATTATGAGATCGAATATTAATAAAACCGAAATCAAACATCCCATAAACATACATAGCAATAATAAATCATTCAAGCACAGGCTATGTAAATCAAAAACTACCACAAGAAAAATTATAAATCAAATAATTTTATTCATAATAGTTTTATTCATAATAAACCTAATAAAATCATTGAAACAAATCAAAAATTGATGTATATTTTCCTGGATTAAGTATTACAGCAAATAACTTAATCTCTAGTGGTGCTTCCATTATTTATCGACGATTCCTCGGTGTTTTGATTCTTGAGTCTTCTTTTCTCTTTCAGATGATTGTGTCTTTGTTTCAGAAGATTCAATTCCACAATCGATTTCAAGAGGTTTGACTCGAGCAGTTTTTCCTTCACCACTGCAGTTTCCAAAAGTTCACGAGCGACTTCAAAATCTCCCATTAACATAAGCATAAGCTCAAAAGAAATATGATTCTTTTTATGTTCGTTTGAGAAGTAGCATTTGAACTCAATTGGAAAGGTTTCAAGTTTTCGAAGTTGAGATTTAATGTCAATAATATTTTCACCCATCTTTTAATGTGGACGGAAGAAGGATCGGTCATATAGATGGTTTATATAATAATCCAAACTTGGTTACCAAGATTGAAACACCTAATCACGGTATTTTAATTTGTGAAAATATAAACTTTCGGAAACATCATAGAGTTTTTCCGAACCAGTATAATCTAGGAATTCTGAAAATATTTTTCCCAACTTTTTTAATGGACTTTCCAAAGATCGAAAGTACTTTTCTAAAAATAGAAAAGATATTCCAAGTATAGAAAAATACTTTAGATATTCAAGAGTATAATATTATACTTTCTTCATATTCTTGTGCTCTTTTAAAGAATTTCCCTTTCTATTTGAATTGAGCATATCTAGGGAAATTCCAAGGACCAACATCAGTTGTTGGAGTGAGCTAGTGATAGCTCAGAATTTATGGAACATGATCCATCATGATATTTTTGAATATCTATCATTTTGGGATTCTTCTAAGAGTAAACTTCTTTCACCGTGTCATAGCTGGAGTGATCTGATTTAACAGAATGATCACATCGATGATCAAAATCATAATCGTGACTTGAAGTTTTTTGAGTTGCGAAATAACCAGAACTCTTATATCGACCCAGGATTTCCTTGGAATATGAAATCATCATTTGATGAGATTGTTTCCTGGATTCTATTTTAGACACTTGATCAACAACAAAGCAGAATGATATGAAATCATTTGTTTTTGTATTCATGAGTTAATCTTTTTCCCTGTTTAAGAGATAATCATCGTTGGTTGATGTTGACCGGATACTAGTCAAAGGATTATCCCTTAAAACACATATATCTTGATTCTTGTAGGTGGTTAGACTATTAGAATCACGATGTAGTATATTAGTTAAGAGATTCTGGAGATTAGAATCACATATCCTTGTTTTAACTAATATACTCATTTTGGCTTGAACAACATCAAGTCCTTTAGATTCAGCATCTTCATGAATCAATGATTCTCTGACAAGCTTCTCGGCATATGGATAATATACATTATCCTTTAGATTATATTTTTCAGCAAGCTTTATGAAAAATTTAATCTCATTATTGTCTTCTGAATCTGACTTGTTTGTCACAAGTATTTGTTTTAGTATTAACTCATCATGGTTAATATTTCCTGAGATGTGTTCCACCGGAGAACTAACAGTGCAGAGCTGTTTATCAGGTTTGAAAACAAACATCCTTTCTGAAGTGTATCTTCTTCTTGTTCTACGTTAACTGAATCAGGCATAGATTCAATTTCTTATAAGTTGGATCGCACCAAAAATAGATTGTTAGATCTTTTCGTGTTTGCCTGCTCTGATACCAATTGAAAAGGCGAGGGTACCCAAATATACCTCAAGCTATAACTTTTCCTACCTATAAGTCCTTTCTCCGAAAGTGATTGTCTATGGATTTAGTCGAGACAATACAACTAATCGGTTCACACTTCGTGCGATCGTCTATGGATACGACATCGATACAATACAACAACGAAGTATGTTTACTTGATAAGAGGTTCGGACTTAACCAAACACAATAGGATTACTATCAAGTAATATAGGAATTAACGTTTGTGTAATTTACTTTAGTTATAATAAAATAGTTGTAATGCGGAAAATAAAAGTAAATGACACAGCAAGATTTTTTTAACGAGGAAACCGCAAATGCAGAAAAACCCCGGGACCTTGTCCAGAATTGAATACTCTCAGGATTAAGACGATATACAAAATTAAACCAACTTCGTATAGTTGAGACCAAGCAACTAAACCTATAGTCCACCTAGTTCCGTCTGTATTCCCACGCCTCCAACCTATGAATAAGTCACGTACTTGGAACAATTCCTTTGGTTCGTATTCCAAATAGTAAAGGAACATAAAATCTGTTTGGTAGCAACTCTCTTCAACCAAGTGATGTGAGTTCGACAAAGGCTCTTATGTTTATCTCAATAAACTCCTTCGTCGGGTTCTTAGATCCATCTTATTCTCAACTTCTAAAGGTAATTGTTAAGATTTTGCAATCAATACTTTTAATCACAAATAATTGTATTGATGCCGATCTACACAACTAATCAATCTAATCTATCACAAGGATAAACCGATTATAGTTGGATTTCTATACCGAAACAAGTATTGTGCACACCAAAGATTATGAACCCTAAATCAGAAATCTTCAATATCTGCTTTGTCTTCAAATCTTCTTAGATCTTCAATAAACTTCTTCACACAACAACTTGAATTTCTTGTGATCAATCACGCACAGAACAAAGTCTGTTAATAATGGATTATCACAAGATGTCTTTAGATCTACAAACAGTCTAAAGATCCCTGTCGAAACTTCAATCTAGTTTGAGTGAATCTTATATCAGAAGAGAAGATTCTCAAGCATAAACAAACTAGGTGCAATCAAAGTTCAACCACAGTTAGTCAATCAAATCAATCGAAAACACAAGATAAGCCGCAATTATCTAGTTTCCCACCAACGGTACTAATAGAGCTTCTCAATCCCAAAGAAGACTTTAAACTAAGCGGCCGTAAGAGATTTAGCCTAATTAGGTTACTCTCCTCTTCTTAATAGGCGGCTTCACCAGTAACAATACAACCGAGGAAGTTTCTGTCACGAAGGATTAGTTGGCTAGAAATGCGAACTTCAAGTATTTATAGACAAGGAAGTTTGGACACCAAGGAATTTCCAAAATCGAAAATATTCTCAAGATATGCAATATATTTCAAATTCGGTTTCCATAATTCCTGGAAATGCTCTGTCCAAAATATTGACCGAAAATCTCTTTGGAAAATCTCCAATTCTAGTAAATGCACATTACTAATTCTCATTTTCCTAAAATAAAATTAAAAACCTTAAATAAAATATTTTTAACTTATTTATGTTTCGATCCAGGGACTTTCTTCCTTGAATGTGTTGCACATGTCCATAGGATCGGTTCCCCTTTGCCTAAAAACATGTTGCACATGTCCATAGGATCGGTTCCACTTTCTGCTAAAACATACTGCACCTCATACAAGGATCGATTCCCCTTTATGATGTGTTGCACCTTTTACTAGGATCGGTTCCACTTTACCCAGAGTCGGTCTTACACAAAATCACAAACTCGATCATACCATCTCAGGTGATTACTTAAGATCGGTTTCACTAATAAAAGTCATACCAATACATAAGTCAGGCCTTTGTGAATAGTTTTACTAAGAACACAAACAAGTCATGAGCGGTTATACTAGTCACACATATTGGTTGTTCACAAGATTTGCAATGAATAACAATACCAATAACGCCTGGCGATTTCCTTTTCGATTCACAAAACAAGTTCATGAATTTACTTCCTTAAAACACATGTAAAACATTGTTTCCTAGTATGAAATCCTCACCTCATACCCATACATAATCACAATAGCATTTAAACGATTATGTCGATGTCTTATCTATAAAGTTTAATGGTTAAGCAATAAACCTCGTATTGTATTCCTTAATACTATGTCTATCTAGAGTGTTCATGCTTCGCAGTTTGTTTTCAATATGCACGACTTGAAAGATACGTTAGGGAATGAAACAGTTCAAGTCAAATATCACTAACCTCAAGTGGAAGTATGATGTTGTCGTTGTAGCTTCTTACTTCTTTACTTCTTCAAGTCTTAGCAATACTTGTAATGTCTCATATCCTAACGCTTTCAAGGTGACGTATACGAAGTTGACTCTAGTACATATCAAGCGACTCTTTAATTGAGTTTTGATTCTCTAAAATATGACAACCAAACTTGACATACCAACGCTTGGTGGGTTCAACCGAGCTATGCTCTAACAGAGTTTTTGGAAGAAAACTTGAAAAAGTTCATTGATAGTTCAAACAAATCTTCCACTGTGCTGGGAGAAAGTAAAAATCATCGTAACACACGAGGATTGGGCTATAAGGGAATAGATGCTCCAAGTATCAGCACAGAGGTTAAATTTGTTGAAACTAATGCTTCCTTTCAATCCAGGGTTTTATTAAAAGTGAATTATCTAAATCAGCGGTTGAAGATCGGAGGAGCAAATATCAACCTTCGAAAACACACATGAGGCTCCAGTAATAACACTTTTTATAAGTGCTATTATTGAGGTAAAATCGGTTACCTACAAACGAAATGTTGTTTTCGCATAAGGGATGAAAAGCTTCATGATGTACTTATTTTGGCATCACAAGAAGTGATTAAACCAAAATCATATGTTAAGACTAATACTCTTAACAGTACAGGTTGTCAAACCTATAGGCAAAGGAATCTGTGCTGTGATAAACCATGTTTTGCCTGTAAATGCTCGACACAACCTTTTTATAATGATTTTCAAAAGGTTAATCGAGTTGAGACCAAGACAAGATCCGATGTTCCCAGTTAGATAAAGTCTAATTTGAGTGGTCATCCTAATACTTCCCCAAGTATTTTTGACACAATTAACAGGAAGAAAGGGACACTGAAAGAATCTGTATTAGAAACTACTACTGGTTTGAACCTTCGTACTAAGGTTAAACATTTCTGATTTCGGAAAAAAGATTAGCAAAATCAAGGACTTCAGGAAGGCCAGGAGAATGCCAAATACAGGTAAGAACTCTACATCCTTTTCCCTTGAAGATGAAAACTGTTTTTTTTTTACTAAAACAGGTAAAAATCATAGATGTTTATCAAAGAATCATGATGTTCATGATGGGCATTTAATGGATGCCTACAATAACATAATTTTATTATGGTAAATTTTGCCTCAACCTGAATCAGGGAAAGGAATATGCAAATTCGTTCAAGAATGGTATTCTTCTTGACACATAATGGTTTGGTACTATGTACTGTTTTACTATTTTAAAATTCCTAGTAGTTTTTCATCTTTTTTCTTGAAATCTAAACCTTCTCTTGTGCTCTATATCTTTATCTGTTGAGCTAAAAATAAGGTTGATTAGGATTGTCTTTTTAAATGAGTCCGGACACAACTCTTGTGCTAGCGGACCCATGTGTGTTAATTTCAGAAACCGTCCTGGATCTTGAGTCAAAGCCTCTCTAAGAAGATTCTAAAATGAATCTCTCTTCCTCTAGGGTTCTACACCTAGAAAGTATGATATATATATATATATAAGCTTTGCTCACCTTGTATTATATTCAAAGGTGCCTGAATAACTCAAGAACGTTCACGGACCATGGATGCTTCGAGGTTTTCAAACATCATAAAGGAAGATAACAAGAAAAAGGAGG
Organism: Papaver armeniacum; assembly: GCA_023531295.1. NCBI lineage: Eukaryota > Viridiplantae > Streptophyta > Magnoliopsida > Ranunculales > Papaveraceae > Papaver > Papaver armeniacum. The sequence goes on along the minus strand of JAJJWW010012867.1, from coordinate 32,451 downwards.
AGGATGGTTGTTCAGGTATTGTTGAGTTCTATGACAATCCTGTAAACATAGCATGTTACTTTGCTCAAGAACACTCAAGGTCAAAACCGGTCCAGATGTCTCGAGATTTGGTTGGAAACATTATGATTGACATAAAAGTGGTGTTTGAAAAATTGTCTGCTGCCAAAAAGGATCTCCATCTTCTCAATTCAGAACTAGGAAGAGCCTGTGAACGCAAGTTGCAGACTACATATAATTTATTTGTTTAAATCTAGAGAATTCTTTTGAGGATTTTTATTCTTGAGAATGATAACTAGGGTTTGGTATAGCAAAGATTGTGATTACACATAGCTATATTTCCAATATTTTTTCATCTTGCATGTTTTTAAATTTAGTTATTTAAATTCTAGAGTTTTTGGAAGATGAACTTGCAGTATGTAATCATTATTGGTTTAATTATTGCAAAAATCTTACGAAATATTTGTGCCTTTACGTTCTCGTGAATCGAGCTAATATTTCATATATACTTAGAAGCTAAATTTATTATGTTATTATAAACGGAAAATAGAACAAACCCTTTGACATGTTTCTCGCATTATTGATCTTTTTGATCACACTTTTGTGTTTCGCTGCTTGACACACTCCGTAAGATTCTCTTATGTTGAGTAAAATCGAGTAAAATTGTCTCTTTGTTCGTAAGTGGCCTTGAGATTAATTTATGTTGATACTATGGATACACATCCTTGTGATTTGTTAATTTCCACAAATATTTCTTTTTCACGAAAGTAAGGTCACTCATGTTGTTCTCTTGGGAATAACATTTTATGGGGGAGAGTTCTGCAATGTACTTGTGCTTAATTGCTATATCTTTGTGGGGAGTGTGGTTGTGGAATTATAAAGGGGATGCTTGTATCTTTTTAATCTCCTAGGATGAGCGCTAAGTATTCATTACTATGTGATATCATCTAAACAAGTTGATATGAGGAGTTGCATTTTAACTATGTTATTATGTAGTATCTCCATCTTCCTTAAGCTCGAGATATCTTTTGGTTGTATTTATTACGATCTCAAGATTTTCGTACCTTTGTTAATTTTATTGACAAAGGGGAAGAATTATTTAGTAATTTCGTACCACATACATATGGTTTATGGATCATTATTTAAGGCGGAGTGGATCATTTAAGAAATATGTTTACGTATTAAACAAAAGATGTAAGTATTAATTAAGGGGGAGAAACATATTACCATAGTATTACTTCAGAGTTCAGAGTTGAGATACAATTGAACTTTGGAGAGAAGATAATAATACTATGTTTCTGCATAACAACGATTGAGGATATTTGTTTTCAAAAAGTTTTTATCGCTATGGAATCGGTTCTTCAACATCAACGATGCTGAGTTGAACACGTTCAGAGTCATTGCAACTTGAAATAACGAAGAGTTCAAGGAGAGTTAGAGAAACCAAGGAAATCAAGAAGACATGGTGGGTCGAGGAGTTTTTTCAAAACTGTATTTTTGTTATCCATATGGATTAAATGTTTTGTCGCTAAAATTGACAAAGGGGAATATTATTACAGCATTGCTTAGTGGAACTCACAAGTATTCATATATCAAGCTTGTTGTCAAATTTAGTTGTCAAAACTATATCTTGATTTCTAGTCTAAAATTAGTTAAGTATGGGTCTAGGATAGTGGAGTTGAGAAACGAACCAGTCATCATTTGCGTTCTACCCTTTGAAGGTGCACATATTTCTCAAGTTATATTCACCTTTTTATCTGTGAGACGGTTGTCGTATAACTAATTAGACTAGCTTGCATAGACAAGAATTACGAGTTGAGAAATAATTATTTAGTTTACGAATTTCTCGAAATATGATGACTAAGCTTAATGAACATTTTTTCATACTTGATCAAATTCGGTAAAGAACAATTTACTATTCGGAACCAAATCTTGATTCAAGTCTATCATTCGAAAATAGCCTGGAACAGTGATACGTGTCATTGTTGTTATTTAGGAATGTTTCGAATTGATTTAGAGAAATATAGAACTACTATATTCAGAATACAAGACAGTGTTATCAGTCTTACAAACTGAGAAAATTGTTATATGTCTGAAGCCGTATTACATGTATTCGTACACGTAGCGGAGTAGCTATATATCGACTTTCAGATTTGTGTGATATGCATATTCGTATGCACATCATGGGAAAATCTGTTTGTTTCGTGATCCAGATAGTATGTATATTCGTATACAAACCATTACGGAACTGTGGTAAGGGAACCGAGTTAAAATAATCAAACCGGTATGCGAGCCAAAACAGTTCTATGTTCTAGAACCAGTTTAGTACCCAAACCGGTACGCAAGATGAATGTTCTGTGATAAAGGTATTAAGTTTGCAAACCTGTACGTGAACTAAAAAGTTCTCTAGATTCCGGAACTTTGAGTTGGTTCAAAATTTGCAAACCGGTACGTGAACTTAAAAATTCTGTAGAGTCCGGAACTTTGTAATTGCATAAGTTTGCAAACTGGTTTATGAATTAAAAAGTTCTGTAGACTCCGGAACTCGGTAATTGCATATAAGTTTGCAAACCGGTCCGCCAACTGTGACTCAGCCGATTTACGAACGATTCAAGTAGTTATACTTTGTACATTTACAAATTACGTCGATCATGATTCAATTACGATTAAATATTTCTATGAAGTAATTTTCATTTGATAATTTCTCTAATTAACACCAGACTCATTTGATCACCTGATTGTGACTCAATATTAATGTCTTGGTGAACATGAAAATGAGTGTTAAGCTTTTAAGTTCAAATCGGCTAGTTTCGGCTGACCATGTTGAACATAGTTTTTATACACGGTTCGATTGCAGTTAACCTAACCATAGTATATATCTTGTATATGTGATTAAGATTCAAAGACTTCATCTAAATGTGGATATTATTTGCTTGGTTCCAAAGATATCTTAGCTTAAACCTAAAGCAACCTAGGATTTGAAGTCTATATAAGGGGAACTCTTGGCAACTGGGATTTTTGAATCCTGACACTACTTTTTGATGTGTCCTAGTTGTATCTAGAGTCGTCCTATCCAGAAACCCTTTTAGGGATTAGCGACTACAAAAACTTCTTTGGGATTCATGAAGCCAGGTCCAGGTGCAGTTATCTTTTATCTTGATAACTTGAGTATCCTGATCTTGGTTGTTTGTAGAGCCTTGCTCCATCAATCAAGATAGATAGTAATCAACAAAGTATTTACGTCTCATACTTTGTTGATTCCACAAGTTTTATACTTTTGAGGTGAATAATAATCTAGGATGCACTTCGGGTTGCATAAGTCCGGATTTTGGGGATAACCAGACTTTTTTCTAAGTTGCTATCGATTTCCATCACCTGGATATATCGTTTGATCTGATCATCCATTTATATCGTAAATCGGGAAATCAAATATATGCTTAATCTGTAGGAGGCAGATTTGGTTTAAAGTCTTCAATAGAATTAAAGCAACTCTTAGTCGTGGGTGACATCGTCTAAGGTAATCAGTTGCGCAGAATCCTGCTGGGACTCAAGAGGCGTAAGGAGCGCGACTGTACCTGAATCAGTGGGAGACTAAGTTCGGGCTCAACTACATTCCAGATCGAAGTTAATTGGTAGTAGGCTAGTGTTTGTATCGGTTTAATACAGTTTGGTGTTCAATACTAGGTCCCGGGGTTTTTCTTCATTTGCGGTTTCCTCGTTAACAAAACTTTTGTGTCTGTGTTATTTCTTTTTCCGCATCATATTGTTTATCTTTATAATTGAAATATCACAGGTTGTACATTGATCAATCACAGTAGCTAGGTCCACATTGAATCAGTTGAAACATCCAAAAATAAATTACAAAGGAAATGAGAATATGATGACCAGGATAAATGCTAAACTACATGAAACCGCTGAAAAGTTTACCTTGAGTTGAACCCGAGTTTGGGATACAGATTGTACAAAGTTGTTCCTTCAACTTAACTCCTTCCAACTCCTCAAGTTCAGATTCCAATTCTTCCTACAACCAACAAAGATAACTATCACTCTTTGGTACAGAGAGGAAATGAGAATATGCTAACCAGAAGAAATGCTAAACTACATGAAACATATTAATTTTATCTTGGAGAATATCTATTTTAAGTAAAGAAACATATTGCTTAACTCAAAAATGGACAATAGATAAAGGGTGAATGATGAACAAGATTAAGCTGGGCACCTTGTGAGCACTGCTCGGTCGAACTAACATGCATTGCTATCTCAAGCATGTTTGTCAATGTTAGTGATCAAAACTATAAGTCTTGATTACTAGTCTACTATAGCTAAGTCTCGGACTATGATAGAAAGTGTAGTTGAGCTCAAGAACTCCATGGCAATCATCATACAAGACGAAGAGCTACTCAAGGAACTGGTGGAACTTCATCGACTAAAAGGTATGTGGAGACTTGAACTTATCTATCACTCAAAAGTCTATCTACTCTATCTCCTATCTTGAGACAAAAGTCGTTTTGCTATATAGTGACGAAATATGTGTTGGTAAGCTTTCGCTTTGGCCAAGTTCATCTTTACCTAGTGACGAAAGTCATGTTAAGTTTCAATCATTTGAAAATGGCTTTGACGAAAAAGGGTTTGTGAATAACAACTATATAACGTCCTCTAAGAATGTTTCAATGATTGAAATGAGAGTTTAGATTATATAACCATTGTTGGATATAAGCATTGTGTGGAAACACATACATGTATAAGTCCTTATTCCTTGTACCAAAATATGCTTACTTTGTTGATCAGGAAAACCGGAACAACAGTCCGCGAACCAAGTCCGCGAACTGTCGTAGGTTTTCATCCCGAGAAAATCTTCTAGAGTTTGTAAACTTCTTCCGAGTACTTAAGTCCGCGAACTTAGTCCGCGTACTTGAGTTGGTTATTTCTAAAGACGATTATTTGTGAACTTATACTTATATAAACTAAGGAATGGAATTTGCAAACCGTGGCTATACAGTTCATGAATCGATTCGAGTGAATCAAATAGTTTTTGCTTCGATTGTATCTTGTATACTTCTATAAGATCTAAGCAACTTAACAACTCTCTAACTAGTTCATTTGAGTCATTTGAACTAGTTATGGTGAAGAAGAATATGGTTGATATGAAAGTGCTCATATGGCTAACCATTTGGTTAACTATTGTTGAACCAACAAATGTACATGTTTGGGTAGGGCTACACAAACCTAAAACGTGCATTTCATTTGTGTGTAACAAGCTAAGTTTTCGATCCAACGTTGAAAGATATTAGCTTGAAACTAATCAGGTTTTCATCTAATGGTGAATATTGAATGCTTTGTTACTAAGCTAACATTGATTGCAAACCCTGATTTGAAAGACTATATAAGGGAGAACTCTAGCAACTGGGAAACCTAATCCCCACACCTCCTGTTTGATACTAGTTGTATAGCTAGAGTCGATTCTCCTTTAACCTTAGGTTTCTACCGAGACCCTGTAGGTTAACGACTTGAAGACTTCATTGGGATTGTGAAGCCAGATCGATACTACTTTCTTGTAGTTGGGTGATCTGATCTTGTTGTTTCTATCATGTTGAGTACAATCGTAACGATTGGATTAAGATTGATATCTCCGATAGGCAAGATATAAAAGTAATCACAAACATCTTCGTCTCATCGTTTGTGATTCCACAATATCTTCTTTCTCCGCGTCGATTAAGATTATTGTGAGGTGATTGATAATACTAGGCTGTTCTTCGGGAATATAAGTCCGGGTCATCAATTGGTTCTTGTTCACCTTGATTTATCAAAAGACGGAACAAAACTCGTAGGTATTTCCGTGGGAGACAGATTTATCTATTACCGTAGACTTTTCTGTGTGATACAAATTTGTTTATTAAAGTCTTCGACTTTGGGTCGTAGCAACTCTTAGTTGTGGGTGAGATCAGCTAAGGGAATCAAGTGCGTAGTATCCTGCTGGTATCAGAGACGTAAGGAGCGCAATTGTACCTTGGATCAGTGTGACATTTATTGGGGTTCAACTACGGTCTAGACCGAAGTTAGTCTCTAGTAGGCTAGTGTATGTAGCGGCTTAATACAGTGTGTGTTCAATCTGGACTAGATCCTGGGGTTTTTCTGCATTTGCGGTTTCCTCGTTAACAAAACTTCTGGTGTCTGTGTTATTTTTATTCCGCATTATATTTTGTTATATAATTGAAATATCACAGGTTGTGCGTTAAGTTCAATCAATTAGAATATCCAACCTTTGGTTGTTGATTTACATTGATTGACACTTGGATATTGGTCTTTGGTACCATCCAAGTTATCTCTCTTATATTTAATTAGACTCGCAGATTTCTATTTGCTTGAGTAAGAATTAAATCGAGAGATCAAGATATTATAACTCCTTTATATACTTTATTAAGATTGAGTCTAGTTGATTCTCTTGAAAGTATATTGGAGTTAGTCCAAACAGATTCCTAATCGAAATATTGGGTGTGGTTGTTGTACCCCCCGCTTTTTCACCTTGAATCTTTGCCTCGAGCTCATTTTTCAATGCTTGCTCTTCGTGCATTTGATTCAAGACTGGTAAAGAGCTTGCAACAAATATTTAGAGTATTTAAGTCTCTCTTATGCCTCCATCTTCATTCCCTGTAATAAAGAGAAAAAACTTTCACTTTGAGTTAAGAACCTGAGATAGAGACTAGTAAGAAGCTGCTCGTAACTAAAGTAGACATAGAATAGATAATGAGTAATGCATTAGTGTCACACTACCATAACAGTGGAATATAGTATAAATAGTGATAATAATAAAAGAATTAAACAAAAAAGTCCTTATCCCAAAGGAAATCTGGTAGGCCTGCAAATGGGTTTATATTTTAGCCTACTTGTTATACCGCAAGTGCACGGTGTCTACAATGTAGCATTGAGCAAATACGGGTCGATCCCACAAGGACTTGTGGTGCTATGTATGATCTAAGGCTTCCTAAACTGAGTTCAAGTGATATTGTAACAACAGGGGGTGTTTTAGTGTGTCGAAGCGACTGAGATTGTTGAAGTGACTCTAAACTAAAGTAACAAAGTAAATTGTGAGCAGATTATGACTCACTAGGGCAGTGAATCCACCCTCTAACCTCAAGCTAAGGCAATGTGTCTTTAGTTCAGCCTCTTGTGCCTTCCTTTGAAGGTCTTAAGTAGATCTTCCTTAACTAATTTCTACTAGTTCACCCCTAGTATGAATTGTCTTTCTACAGTACAACCCATCACAGGTTTACAAGCTTATCAGTTAATTAATAATCATATTCATATTGAAACACAAAGAAGAATAAGAACTTAAGACAATTACTTAACATGGAATTAGGGGTTTCAACACACCCTAGCAATTAAGTTTAGAACATGATACAAATTACACTAAGTGGTGCTCAGCTAGCCCAGCATACCCAATAACAATCACGTACACCTCCTATTTATACATGCCAAAATATCCCCAAACCCTAATTCTTCAAAATCGAAATTAAATAGAGAATAAATCAAAGACACTCACCCATACTTCGAATCGCCTCTCCCACACCCGGCTCGAGAACGCCATTCATGGGTTGTTGGAAACCTAACCCTAATTATCTCTAACCTAGCTTCTAGGTTGATGAGAAGCTATGAAAGAGATAATTGAGAGAGAGAGTAATCTGGTACGGGTGTAGAGATGGAGTGGTGGTGATGGCGTGAGAAGGGGAGATGGTGGTGATGGTGCGGCTCTCGCAACTGGGTTTGTCGGGGAAGAAGGGAATGGGTTTTGCAGAGGAGTTGGTCGGAGAAGAAAGAGAAAAATAAGAGAAAATGGGTATGGCTCGAATGGGTATAGGTATAGGGTAGTTTGGGTGTTGAGCGGGCACAGCAGGGTTTGATGAGAACGTAGGAGCGAGCGTTGGATTTGGCTGGGGACGATCCGAATCGGCCGAGGGAGACTTGGAGTGAACGGGCTCGGATCCGGTCCCGGTCGGGTCTAGCTCAAGCCCATGTCTTGAGATGAGTTGCTACTTGTTGGGTTGCAATCTGTTTGCCTTGCGGCTTTGGCTTTTCTCGCTCCATAGACACTTGTCTCCAATTCTTCTCGCTCTTTTGGCTCCTCGATTCTCTCGAGCTTTATTTATTACCTAAAAACACAAAATTAATTAATACAAATATTTATTCTTGAAAACAAAGAAAACACCGAACTGGGATAATATCTCGATTTCTAAGCGCAAAGATGAGTAAAATGTCAATAAAAAGGTGTATAAATATGCACTATTTGGCACTCATCAAATACCCCCAAACCTGAATTTTACTTGTCCTCAAGTGAAACAAAAATTAAGAAATCCTAACTATACCCCTGTCGCAGGTCTCTCGAATGCATTTAGCGTATGCACTAAGCCTTTAAACCCCTAGGTGTCCCTAGTGGACGAGTTGTAGTCTCGTGAGGGTTTACAAGAGGTGTACCCACAAAACCTTCTCCAACTTCAGAGTGTAAAAGAGTCTCAAGCATCCAAGAAGCTATGAGGACATAGAGTTTCTGCATGCTAGTAACGAGAAGTTAGAACTACCAAAGAACGCATTCTCATCCTTAAGTGCTTGAGCGAGAAGTAACCATACCATATGAAAGAATTGGATTCGATTGTGATCATAAGCCTCGACTTCGCCTCACTATTAGGGATTTATGATAATTGCACTCAAAAAGATCGCTTTTTAGTCTCTCATGTGTGCAGCAGGAATAAAGAGAGAAATCCCGCACACGTTGTAGGTAAGAAGGATAACCTTCCGAAATAAAATCTGGAGACTCCACAAAAGTGTGGACAAAAGAATCTTTTCTCGATGATCTCTAAGGAAGGAAATCAACCATTAGCAAGGGTGGGAGTACTCACTTACCTTCTCACCCGATCGGCAATTAATATCACTCTCTCATAAGAACCATAGAAACGTCTTCAATCTTCGGTCTTCAACTGTTGATGACGAACTTCTGAACTTTACAAAAACTTGATGATTTTTTTTTTTTTTTTTTTTTGAGTTACAATAAAACGATAAACTTAATTTTTCACAAACTTCATTAATTCTCATCCTATTTTCTTTTCTTTGTTTTGTTGCATATAAACCTTGGACTATCTCAACTTTTCTTTCCATATTCATGATGCTCGTTTTGTCGATGATGATGTGTTTCTATGGGTCCGTTGATTGAGAGAGAGAGTGATGCTAACTGCAAATCGGTATTTAGAAGGAGTTTTCATCTTTAGACGTCACCCTCATGATTGACAAAAACTAGCACTCAAGAGATCAAAAGTAGTCTTTGAAATTGGTGCGAAGTTGGGTAGCTCACCATTCCTACCCGGAATTGACGTACGGTGACACACACTCTAATGACTTTTCTAGAAAGTTGCAAAAATGAAGGTTGGTGCCTCACTTGATGTAAAATGGGTAGTCTCCACTATGGGTGATCACAATTCTACTACCGAATATCTAAACAAAGACCTAATTCGCCCTCCCAAGATGGTTAAATCCAACTTTAACGCTCTAATCAACTAAGAAACCCGATTGCGTTCTCCTAAGTACTTCTAACTTCTGTTATTTCGGTCAGATTCTCTATGTAAACATAGCTAGAAGCATGCTAGTGACTCTAAAATCTCTAAAAGTTGGAGGTTTTTACAAAAAGAGTTTTCAATTTTTTTTTATTTTTTTTTTTTTTTTTTGAAAATAAAAGATTAAAAAGACTAATAAAAGATTAAAAAGACTAAAAACTCTATATACAAATGCACCCCCAAACCTAAATCAAACATTGTCCTCAATGTGTCAACAGATAGGAAAAATTTAAACAATACTCACATACCACGAGAACTATGTTGAGTAGAGAAAAGGAAGAGATTACCGGATGTCATGGGAGCAAGGTTGGAGCTTCATTAATCAAGGCTAGAATCCAACATTCTCAAAGTGGAGATCATATCGGATTTGCACAATATATGTACAAGAAGACTCAACCGATTCAAGAAAGAAAATTTAACAAGTCCTCTTTGGATTATATACAATAAAAATTCACCATATACTAACAATCTAAAGAGTTGAGGGTCAACCCAATAGAAAATATATACAAACATCAACATGATCTTACATAAATATAACATGAGAGTGCAAGTAAGATCGCATATGGGAATGATTCTCCCCCTAACCTAAACTTGTGAACAGGTGCGGTTTTGAGCACAAAATCTTGCAATTTTAAAGGTACGTCATGCAAAAGGTCTAACTCAAAATGAGTTTTGCTAAGAACAGGCAGACATACCCATTCCAACTGTGGTTCCTTAACAGTGTTATACTTTGATGCAAAATAGTCCAAGAGGACTTGGGAGGCACAAAGCTCTAGGCCTAAACTGGGAACTCTCAGAAAAGTTGGTTTAAGATTTTTGTGACAAACTACACCTAGGTTTGGTGGAGGAGTTTCAATTTGTGACTCAGGAGAGAGGTTAGGTACATCTAAGTTGTTTTCATGTATAAAATCATTTGTACCATCACACACTTTCCTAAAGTCAGAAGAGGGTAAATCATGTGCACCTGCATAAAACAATTCATCAATCTCCATGTCATAATCATAATCACTTTCATGCACAACATGATCAGGAGAGATATCATGCTGTAACCTAGGCATGGAATCGGGCACATGCATTGAATCATCTGTTAACACACAATTCAAATATTCCTAGGTCACAAACAGGTGGTAAAGCATGCTCACATTCACAGGAAAATTGCACAGGTTCCACATCAACAGCACATGTATGAATATCAGAAGAAGCATCATTCATAGGGTTCACAGGAGAGACACTTAATGTCTCTGAACCAAAAGATTCTACTACATTTTCAGAATACACATGCTATTCATATTCATCATCATCATCATCATAGCAAGAATTCATCTCTCCATTCAAAATTGTAGTATTTTTAGTGTACTCATCTACCTCTGGATTAGGTTCATATTCAATGTTAGTTGCATGAGTAAGACTAGAAACACTATATTCAATCCTATCATTTTGTAACTCAATCGGGTTCCTTTGAAGAATCATCTTGAGTTGTTCTATTGAAGGAGAGTCTTCACTAGTGGGTATGCATTCCTCATATGGATATTCATTGTATGGTTGTGCATGAGGTTCACTAGAGAAGGGAAATTCAGACATGTTTCTATGTGGATGGTCATGCATTGCATTCATTTCAAGCCTAGCATTTTGCTCCATGAGTGTTTCCATTATTGATTGCAAACTAGGAGTTGGGGAGTATAAAATTGTTCATCTCCCCACTGCTGGTGAATGATGCATGTGTGCAGGTTGATTATGGTCCCAATGATTGCCAATTATAGTCACTTCTAGACAATCCGTACATTTGATTATCATGGCTTTCCTAGACTGCCTAAACTCATGTAAAATGTAGCAATTCTCAGCAGGGTGGTCTAAGCTACCACATAAGGTACAAGTATACATTGCGTAGTGATAAGTGCATATTTCACATATATTTAGTGTCAATTCCATGCTAGTATTTGTTGGTTTTATTGCAAATTATTGTATATTACGCTTGTTTTCTCTTATTTGTGTTTTGTTAGACGAATCATCCAAAAGAAGTGAATTTGTACTTAATTGTGCAAGGAAAGAAGCTAGCTACAGGTGAAGAAGGGCCATAGACTAATTGGAACTCGTTCAAATACAAGATTTCTACTTTTCATTGTGTAGAGGACGAGAAGATGAAGACAATGGCGAAAGAACGGAGTCATTCTGAGTTCGCATGAAGGAGTTATGAGCAAAACAAGAACTTGGAAGACTAAGGGCTAAATGGTCATTTCAAAGAGAAGTGTTATTGGCATCCTCACTGATCGCTAAGGGGCACTTCCTGTTAAGGGGCGGTCAAGCTCAGAGGAATTGCTAAAGGAAGTTATATCATTTACTATGGGGAAGCCGGAATTCAAAATCCGTTGAAGGCACCCGCCTTCATTACTCGGGGCACTTCGTCTTCACTGTTGCAAAATAGAATGCAGGCGATGGCAGTCGGAACTTGATCATCACGATGATCATGATTTTGATGGATTTCAGAAGAAGGTATTTCGGGATCTTATAGACATCATTGGGTAATTGAAGGCGAAACAAAACATGGGTTGTCGCCTGATTTCGAGTTTTCACCGAGAAACGGTTTCGTTGCTGATGATAAAAATCCCGGTGATTAAGAGCAAATGAGAAAGTGGAGCTCGAGGAAGAAGAAGCTGCTGGCGAAACGAGATGAAGTTGGATGTGATTTCACGTGCTCGAGTGTGGAGTTATATGAGCAATGGTTGCTCGTTGGAACAACACGAGAGATGGAGGAGTTCGAATGGGCTAGCCGTTGTTGCCGTGATGGTCGGGCAGGGAGATGATATTCGAAAATGAAACATGGCAGCAATGGAGAGGATGAGTTATGAGTTTGTGTTGCTGTGGAAGCTGAAGTCGAACAAGAGGAACTCGAGCTTGGAAGTAGTTATGAAGTCGTGACTGGTGGAAGAAGGTCGTGTGCTCGGTTTGTATGGGAGCTGAGAAGGAGTTACTGATAAATAAGAAACCGAGAGGGAGCTTCTGATGCTCGATGGAGATGATTGAGATTGATGGAAAAGGGAGCTCAAGCTAGAACTCAGGGAAGAAGGAACGACAGTTGCTGCCATTAACGTTGGCTGAGCTCGAGAAGAATATGATGCTGCCATGGTTGCCAGAGAAGTGTGATGATGGAAGTCCAAGAGTCGTACAAATCAGAAGAAAAGAGGGAACAAACAAGCACGTGGTGGGGCTGTATTTGTGGTACTCTTGCAGGCGGCTTTGACGTGTTTTGGAGAAGTGGGGACTCTGTGAGAAACGGTGCATCGAAGAAGGATAGATCAATGGTGAAGATGAAGACATATGAGGTCCCAGGAGATCGAATGGATGAGAATGCATGTAGACATTTCTTGAGTACGATTGCTACACCAATCACCATCATCTATTTTTGGATAAGTCAAACCGACTTTGCTTCCCTATCTTGCACGCATATTTTGGATCTCCTAGGGTATTTGAAGCCTATAAATAGCCGACTAAAACCAAGAGAAAAATAACTTCTTCTTTATTATTTCTTTTGTAGATATATAACTTTTTGGGAGAAAATAGAGAGAGAAAAGAAGAGAAAGGAGGCTATATTCTATTCTAGGGTTTACCCCTTTAGGGGAAACCAAGTTATTTTCTTCTTTCTATATATTTTTCATGGGTTTTAGTAAATCCATGTGTAGCTAAATTTTACCGATTAAGGTATGATTTCAAAGTCCTGGTTTATGAAACTTTAATTCTTTTTTACAAGTTTATTTTAAGTTGATTTTTTTCTTGTCGATTGTCTCTATTATTTTTATCGCCTAAGATTACTATTGGGTTATTCAATTGGCCATTTGAATTAACTCCGATAATAATTCTTCTACTAGTATTGGAGTTGGTGATACGTGTAATAGTCACTCAATTCCATACACAAGTAGTACATCGCAAAAAGTCGGCGTAGGGATTACATGTTAAGCAATTGTGTATAGAGATGACACTAGTAAGCGGCACCGAGTTTATGCGTCTGATGCTAGGATCAACCTAATTCACAAAACGTAATGCATCCGGTGGGTTACATCTTGAGAGCTTATTCATGGTGGCTCATATGGATAGAATCTCGAAGTCGAGCGCTTAAGGTATCCAGGTGGCAACAGAATTCCGGATAGCAGAGCTTATTGTTATTCTACGGTTGGTGATAATGGAAATTCTACAAGAAATAAACAAGTACTTTTATTAAGTTTCTTTCCAGTGACGGCGAATGATTCCTTAATCATCTTTCTTTTATTTGTTATTCTTTTTATTTCACTATAAAACCACCCCCTTTGTCTTTTACTTTACTTTGCTGAACTAAATAACCTATCAATTACACAGCTCTCTGTGGGAACGATCTCTTACTACCGCTATATTACCAGTTAATTAGTGGGAAATATCTTTATTAATTTGTTGTGTAAACGACGCGCATCACGTAGTGCCTAGGGGGATTAGATTTGACAGATTGCTCATGTAATTGCCTTTCTAAAGCAGAAACTTGAGCTTCTAATTGATCTAGAAGTGATGATTGGGTATGAGGAAAGTGTTCATTTTCAACCTGTGGTGGATGATGCATGTGCTCATAATGATTAGGGTATGTGAGGTCGGGGGCCACGAGAAGGCTCATAATAATTCCTAAAATCACTATGGTATGTGGGGAGTTCATATTGTGAAGCATGCCCGTAAGCAAGCTCTCTAATGGATTTGTTTCCATCCCCAGATGCAGACCAAAATCCTGACATGATTTAACAACTCAAATTGAACTCAAAGCCCAGTTGTAGTGGACTCAGTTTGGTTTATTGGGTTTCATTTGGTTTATGTGGGCTTTGGTTTGTTGGGCTGGTTTGGTTTTGTTGGGATTGTACAGCCCAGTGGAACTGTGGATGAGCAGAGCCCAGTTTAAGGTACAGCCCAGTGGTTGGGCTTCAGTTGTTGGAAATGTACAGTGGGCTGGTTTGGTTTGTTGGGTTTAGTTTGTATGAAAATACACAGCTCAGGTTGTGTGAAACCTAATGATTGTGGGTTCTAACCCAGATGATGTTGGGTGCACTGGTTATGTGCAGCCCAGTTATGTGTAGAACAAGTTGCACAGCCTAATGGAAAGGCACAGCCCAGTAGCTGCACGGCCCAGCTATGAAAGCCAAGTTAAGTGGGATGAATGTTATTGCACAGCCCAGTTGCTCAGTCTAAATCAGCAGCCCAGGTTATGTTTAAACAGCCCAGCAGATCAGCTGAAGTGGGCTTAACTGTCAAAGGTTTGCTTCAGCCCAGCTGTGTGGGTTTAGGTTGCCAATTTAGCAGCCCAGAAGCTCCAGCTGATGTGTTATCAACACAGCACTGGCTTAGATTGTGTTGCACAGAGCAAGTTAGACACAGGATACAACAAGCAACAATTGTGTAGAAATTATTTAGCACAGCACAGTGTATGTAGAGGTTGGCATTTTAAGCACAGCATAAGCACAGCACAGGGCATTGCAAACTCACAGAAAAAATGACAGCACAGGGTAGCTTAGTGAAATCAACACAAGGAAACACCAGCTCACAAAAAAAAAATGATACAGCACTGGCTATGCGCACAGAACAACACACTTCTTGCAACTCAGCTCAGCCTAGGTTGGCAGTCCACACAGCACAGCACAGCTTGTGCAGGGCAAGCTTAGCAGGCTTACACAGGCTATGCAAGGGGGTCAAATGGGGTTAAGCTTAGGGCTTGTTAAAGCTAAGGTTGCTCAGGTTAACAGAGCAAGGCTTGCAATCAGCCAAGCAACTCATGCACAACACAGGTATTTCAGGACAGATTGGTTACCAGTTTTCACAGAGCATGCAAATAGGTGCAGGGCTGATGGCTCAACAAGCTCAGTTGAGCCAGGGTTTGATCTAGCACTAGTTCAGGGAGCATACAAGCACAGATAAGATGCAGCTCAAGGTCAAGGTGCACTCACAAAGACAAAATGACAAGCAAGTGAGAGTTTATGCACAGTTTTTCACACACGAAATTGCGGGTCGATGGCTTAGCAAGTGGTCGTGGTATGCAAGGGGTCTCACAATACTTGGCTCAACAAGGTTTGCATCAAATTTGTTATCCCGTTGTAGCTTCAACTCACAATGCAGGGGTTCGGAGGGTTATAGCACAATTCACTCGGATGAAGTCTATTTTTCACAGGTTATGCTCGGGTTAACCACAAAGACAGGGGCAAATGTAGGCTAAGGGCCTCGGCCATAACACCCAAGCATGGATTTCGAGTTTTTCAATGGGATTTCAAACAACTATGCAATGCACAACTCGTAGGATAAGGCAAGAATGCTGCTCAGATATGGTTCCACAGGGTCATAAGGGGCACAAGGATGGAGCAATTCTAGCAAGGTGGTTAGTTCATGCATTCATGCCAATAAGTTCATGCATACTCTCATTCAAATCAACACACAATCATGGTGTACTCAGCTAACAGGTGTATAATTCAAATCCTAAGGGGCTACTCACATGAACTTTATGAATAGCATGGGCTGCTCAGGGCAATACAAGGTTTAGCTGATAACACAGGTTTAAGTATAGCTGATTCAGGCTAACCTCAAGTCCTGATTTTTTTCCTCGCCTTCCTTCCTTTGGCTTGCACAGCAGCAGCAGCACAATAGCATAGCAGGTACCTGCTGGCTCAACAAGTATTTTCAGTTCTCTGAAGTGCAAGTTCAAAGCAAGACAATATCAGCCTAAGAAAACTAACAGCTAAGTACAGGACTAAAAACAACAGATGATAATATGAGAATGCAGATGGAGTTAATGCAATGAGAAATCAGATGGGGTTAATGCAATGCAAGTATTTATACAATGCAAGTAGACTAACTGAGATGCAATAAGGAATCAGGTGAGAATGCAAGCTAATGCAAGTGAGAAAAATTATCTAAAATGCAATGGTAAATTTACAATATGCTAAGTTACACTAAAACAGGTTACAAGCAATAATAAAAAGGAATTATGTACGGTGGTGAAATGAACTCAAGATAGATAGGCCAAGTGATCACAGGCACACGCTAAGTCCCAAGAACGGCGCCAAAAACTTGGTAGGCCTGGAAATGGGTTTATATTTTAGCCTACTTGTTATACCGCAAGTGCACGGTGTCTACAATGTAGCACTGAGCAAATACGGATCGATCCCACAAGGACTTGTGGTGCTATGTATGATCTAAGGCTTCCTAAACTGAGTTCAGGTGATATTGTAACAACAGGGGGTGTTTTAGTGTGTCGAAGCGACTGAGATTGTTGAAGTGACTCTAAACTAAAGTAACAAAGTAAATTGTGAGCAGATTATGACTCACTAGGGCAGTGAATCCACCCTCTAACCTCAAGCTAAGGCAATGTGTCTTTAGTTCAGTTCTTGTGCCTTCCTTTGAAGGTCTTAAGTAGATCTTCCTTAACTAATTTCTACTAGTTCACCCCTAGTATGAATTGTCTTTCTACAAGACAACCCCATCACAAGTTTACAAGCTTATCAGTTAATTAATAATCATATTCATATTGAAACACAGCAAGAATAAGAACTTAAGACAATTACTTAACATGGAATTAGGGGTTTCAACACACCCTAGCAATTAAGTTTAGAACATGATACAAATTACACTAAGTGGTGCTCTGGCTAGCCCAGGCCAAAATATCCCCAAACCCTAATTCTTCAAAATCGAAATTAAATAGAAAATAAATCAAAGACACTCTCACCCATACTCTGAATCGCCTCTCCCTTGTCAATTCGGCTCTGAGAACGCCATTCATGGGTTGTTGGTGAAACCCTAACCCTAATTATCTCTAACCTAGCTTCTAGGTTGATGAGAAGCTATGAAAGAGATAATTGAGAGAGACAGAGCCATCTTGGTACGGGTGTAGAGATGGGAGTGGTGGTGATGGCTGCAGAAGGGGAGATGGTGGTGATGGTGCGGCTCTGCAATCGGGTTTGTCGGGGAAGAAGGGAATGGGTTTTGCAGAGGAGTTGGTCGGAGAAGAAAGAGAAAAAGAAGAGAAAATGGGTATGGCTCGAATGGGTATAGGTATAGGGTAGTTTGGGTGTTGAGCGGGCACAGCAGGGTTTGATGAGAACGTATGAGCGAGCGTTGGATTTGGCTGGGGACGATCTGAATGGCTGAGGGAGACTTGGAGTGAACGGGCTCGGATCCGGGTCCCGGGTCGGGTCTAGCTCAAGCCCATGTCTTGAGATGAGTTGCTACTTGTTGGGTTGCAAATCAAGCTTCGCCATGGCTTTGGCTTTTCTCGCTCCATAGACACTTGTCTCCAATTCTTCTCGCTCTTTTGGCTCTCGATTCTCCGAGCTTTATTTATTACCTAAAAACACAAAATTAATTAATACAAATATTTATTCTTGAAAACAAAGAAAACACAGAATCTGGGATAATATCTGATTTCTAAGCGCAAAAGATGAGTAAAATGCCAATAAAAAGGTGTATAAATATGCACTATTTGGCACTCATCAAAATCACCGAGATTGAAATTCATTACTTGGTCATCCTGCTTGCTTGAAGTCCCATGATGCGTAACCCAAAACCAGTGGACTGAACAACAAGACATCCATAAACGAGGACTAAATAACTTTGAGCGAAGAACGTACAGTTTTGTTTAAAATTCAAAAATTTGGCTAGACATATGATTAGACAACAAAGTACATATAAACAATAACTATCATGTCACTCTCACATTTAAAATATATATTACCTGCACAATGGGTATAACGGCTCCAGACTACGCAACAGTACCTTCAATGGTTTTCTCCGAGAAGAAAAAGAAAAGAATACAAATTATAAGTATTAAAAATTAACAGGTCTAAACTATCGAATGCCACTGGAAGGTACTGAAGGGTGCAGTTAGGGGTAATGAAGTAGGTGAAGTCGTTGAATTTTGCGAGCTGTTCCAACCACTGCTAGATGTAATTCCAGTCAGCTAAAGAGTCAGTGCTGTCGGAACGAGAGAAGAAAGAGAAGTGGACCCAAACCGATTCAAGCCATCACGAAGTCGAATGAAACTATCCATGGAATCCTTAATTCACCATTTCGAGCCTTATACAGAAGGTTTTTCCGTACCAGCTCCTTCTACCTATACCGCAGTTGAAGCTAAGGCATAAAGAACAGAGAAAGAAGACCCAATAAGCATAAACACTATGTATGTGCACCTAACTGCTTATGACAGACATCAGATATGCGACATTCAACCGATATGCGACAGTCCTAGTACATTGTTAGTTGTGGTATAGCTCTTAGTAAGGCGTAGAGCAGTAGCGGTATTCACTTTTCCTGTTACAGAATCGACTCTGAGCGCTGTTCATGGCACGGTTAACGATGTCTTTAGGTGTTAGCCCTGCTTTCGCTGGTATTGAGATCTGGGAATAAGGAGTATCTGGCCTCGTAAGCTAGGTGCCTTTTCGTGAATGCGCTTTCGAGAGATGGGAGGGGAACAATACCATAAGAAATTATAAGTGGTGGGCACGAAACATTGGAATTTTAGGACCTTTTATACCAACCACTCCATGGCGACAACTTCACACCTTCTATACACATCGCTCTCAATCTGGAACGTATTTTGCATCATACTGCAGATATTTAAGTAGATAAACATATCAATTGTAGTCAATGTAAGCTACAACCCATCTGAGTATCAAAAAGAAAAATAATAGTTACAGCTTACAAGTTGTGCATATGATTTTCTTCGATTCTTGTGGCTAAGGTGAGGCAAGCTATGGATTTTAAAATCGCACGATTTGCAATTCAAATCGTACGATTCACGTCAAAAATATTAAATTCAATTTACATCGTAAGTTTGAATCGTTTCTGTGAAGAATCGTAATTATTCCTTTTTAAATATGCGATTTTGACTTTTTTTCTCTTAGTTGACCAATCAAATAAGGCGTAATAATTAATGTTCCCACTGACTTCTATGTCCCCTTGGACCCATCAACTACCTAGGTCCTAAATATCTACTACGAGAAGTAACTTTTAAAACTTTCATTAAAAGTTTGTGCATATAGACCCCATCAAATAATAAATGTGTAATAAAAATTCACAATTTAAGGTTAAATGGATGAATGCACAATAATGCTTGGTGTACTGGGGAGAAATCCTGCAGCCACCACCACGTGAAAGAGAGAAGAAAAAAAGGTGTCCCCCACCCTAAACCCCACCCCCTGTAAATCTCTCCCAGGGATCCCATCTGACCGTTCATTTCCCTCTCGGGATTTCTGGAGGTGTAAATCGCGGTCAACGTAGCATCGTTGATGACCGTAACTAGTTCAAATGACTCATATGAACTAGTTCAAGAGTTGTTCAATTGCTTAGGTCTTTATACATAGACACAATTGAAACAAAATCGATTTGATTCATTTTAATCAATTCATGAACAATATACCCACGGTTTGCAAATATTGCATTCCTTATAATTTATTGTTTTAAGACCATGAACTACCGATTTGAGAAATAACTAGCTTGGGTACGCATACGGGTATGCGAATCTTAGCTACCGGATTTTGAGTTGGTTTTAGTTTCCAAACTTAGCAAAAAATTTCGGGTGAAAAAGTTCCGCCAGTACGCGTACGGGTACTGATGCGTGTCGTACCACAACAAATTAATTAATACTGTACTACCTAATTAACAAGTAATATAGGGTAGTCAAGGTCGATCCCACGAGGAGCAAGAGATCTTAGTTGTAAAAGTTGTCACAAAAGGGGGTGTAAAAGCAAAAAGAAAATAAACAAAACAATTAAAAGATAAAGTTGAAAGCAATAAGAGAGACAAGATCAAGGAATCCTTCTTCGTTACGAAACAATGAATAAAGTTATGTTCTTTTCTACTTGTTATTAGTCACAGATTATCACCGATCTCTCTTCTGTTTAATCAAAGCAGCAACATCTGTTCTTCATCTCTGAGACCATCTCTGATTTCTTCCAATTCATCCTCTCTACTTCTTTCCGTCACAGACGTGACATCAAACCACACCCATTTTCTTCCTCATTAATTGAATCGATCGATTCCACCACCAACCCATCGTCACAACCAAACCCTATTCAATTGAATCTCAAACCCAAATCAGAGAGCAACCCAAATTTCTCGATCAACATCAGCATCACCTTGTTCTATCAGTTTGCAGAGACCGACTCATAAATTCTTCCTCTCGCTTTCAACTCATTTTTAAACCCATCTTCTCGTTGTAACTCTCTCTCAGTAGTCTTTTGATTCTCTAAGAGCCATCCCTATTCGAACCCTAGCATTTCATGGCAGCATCTTGGCAGATCATCGAACATCAACTTCTCAATCGATCTTCTTCACTCAATTTCTCACCTCTTTTTCTCGATCTGTTTTTCTCGGTTTCAAAGTAACAAGAAGAAACAAGCTTAACGAGAGAACAATTTCGTTTTTAGGGTTGTGTAATAATTTGATTGAGACGCCCACTATAAAAGCCACCCCGGATGGGTGCCTATATTTAGCAAAATCACTTTCTGATAAGGGCTAGCCAGATGGCAGCCCTTAACCTTGATTAACTGCCTTTTAAAACTTCCCAAAAAGGGTTACCCCTTAACGTTAACCGAGCTCCATATATCAATCGTCCTGTAAAATAACCTTTTTGCCCTTTTGGCTCAAATTGGGTGATTTCTTCTTCTTTTCTCCGTGTGACTCCATAGTAGCTATAAAACTCAAAACATGCGTAAAATACATAATTTACAAGAAAAATAGCAAAGAAAGCATAAACTACTAGATAGTAAATTAGGTGTATTCTACACCTATCAAATTCCCCACACTTAGACTTTGCTAGTCCTCGAGCAAATCAAACTAAAAACTCACAACTTCAAAGCGTTCAAGCGTCCCAAGCATCCAAAAAGCTATGAGGACATAGAGTTTCGCATGCTAGTAATAAGAAGTTAAAATACTAAAGAACATATTCTCATTCTTAAATGTTGAGTGAGAAATAACCACCCCATAATGAGAGAAACGCGTGTTTGAGAAACGATCAATAAGCATTTCGCCGACTCTGCCTCACCAAAAGGATTTTATGATAATTGCACTCAAAAGACAGCTTTTTTATGGTTCTCACATGTGTGCAGGTAGGAATGAAGATAGAAAATCCGCATCACGTTGAATGGTGGAAGGACAACTTCCGAAATATTTTTAAAACCCACATCTTTTAATATTTTGAAAAACCATTTTTCCACGATCTCTAAGAAAGGAAATCAACCATTATTATTGAGGATGAGATTACTTACTCACCTTCACATCCGATCGCCAATTATGATAACACCACTCTCACGGCATCCAATAGAAACGTCTTCCGCTTCTCGTCTTTAACTTCTTGGTCTTCGTCTTCGGTTTCAACTATTGATGATAAACCCTCGAATTTCATAAATCCTTGACAATTTATAACTCTTTTTACATTAAAATCCTTGTCGCTTGAAACTACCTTATAAATTTTCCTTCCCCACGGCTCATTTAACAAAACAAATATTTCTTTTGTTTTTTTTTTTTTTTTTTTTTTTTTTTTTTTTTTTTTTTTTTTGTTCACAAGAGAAATTAAATACAAAATAAACCATAGCCGTGGAAGAAGTATTTTACCGCTTGATTCTTCACACTTGTATTGTTTTGAAATCATAAACTTCAAAAATTCTCACCTTTTAATTTTCTTCGCTTTCATGAATAAGTCTTCATACTTGAATATAAAATTACCTCATTGTATTGTAAGTCTTCAACAAATATGTAAAAATCCGCTCTTTATATGTTGCTTTACTTGAATATGAAATTTGCTCTTTTTCTTGTTTCGTTGCTTATAAACCTTAAACTTTTCCAACTTTCCTTTTAGATTTTGGTGTCGCTCCTTGTTGATGATGAGAGTGTTTCTATGGATCCGTTGTTGTTGCGAGAGAGAATGGTGCTAACTGCAAATCGAACTACAAGACGGAAGCTTTCATCCATGGACGTCACCCTCATGATTGACAAAATTAGCACTCAAGAGATCAAAGAGTAGTGCTTCTATTGGTGGGAGGTTGGGTAGCTCACCATATCACCCGGAATTAACGTACGGTGACACACACTCAAAAGACGCTCTTTAGTAGATGGAAAATTTCTGGTCGGTGCCTCACATGATATGAATACGGGTAGTCTCCACTAATGATTGATCAGCAACTCTAATAACGCCTTTCTCCCTGCACCAAATTCGCATCACCGGCATGATTAAATCCATTATTTAACACTCTAACAAGCAAGAAATCCGAATGTAATTCTCTAACATTTCCAAGTTCAATTATGTCGGTCAAAATCTCTATGTAAACATACCTAGAAATATGCTAGTGACTCTAAAATCTTTAAAAGTTGGAGTTTTTATGTAAAACTTTTTTATTTATTTTTTTTAAATTTTTTAAATTTTTTTGTAATTTTTGTTTTAAAAACATGCTTAACCACTCCCCCACACTTAAACCTTACATTGTCCTCAATGTAATTGAATCCTCCTAGTAAAGTTAAGGTGGGAAATTTTAACATGATAAGAAACAAGAAAAAAAAAAAATAACAAAAAGCAAAAGGATAAGAAATACAAAACCGATGGGTTGCCTCCCATTAAGCGCTTGTTTTAAAGTCGACGGCCCGACTTGGCTCTTGTAAGATTCATTCCCCATATACCAACAATCGGAAAATTTGAGGATCCACCCATAATACCTGTTTTGCAAACAATAACTCCATACAAATATTAGCACAAGAAAACAATAGTGAAATTATCGCTCGATAGAAATTTCCCCCACACTTATTCTCGTCCACACTCGGAAGTGTATAAAGAACATAGAATTTGGGAACTTCCATGTATTCTTCCTGGCA
This sequence comes from Papaver armeniacum, assembly GCA_023531295.1. Lineage (NCBI taxonomy): Eukaryota > Viridiplantae > Streptophyta > Magnoliopsida > Ranunculales > Papaveraceae > Papaver > Papaver armeniacum. Next base: position 9,004 of record JAJJWW010012867.1, on the reverse strand, counting down.
AACCTGCATAGTGTTAGCATCAAGTGTTTCCAATGGTGGATATTTAGAAACAAAATCATCCAAAAATACTTTCGAAGCACATACATTCAAACCAATAAGAGGTGAAGGAGAAGAATCAATAGGCAAAGGGTTAGACAAACCTTTCACAATCTCTTGTATTATAGAATCCTCTTCATCCTTAAAAATTCGAGTGAATTACTTACCTCTTGTATATCGTGGTCCTCTATTAAACCTTGCAACCATTCTTCGTCGTTTTCTACCTTAACCAAAGTCTCTATCATCATAATCATTAGCAAGTTCAATTGGGTCTTCCACAAAATCAATGAATGTGGTTTCATCCTCTATAATCATCTCTTCAACATTCTCATCATCGGAATCGGGACATTCACTAAAAATGATTCTCATCGGTATAGATTGTAAAATCTTCTTGTGCGGGTGTTTACTTCATTACAACAATAGGTAAGTCACACCCAATCTCCTCCTTTTGAATAGGTGAAGGATCGTTATTATGATCCGAGTTGGAATAACTTCCTCATTGTCCAACGCTCATACACTTCCGCGACTCCCATCTTTCCCTAAGAAATTTTTTCCAAGCAATAAATGCATCTTCCTCAAGCTCTCTACCTTTTGAATAGGTGATTGATCATTATTAAGATCAAGGCTCGAGTAATCTACACTATCGTCATCAAAAGTATCCAAAGGTTGGTCCTTTTCAACACAATCATCTTCATTTTCTCGACTCACCATAATAAGAATCTTCATCGGTTTCATAACCTTTGTCCCGACGTCGTTTAAGTTCCATATGAATAGTCCTACTAATTTTGCGACAAGCTCTTCCGAGTCTCCATCATCTTCCAATTTGTATAATTTCTGCAAGTTTCACTGACGCTCACACGCTTACCACCGTTGATAGAGTTTATAGACGATCTCCTCTTTTGGAAAAAAGTGAAGGAAAAACACGATGAAGAGGAGTATATTCCAAATTCTCTGTCTGCACATTACTAGAAAACAAATTGTTAGATGCATAACTATCCTTCCATCCATGTGATTGTCCACTTACATACCCGTCATAAGGTTGTTGATATGTATGAGAATATCCATAATGTTTTGTAGGAATTTGATCATAGCCAAAATATTGGTTTTGATTGTATCCTAAGGATGGTTGGAAGTTGTCATAATGTTGAGGTTGAAAACCGTATTGATTGTTGTAATATGCTTGCTCTTGTCCACCGTACATGGAAAACCGGCACTGAAATAAGATTCAAAAACCAAGTTAGATACTTAATAGAATCCAACAAAGCAAAAAATAAAGCAAAAAGAAAAAATAAAAACAACTAAAATCATCCGCTGCTTCCCCGGGCAAGCCGGCGCCAAAATTTGATGCGTGTCGTACCACAACAAATTAATTAATACTTTACTACCTAATTAACAAGTAATATAGGGTAGTCAAGGTCGATCCCACGAGGAGCAAGAGATCTTAGTTGTAAAAGTTGTCACAAAAGGGGGGTGTAAAAAGCAAAAGAAAATAAACAAAACAATTAAAAGATAAAGTTGAAAGCAATAAGAGAGACAAGATCAAGGAATCCTTCTTCGTTACGAAACAATGAATAAAGTTATGTTCTTTTCTACTTGTTATTAGTCACAGATTATCACCGATCTCTCTTCTGTTTAATCAAAGCAAGAATATCTCCCCTTTCTTCATCTCTCGAGACCATCTCCTGATTTCTTCCAATTCATCCTCTCTATTTCTTTCCGTCATGATTTGTGACATCAAACCACACCCATTTTCTTCCTCTGGGAATTGAATCGATCGATTCCACCACCAACCCATCGTCACAAACAAACCCTATTCAATTGAATCTCAAACCCAAATCGAGAGCAACCCAAATTTCTCGATCAACATCAAGATCACCTTGTTCTATCGGTTTCTGAGACCGACTCATAAATTCTTCCTCTCGCTTTCAACTCGATTTTTAAACCCATCTTCCCGGTTTGTAACTCTCTCTCGTAGTCTTTTGATTCTCTCAAAAGTAGCCATCCCTATTCGAACCCTAGCATTTCATGGCAGCATCTTCTGCATCGAACATCAACTTCTCAATCGATCTTCTTCACTCAATTTCTCACCTCTTTTTCTCGATCCGTTTTCTCGTTTCAAAGTAACAAGAAGTGTTTCTTCAACGAGAGAACAATTTCTCGTTTTTAGGGTTGTGTAATAATTTGGATTGAGACGCCCACCATAAAAGCCACCCCGCATGGGTGCCTATATTTAGCAGGTCACTTTCCCGATAAGGGCTAGCCGATTGCGCCCCCTTAACCTTGATTAATCTGTCTTTAAAACTTCCCAAAAGGGTTACCCCTTAACGTTAACTGAGCTCCATATATCAATCGTCTGTAAAATGACCTTTTTGCCCTTTTGGCTCAAATTGGGTGATTTCTTCTTCTTTTCCTCCGTGTGACTCCATAGTAGCTATAAAACTCAAAACATGCGTAAAATACATAATTTACAAGAAAAATAGCAAAGAAAGCATAAACTACTAGATAGTAAATTAGGTGTATTCTACACCTATCAGGTACACGTACCTAAGGTGACTGGTTTTTTGAGTTCGTAAACTTCAAACCCAACAGAATTTCACGGACGTGAACTTTCGCCAGTATGCGTACAAGTATGCGTACTTGTACGCATACCCAACTTGTCTCCTTCACTCAAAGACCGCATGCACACATATGCACACACTTGGTTTCCGGCACATGGATTTATACACAAATTTACTTGGGACACTAAATGCTTACATCCATAGGTGGTTACATATTCTCAACTCTACATTTCATTAACCATTGAAACATTCTTCTATAATGTTATAACAAATGGCTAGACATAAAGAATCGACTATCGTCATCAAAGCTATTTTCAAGATTCAAACGTCATCATGAAGTTCGTCATGGGTAAATATGAAAATGGTTAAAGAAAAATCTTACCAACACGTATTTCTAAGAAAATATAGGCGAGTAAACTCGGCTCGAAATAGCAAATGTGTATGTATGAAAACTATCATACTTATACGACTGTTGTCTCAAGAGTAGGAGATAGAGTAGATAGACTTTTGAGCGACAAGATGAGTTCAATTCTCCACATACCTTTGGTCAGATGAGTTCCACTGGTTCCTTGAGTAGTTCTTTTCGTTTTTGCAAGATAATCGTCGTGAGTCTGGAGCTCAACTATTCCTAACTATCCTAACCGAGACTTAGTTATAAGTATACTAGAAATCAAGACATATAGTTTTGATCACTAATATTGACAAACATGCTTGATATAGCAATGCATGCGGAGTTAACCGGCAATGCTCTAACAAGAAGAAACAATATCATGTTATCCAAGACAAATGTCAACGGCAATGGATTACAGATTATCAAGAGATAAACACTGTTTCACTCAACATTTGTCCAAAATGGCTACTGTTGAAAGCCCTCTCATCAACCCATAGATTATCAACCTAATTCCCACCACTATTAACTCAACCGAAAACAGTATGCTAAATAGAATCCCAGATCACGATGAAGTTAAAAGCATCATCTTCAGCATGGCTAAGGACAAGGCACCAGGACCAGATGGCTTCCCCCCAAATTTCTTCCAAGCTAACTGGGATTTCATTGGAGAATACATTGTTAAAATGGTGCAACATTTCTTCATGTCTGGTCATATTCTAAAAGAAATGAATGCAACCTTCATATCTCTCATACCCAAAAATCCCACTTCCCCAAGTCAATTCAGACCTATCAGTCTTTGTAATACCACCTATAAAATCATTTCCAAGCTCTTAGCCCAGAGAATGAAACCCTTTCTCAACAAAATTATACCCCCTTACCAATCTGCATTCATACCCGGAAGACAAATGTCCGATAATATCTATTGCTCATGAACTTATACACTCTATGAGATCCAAAGAGACACCAAAGGTGAGAATGGGAGTATGGGTATAAAGATTGACATGGCAAAAGCCTTTTGACAGAGTAGATTGAACTTCCTCAACACCATCATGACAAAGATGGGCTTAATGAACAATGGTGCAACAAAATTATGCAATGTATCACCACCACTACTTCATTATCCTCATCAATGGCTCTCCAAACTCTTTCTTCAACCCCTCAAGAGGATTAAGGCAAGGAGATCCACTATCCCATTACCTCTTTCTATTACTTCATGGAAGCTCTCTCAAGAAATCTTATTCATGCCGGGAGTTAGGTATCATTACTGGAATCAAAATATGTGGAAGTGCACCCCACCATTAATCATCTTACTCTGCTTTGCCGATGATTGCATGGTCTTCTCGCAAAGCAAACAAAGTAGAAGCTCAGAATCTCATGGACATTCTCAATATCTTTGGAGAAACTTCTGGACAACTTATTAATTTCAACAAATCAGGAGTGTTTTTCAACAAAAACACTGATCCAAACCTCTTCTCGGCCTTCGGAACATCATGGGAGTTCAAGTTACGCAACTAGATGACAAAATACCTAGGTTCTCCTCTATTTACTCACGTAAGAAAAAATCAAATCCTTCAAACCAGGAGTGGATAAGCTAAACCGAGACTATCCAGTTGGAAAAATGTGCCTCTAAATCACACAAGGTGGAAGTTCTAATCAAAAACCGTTATATCCACAATTTAGTATTTATCAAATGAATTGCTTCAGAATCCCTAAACAAACTTGCCAGGATTTAAACAAGCTGCAAAGATATTTCTTCTGGGGAAAAAATCTGGAAAATCCAAGAGGATATTACCCAAAGTCTTGGACATCAATATGCAAACCTAAAGATATGGGGGGCTTAGGTTTTATGATTATGGAACTTTTCAATAGTTCCATGATCACAAAAATTGGCTGGAGACTTGAACAAGAAAAGGACTCACTCTGGTACCAAGTGATGGATGCCAAATATCTTCTGGGAAGAAATTTTCTAAATATGGATACAAAAGAAAAGTCTGGAGACTCTTGGATCTGGAAAGGAATCCTTGAAGGAATACAGAATATACAACAACACTGTAACTGGAAGATAGGCAATCGAATGAAAATCAATATTTGGGAAGACTGCTGGTTACCCAACTCTATAGCTAAGCTTTATCAAACCCAATCACTCACCACAACAAATGAGTTGTCAGTCTCATCTCATGCACCATGATGTGTTGAATACCCAACTCATCCATCATATTTTCAATCAAAAATTGTTTTGAAGCCATACATCAACCTCTACACCAACCCAGGAAGAAGATTCAATACAATGGAACTTAAATGAAATTGGAAAGTTCTCCTCATCAAAGCTCTATACAAGGCAAAGATAGAATATCTATACGAGAGATGATACCAACATCTTAAATTGGGAGGCTGTCCTGGAGATTGGATATCTCTCCAAATTATTAAGATATTTATCCGAAATGTGCCCATGGAATCCTCCCCACCAATGCAAAGACCGCAAGCATTCTCCACTATATTGATCCTATCTGTCAAGTCTCAAGCAAGAATGGAGAGAAACCATGACATATCTCTTCTTAAATCGGCCTAGCTCTAGCTTTGGCATGAAATCATTGGAACAAACCATGGAAATTTTGACAGCAACACAAACTTTATGGATTGGTTTAACTCCTGGTTTGATACTGGAGCTATTACTGGAAAAACAATCCTATACGCTACCACATCTTTGGCATATCCGGGAAAGCTAGGTGTGACTCCGGGTTTTCAATCACATAAAACCAAATGATAAGCACACTTCTCGGTGTATTCAAGTAATACCTATGTAATTATAACAGAGTGCACAATTTACCTACCCATGTTCTCAATGTTTTCTTCCCAATAACAATGGGACCGACACCGAGTCGTAACATTCAAATTCCTTATGATCTAAACCACACTCCACAAGAGTTTGGTTTCATCATAAGGATATGCACCGTATCTGAGAACCATGAGAACCTCAAATATTTCCTCGCTTTAACTATTTTGGATGCCGGCAGAAAACAACATTGATAGCAGAGGACACTCGGCCACTTTGGAGGTTGGGGGAGCAACATGAGGTGAGATCTAGCTTTCAGTGGGCCAAGGAAAAGCAAAGACATGAACATTGAAGTACAAGTTGAAACAAAGGAAATTTCCGTTAAGATTTCACTATCTATATCATCAAGAAATTCAAGGAAGGTTCAACCCCAGTTATTATACTCAAGAACCAATGTTGAAGACAATAGCTCAAGCATCAAGCCTATCTCTTTTGTGTTAAGTAGTCTTAAGTTAATCCACAAACTTTAAAATTTGGAAACACTTAATTTAGCTCTTTTATGTAAGAACAATGAAAGTGTGCTTAACACAAGCGCTACTACTACTTTGTATGGCCTTTAGTTCTTTTCCTAAGGTTTTTCTATTAAAAAAAAAAACTACTCCCTCCGTCCTAAATTAAGAGTCCGCTTTGACTTTGTCAAGATATTAAGGAAATCCTATAAAATATCATGACTAGCCCTTGACTAACCTATTTAATGTTATATTATTACCAAAACTAAATTATTAGCTTAAATTTGATAGTATTATTATTTTAGGAATATTTTAAGAAAATAAAAGCAAATTTATATTGCTTTTATTATGGAATACACAATTTAAGAAATATTTTTATAACTATCCATAAATGTTTTTATTTAAAAGGAATGACAATTAATACAAAGATATTGAGTAAGTTTTTTTCCTTATATATGGTGTATCATTTAAGATTTTGATATTAAAAATGATTTTATGATTATCAAAAGTAAGGGTATATTTGATAGTTTAAGGAAAGTATGTCTATAAACAGAATGTATTTGATAAAAATGACAGACCAAAGTAGAAATTAGGACAGATAAAAGGACAGAGGGAGTATCTTTTATTAGTAGGAAATACCATTTAGTCCTAGAAATAATATATTAGGATGAGTCTAGTCCATTGACCAAATCATGTGTCTCATAGTCCTTTTTGGAAAAATATATTATAGTTGGTCATAGAAATAATGGTTTGGTCCTATGGTGACGCTATGGATGACGAATTGTCATCTTGTTGTAAGCAGAAATACCCTTATATTATTGTTTGGTCCTAGAAAATAATGGTTTGGTCCTGTAGGATGACCACATATATACAAAAATTTAGTAGAAAAATATCTCATTCTCGTATTTATTTTCTCTCTCCTCTTTATTTCGCATCTAGTTTCTCTTCTCTCAATTTCGTTGTTGTTTTTTTGTTGTTGCCGACAATGAATCTTGATTGAAAGATTTGATCTGCTACCGGGGAAGACGACGAAGATGGTGAAGACTTCGAGATCCGTTGTTGAAGACTCTGATTGATTTACACACTTTTTATAAATATTTGTTGCTGAAGAAGATGATGAACGATGGAGTATTTTAGGGGTTTTCTTCTTTATTGGTATTGATGCTGCGATGATGATGTTGAAGTCGATGAAGATGATGAAGGCGATGAACTTTTTTGCGTTTCTTTTGTTTCTTTGTTGTTTTGATGCTGCTGTTAAAGATAATGAAAACGATAAATATGATGAAGACGGTGAATACGATGTTGTTGTTGTTGCTGTTGAAGACGCCGAAGAAGATGAAGATGAGATGACGATGTTGTTCATTTTTACTGAAAAATTAAGTATAAAGTAACAGGAGTTCATTTTGACAAATGAACTTCTACAAAAAATAAGTTGGAATTAACACAAAAGGGTACTTTGGTCTATTTAATATTTTTAAATAATTATGGACCAAATAGTAAAGGCGTTTTCCCAAAGGACTAAACAGACATGGAACCACCTAAAAAAGGACCAAACAATTATTTTCCCAAATTTTGCTTGGAATGGAATGGCACGCGATCGCGCGTGCGTGTTATACTAATGATAATAAAGATCAAATATTTCATTCAATCAAAGGTTTTCATTTACACCGAAAATATGTTCTTGTATGCATTCTTTTACATGATATACATAGCATATTGTATTTTGTTATGTCCCTGAGAAGTGAGAACTACTAACACAAACTTTGCAAGCTCACCATATAATAACTTCGTGATTGATCAAATATACGCTATATGAGGAGTAGTCCATGTGAACATTAAAAGATGGATAAACGACAACATCATGTAAAAACGTACAATTTCCCCGACACCCTTAATCAAGTTTTTTTATCATTTTTTTTCGTAACTTAGTTAGTCTAAGGTGTAGCAAGAGAAATAATACAAACCTAGCCTTTCTTTTTTTTTCAACATAAATGATACATACAATTGAACCCGCCTAGGCAAACCCACAATTTGGAGAACTTTCGCATTCACATTCAAGTTGAAAAATCACTAATCCAAAAGAGATATATGGGCTAAACCGATAAAAACCGAGACCCTAGAATTCAATTGAAGGCGAATCAATCAATAACATTAAAAGAAAAAGATGAGCATAGTTCAAACTTTGTTGTAATCTTCGTGGATTTCCTTTAACCTACTCTATCATCATTCAAAACATAACAAATTTTGGATCTTCAGATGCTACTTTTAGGTCTGAAAATTAACAATATCAAAAACTCAAACATAGTAGTATCCCTAAACCATTCACCAAAACCTTTTTTAGCATTCACAATAACGTATTGTAAAATTCAATCAAAAGCTTAAATGCACAAATATTGTACCCTTCTAAGGTTCAAAATGGTTTTTTCTTAGGGCATTCACTTTATAAAAACATGAAAGAGAGATGTATTTCTATTTACGATTGAGAGTGGCATTACATTTTTCGGTTTCAATTTAGGTTTTATGGAGATTGAAATTGGGGGAGGATTGCTCCAAATACAATCATGAGATGGGATTTATTCTCTTAGGCATATTAGTAAACCATCTCCATTTACTTATGATTCCTATTTCACATTTAACCACGCACATAACCAACATAAGGAATAAATCAAACATACAAAAGATCTTATAGGCAAACTTTCAAGACATTATATATGCTAGCAAAGATGACAATGGGATG